>NC_069407.1:42082594-42130094 GCF_026875155.1 Cherax quadricarinatus | reverse complement strand
TATATATATATATATATATATTATATATATATATATATCGTGCCGAATAGATAAAGCTTGCGATTTTGGTTTAAATAGCGACGCTCTTCTTGCCGAATAAGGCAAGCGAAAATTTGTGTATGCAGTAATTTCACATAAAATCATTCTGAACCTAACGAAAAATATATAATTCATTGTGTTTGTTTATTATTAAATTATTGTATATTTAGTTGGATTAAGCTAATTCAATTGCGCTTGTTATAATAAGGTTAGGTAAGTTTTCTATGGTGCTTTTGGTAAAAATTATTAATTTTTACATTAACATCAATGAAAAAAATATATCTTTAAACCTATAAGTGAAGATTTTAGAAGGGACTTAATTTTAAATGAGTTCTTGCTAATTGAGCAATTTTACCTATTCGACACGACATATATATGCACACATTTATATATATATATATATATATATATATATATATATATATATATATATATATATATATATATATATATATATATATATATATGTCGTGCCGAATATGTAAAACTGGTCAATTAGCAAGAACTCATTTAAAATTAAGTCCTTTCCAAAATTTTCTCTTATACGTTTAAAGATATATTTTTTTCATTAAAGTTGATGAAAAAAATTTTAATTTTGCACCAAAAGAATCTTAGAAAACTTACCTAACCTTATTATAACAAGAACAATTTATTTTAGCCTAACCCAACTAAATATATTTTAAATACGCTTATAATAATTTAGTACTAAACAAACACAATCAAATATATTTTTTTCGTTAGATTCAGAATGATTTTGGTGAAATTTTTCCATACACAAATTTTCACTTGTCCTATATGGCAAGATGATCGTTGCTATTTAAGCCAAGATCGCAAGTTCTGCCTATTCGGCACGACATATATATATATATATATATATATATATATATATATATATATATATATATATATATATATATATACACACACACACAGTCCACCATATTGATATTAGTATTCAACACTGAAAGTTCAGTTAGAATCAATAATGCAAAGTTTGACTCCCTCTATGACGGTGGAAACAGATATTGTCCAAATAATATTTCTCAAATTAGCTCCGAAATAACTCAATAATCTATACTGACTTTGTTAAGTTAGAAATTATTTCAATATAAAATTTATAATTTTATACCAAAAGCACCTTAGAAAACTTATCTAACCAGTGCCGTCAATATCATTCTCCTCTCCAAGAATTTCAGGAGTTTAGGAGTTTTGAACGTAGGATTGTGAACGTTTTTAACTAGAACTAACCATCTCTTAATGACCCTTTTTTTTTTTTTTGGGGGGGGGGAGGAGGCGAAGAGTCGTCTACTAAGAAGTTTCGCTCTGTTCCGAGTATTTTATATTCGTGGGTTGTCACTGCATACATCAAGAGCAGCTACCAACAACCTGATTGATCAAGGACCACAGAGAGATTACCAGTTGGAGAATCAAGTCTTCTCCGCTCCTTATGCTGAGTGACCCACACGGGTTTAGCATTCTACAATAACAACAGTAATAACAATAAAAACTATAAAAATAGCGATAATAATGATAATAATAACAATAATAATAATAATAATAACGATATTTAACAGATAAGCAATAATAAATAATTACTTACAAGATTGCTAAATACCACCGGGATAAATATCCTTGCTAACATTAATGAAAATTCTTGATGGAGTCACTCTTCGAGGGAGGAAGGTGCCTTGATGCTAGTGACGGGCTCTTGATCCGGGGAAACAGAGCCAACCTCCTCTTGGTTCAACTGCCTAGTGCCTGTTGGCACTTGGCAGCTTGTCTCTCCAGGAGCCCTGATGCTCCTGAAGCCTCGGCAGCCTGAAAAATGGAACCTTCTCTTCCTTTGATCAAACATGTACTCACCCCTGCCGGGTTTAGCGTTCGTCGCGTTATTATGCGGCCAGCTTCAAGAACCCCACTTCCAGTTCTGTCTTGTTTTCTATCTTTTTGTATTCAGGACAGAAAAAACTCACAGAGGGAAATAAGGAGAATATTTTGTTGAAAGTAAAGCTGTCCCTAACTTGGCATTTTCTTGTTGCCGCCAGAGCTGTGGCTGTCACTATTAACTGTAATATGATGCTACCAGGTCTGTGGCTGTCATTATTAACTGTAATATGATGCTACCAGGTCTGTGGCTGTCATTATTAACTGTAATATGATGCTACCAGGTCTGTGGCTGTCACTATTAACTGTAATATGATGCTACCAGGTCTGTGGCTGTCATTATTAACTGTAATATGATGCTACCAGGTCTGTGGCTGTCACTATTAACTCTAATATGATGCTACCAGGTCTGTGGCTGTCACTATTAACTGTAATATGATGCTACCAGGTCTGTGGCTGTCATTATTAACTGTAATATGATGCTACCAGGTCTGTGGCTGTCATTATTAACTGTAATATTATGATGCTACCAGGTCTGTGGCTGTCACTATTAACTGTAATATGATGCTACCAGGTCTGTGGCTGTCACTATTAACTCTAATATGATGCTACCAGGTCTGTGGCTGTCACTATTAACTGTAATATGATGCTACCAGGTCTGTGGCTGTCACTATTAACTGTAATATGATGCTACCAGGTCTGTGGCTGTCACTATTAACTGTAATATGATGCTACCAGGTCTGTGGCTGTCATTACTAACTGTAATATGATGCTACCAGGTCTGTGGCTGTCACTATTAACTGTAATATGATGCTACCAGGTCTGTGGCTGTCACTATTAACTGTAATATGATGCTACCAGGTCTGTGGCTGTCAGTGTTAACTGTAATATGATGCTACCAGGTCTGTGGCTGTCACTATTAACTGTAATATGATGCTACCAGGTCTGTGGCTATCAGTGTTAACTGTAATATGATGCTACCAGGTCTGTGGCTGTCAGTGTTAACTGTAATATGATGCTACCAGGTCTGTGGCTGTCACTATTAACTGTAATATGATGCTACCAGGTCTGTGGCTGTCAGTGTTAACTGTAATCTGATGCTACCAGGTCTGTGGCTGTCAGTGTTAACTGTAATCTGATGCTACCAGATCTGTGGCTGTCAGTGTTAACTGTAATATGATGCTACCAGGTCTGTGGCTGTCAGTGTTAACTGTAATATGATGCTACCAGGTCTGTGGCTGTCAGTGTTAACTGTAATATGATGCTACCAGGTCTGTGGCTGTCAGTGATAACTGTAATATGATGCTACCAGGTTTGTGGCTGTCAGTGTTACCTGTGCTTTAATGCCGCCATATGGAAGACGTTGAGTGTTTTTGTCTCTTAGAACCTCAACAGGTGAGAAATGTTCAGTGTTTATGTAGAGATACTGAGTGTATCTGTCTTGTAGACGTTCAAATGGTGAGAGGTACTGGGTGTATTTGTCATGTAGAACGTCTACTGGTGATGGGTGCAGAGTTTATTTGTCTGTTACCATCTCGGTGGGAGGCGCTCAGGGCATCTGTCTCTCAGAACGGACATAGGTAAGAAGTGTTGAGTTTAACTTGGCATCTAGGTCGCTATAACAGCGAGGAATTACTTTCAGTCTAAACACTATCCAGTTAGGAAGTGCTAATTTGCTCCAAGAACCTGTTTATTCAGTGTGAGATGTTACCACACCTGCTGGAGCTTCTCACAGCTTATGTATGTTGGGAAAGGTCGTGTCACCTCTAGGACGGTTATATAATGAAATACGATGGATACTTAAGTCTACCAGAAGGTGCAATGCCATCTCCAGTCACTGCCCATCTAGCAGGGAGCAAAAGTTGATCAACAGGTGATTAAATTTATAGTCAGCTGCCATTATTATGTCCTTGGTATCATCATTTATGCAATGGGAACGCACGTACTAGCATATATACATTCACACACACACACACACACACACACACACACACACACACACACACACACACACAAACTCTCACTCTTTCTCGCACACGCGAGTACAGAAGACTCCATCACCTTCAGGTTCCTTCCCAGTTTAAGATGTCTTGAAGATGATTTCTCAAGGATCGTAATGTTCCTGGAGTTCAAGACTAAGGAGGAGGAGGAGGAGGAGCTGGACAGAGGAACGTGATTACCAGCTTAACTAAGGGATTGGAAGTGAAATCTTCGCCGGGAGACTGGGGATTGGTTTGTGAGTCTATACGGGCGGTTATGTAGATGAGATGTAGGGAGAGGAAGAGAGTTAAGGGGACGGAAGTATAAGCAGTTCAGAAATAGCTACAGAAGTATGATCATTGATGCAAGTGGTCTAGTATTTTTTCAAGTGTATATTCAACTGGCATCACCCACTGATGAGGTGTCATCATGACGTCATTTATGTCGTTTCATTCATGAGTGAGTGATACTTATGTGTGATGCTTATGAGTGGCAACCAAGTATCACTCATAAGTGAGTGATACTTATGAGTGATACTTATGAGTGGCAACCAAGTATCTCTCATAAGTGAGTGATACTTATGAAGTATTACTCATGTGATATCTATGAGGTGTCAGTCATAAGTGAGTGATACTTTTGACGTGTTATTCATAAGAGAGTGATACTTAGGTGTCACTATTAAGCGAGTGATACTTATGAGGTGTTACTCACAAGTGAGTGATACTTACGTACGAGGTGTCACTAACAAGTGAATGGTACTCATGAAGTGTCACTCATGAGTGATATTAGGTGTCACTCATGAGTGAGTAAAGCTCATCTACGAGTCGTCATTCACAAAAGGGTGACACCAGTTTGACATACAGGGTCGTAGTTTGACAACATTTCAGGGAGGATTCACTTCTAACACATATGTAAGTAAGAGAACTTTACATGACGTTAATCTCACACTTCTCGTTATCTGTGAGTAGTTTCCGAAACGGTATTGTAACTTTTACTTTTCTAAGCCTACAGGACTGTAGGCCTAGTTTATAAATGTAATATACCGATGCTGAATGCTTCTGTAGACTAGCTCTAATTAATTAATATATATATATAATATATATATATATATATATATATATATATATATATATATATAATATATATATATATATAATATATATATATATATATATTGATTTCTTCCTGAAGCCCTTTCAATATTCCATTTCCCCTACCACTCCATCTTTTAATTTTATTACATAATATTCTATTATTTTGTTACATAAATTTTTTTATTTTATTACATAATATGGTACAAAAGATTTAAGAGATACATTGGTATAAAAATGGCATGTACAGTACAAGAGGCTTGAGAGATACATTTCTAGTACATATTCCTAAGTGTTTGTCACTGATTATAATGCGAAAATCTCATCCAGCTCCTCAGAGCTGGGGCGCGACCCGAGATACAGCAGGCATTACCTCTCTGGAACAGAAAATTAGCCGTCCTAGAATCCCTAGTTACCCTTTTGTCTAGCTCCTTAAGGAACTTAGATGTACTCTTTCCCTATGGGCTAAGAGTCTTCTAGCGTATATATATATATATATATATATATATATATATATATATATATATATATATATATATATATATATATATATATATATATATATGTCGTGCCGAATATGTAAAACTGGTCAATTAGCAAGAACTCATTTAAAATTAAGTCCTTTCTAAAATTTTCTCTTGTACGTTTAAAGATATATTTTTTTCATTAATGTTGATGTAAAAATTTATAATTTTGCACCAAAAGGAACTTAGAAAACTTACCTAACCTTATTATAACAAGAGCAATTTATTTTAGCCTAACCCAACTAAATATATTTTACATTTGTTTACAATAATTTAATACTAAACAAACACAATGAAATATATTTTTTTCGTTAGGTTCAGAATGATTTTGGCGAAATTATTGCATACACAAATTTTCACTTGTCCTATATAACAAGATGAGCGTTGCTGTTTAAGCCAAGATCGCAAGTTCTGCCTATTCGGCAAGACATATATATATATATATATATATATATATATATATATATATATATATATATATATATATATATATATATATATATAATTATATATATATATATATATATATATATATATATATATATTATATATATATATATATATATATATATATATATATATATATAATATATATAAATATATATATATATATATATATATATATATATATATATATATATATATATATATATATATATATATATATATATATATATATATATATATATATATATATATGCAAGATAAGCCACGGGGGTGGAAATCTTACACTCAAGTACTTTCTTACTTCTCGGTGCTTCATTAACTGTTCAGTGTTGCAAAAGTAGCAACAGGAGAAATGAGGGTAAGTCATATCAGAGGTTAGTAGTGTGACTCCTCCAGCATCTCTCTCAAATACGAGAGCCACGGCCGAATGCTACACACCCACATGCTCCCACACCCCACCCCATATGGGGTCGGGTCCTTTAAGTCTGAGAATATCAGGACGTAAGAAACTATACAAGATTTAATAGGCAGCCCTAAGCTGCTTCTAATCGCTGAGAACAGGTCATATGAAATACTTGATTACGTTACAATCGTAGATAATACACATACAGAATGCAGCTATTATGTGTAGCCTTCTAATGGAGATTCGTCTGTAAAAACTTGCATTTGTTGCCACAGTGGTGCCTATGCCTATAAGAAGGTGTATAAATATACCTAGTTGGATGAATCTTATTGTGGCTAGCTGGCTCAGTGGCTAACGCGTCGGTCTGGAGTTTTATGACTCTCTGATTGCGGGTTCTAACCCCGCCCATGGTATGATTTTCTAATTAATTAATAAACTAGAAAGGACGAATGCGCTCATTTGACAATACTTCATGTCCCGGGTCTTCCAGAATATTCCAGAAGCCCTCGAGAGGATCCCAGCCTGTGTTCCTGAGTGCTGCCTACCACTATTCTCAGTCTCGATTAATATGCCTCTAGTAAATAATAGAGATAGGTGTTCAATCTCTTTACCTTACCTAAATGCTTTATTCATTATATTTTATTTCATTCCCTCACTTGCTTTGTTATGCTTTCCAGGAAAAAAGGAATGAAATCACAGCGAATTAAAATTAAAAACAATCCACCCCGTTGTGGCTTCGGTTGGAACCTCCTCGAGACCTGCCTGGCCTCACCCGAGCAGCCCAAAGAGCAGTGACCATTACTCTTCATCAACAGCTGGGGTTCTCAGAAACACTAGACCGTGTGTTCGAATCACGATCACGTCCTTGCGTTGTTAATTTACGTTAATTACAGATTTTCAGCATATTTATACGTATCTATATGGTGTAATGTTGGTGGGTGTGTATATATGCTCATATATGTTAATATATATTATATAATATATATATATATATATATTATATATATATATATATATATAATATATTATATATAATATATATATAATACACTCACAAATTGTAGGGACCAAAATGCTTACCGATACCGAGACCCTATTTCTGGCAGATTCTCATATCGATACTTATCGGATATTTTTTCAGCTTTAAAATTACGATAACTATATTCAGTTTACTCGATAGGTACTAAGTAACACAGACAAGTTAGCTAGTAAATAATTTGATTTCTGTGAGATACCATTGTAATTATAATTTGAATAAAAAGAAGTCAACATATTTCTGAATATATCTTTATATTTAGTAATTCTCTGAAGACATAATCCGAAATCAGTTATTAAAATAAAAGTCTGAATAATTCCCAGTCAAATTCAACATGAAACTAAATTATCTAATACCCTTTTTAATACTCTTAATTTAAACCTATAAAATCATTTGGAAAAGCAAAAAAAAATTTTGAAAATTTAAAATTTAAAATTATAGTTCAGAACTTGAGCAACCTCTCTTCATTATTAAACTGAATTAAATAACATATTTCCATTATTCGGTTTAAAGCTTTTCAAACTTTGCTGGAAAAACACCTAAAAATCGAAAAAAAATATATCTTATTCACATACCCGAAATTAAAAATAGACAATATGCATATGTACATTACTTTGATAGCTAAAAGTAAAAATTCTCTAGTTGAAGTCGAAGAACATTAACATCTCCTTATTTTGGAAAGTTTATCTTTTACTATGAGGTGAGCAGATGTTCCCTCCAGTGGTGAACAGTCTTGAACTCAGATGTTTACTGGTTAGGTTTGCCATATTTGTAACAACTATCATATTTTTTTTTCCACCACCACTGTAGTGGATTTCCTTCTTTAGGTAAAACGCCAGTGTCATATATTATTGAATTTACGTATTATTGTTCGTGATAATACGAATATCAGCACGTTTGATTTGAGTTGCTACTTTTTGATATTTAGAAAAGGATTCTGAGGCAGATGTCTGTGGCGTGCTTTTGTTGGGAATGTTGGCAACAATTTCTTCATAACATCTATCGAAATCGTACTTGTCAAGTTCTTCAGTCCTTGTTACATCATATTTACTTTCTCCATCAGACTCGATGCTGCTACAGAACTTGTTGCGTTCTCTGAGTTCTTGGTTGCTGAATTCTGTGATGAGTTTCGGTTCATTCTCGATATTGTCAAGGTTTGTTTTATGCGACTTTTCTGCTGCATTGACACGGAAGAAGTTATTTTAAAATCGGGGATCTAGAAATGGTCTGGTTACCGTGTTGTAGTCAATACTGTAAATCTGGAACCCTGTTAAAATTGACTCTTTGAGAGTAGATAGTGTGTTGTAGATAAATGGTTCACAGAACCGAGAGGATGATGAATTAGACACCTGTGGAACACTTGGGTATCTTCATTGTGGATAAGTTTCTCCAGCCAGTGGCTTCCTGAGTACAGTACAGAGAAGAATGGTTGAAGATCAGAAGGAGTTTGAGGTAATCAGTCCATTAGCCTGGAGTCGATGTGATCAGTCTATCAGACTGGAGTCGATGTGATCAGTCCATCAATCCTGACGGACTGATCACATCGACTCCAGGCTGAGGCACTGATTACCTCAAGCTCATTCTGATCTTCAGCCATTCTTCTCTGTGCTGGACTGAGAAAACCACTAACTGGCGAAACGTTTTCACAACAAAGACCTCCAAGTGTTGCACAAGTATCTAATTCATCATCAGATAGTTTGTTACTCAAGCCTGAGACTCATGGATCACTCAGAGTTTTGTTGACATGTTTAGAATAGCATTTCCGAGACCAGACAATGTATTTATTTCACTAAGACGTAAAACTGTTTTGTGGAATATTTTCAACAAAAAAATATAATCTGGCAATAAGATTCTATTTATTTCAGTCAAATGAAGAAAGGTGTGTGATATCTCAGCAATGCACTGTAATGGTTCTCTAGTTGTTCACAGATGTGATCAAATATTAAGTGCTACTCCAATTGGTAAGTACATTCTGAGTGAGCTCTTGTGCTCTGGTAATTCATTTTGCTCTTGAAGAACCTCTAGTGTTCTGCAGGCTGGAGGAGAGTGACTCAAGTGACTCGCAATGATGTCTTTTATCACTCTCTGCTTAGGAATACGATTATGGATAGCAAGTTAAAGTGTATGCAGAAAACAACGCAAACTGTTGTATCCTATCGTTGCAATCCCTTTGGCAACAATGGCACCAATATCACGTGCTATCAAATTGTGGAAGCTGGCATGTAGAACTCATACATTGTTTCTTGAGTAATCTCGGTGAAGTGTGCTGCTGAGTGGGATCCAGGAAATAGCTTCACTCTAAAGACAACAAGGTTTTTCAATGAAGTCATTGTTCAGTCACAAGTGAGTGTGTACTGTGCTTACCTATATGTGGTTGCAAGGAACGAATCTCAGGTCCTGGCCCCACCTCGTAGCTTGCCCTTTGTCAAATTCCTTTCCCCAAGTATTGTGGGCCCTGTCGTACCTATTCTTAAAACTATGTATGGAGTCTGCTCCACCACATCATAGTCAAGGTCATTCCACTTCAATTTCCAACTATGCTTGCCTTATTTCTCGCCTCTCAAACAGTCTGTCTCTGTCTGTCCTATCATTTTTCGAGCATTTTGTATGCTGCTATCACGCCTACTTTTATTCAGCTTGCCTGTAATGTCATGAGGTTCAGTTACTTAGCCTCTCCTATAGTTCATACCTATTAACTCTGGTGTTTGTCTCGTTGCGTGCCTCTGCACTCTCTCCAGACTCTTAACATGATTTATCAGGTAGGGTTCTATGCTGATACTGAGTACTCCAAGATGGGCCTGACATATGTTACATGGAGGGTATTAAATGACTGTGTCGAAATTTCTGAAGGTTATACTTGGATCTGCTATACAAGCAATGACTGTAAAAGTTATTCGGTTGATGTGTGCCTCCAGCGGTATGCTAGGCACTATGCTCACTCCAAGGTCTTTTTCTTTGAGGAGACCTACATTCTTTCTCTGCCGAGCCTGTACTCTGTGTATTAGTCTTCTTGCTCCTTGCCCAATTTACTAGTGTTGCATTTGTAGCCTTTCCTTATCCTCATTGTTTTTATTCTCCTCATTAGTCAACAAAACAGATACATTCCTTTTCTGATATCTCGGATAATCCCTTCCCCTCCGCTAGGGGACTCCATGATCTACAGGAGTACATTCTGTATTATTACTGCCTGCATTTCAAGTTTTTGTCCTAGTCTCTTGAGAACTACAGTATCAATTTTTTTTTTTTTTTTTTTTTCAGTTCAAGAATATACAAGCTTCCGATCCCTCTCTCTCTCCTATTTCACTTTTGTCACTTAGTCATAGATCTCCAGTAGGTTAGTAAGACAAGATTTACTATCTCTAAAATATTGCTGATTGCTGTGTATGGAAAAACGTCCTTCAAAGTGCTCTACAATTCTTCCTCTAATTATCTTTTTCATTACGTCACATGGCAAACATGTCACTGATACCGGCCTTTAGTTCAACGATTCTTGACTGTCTCCTTAAATACTGGGACTAGATAGCATTAGCTAGTAGTTCACACAGTGCTTCTGCTCCTTCTCATAGAATCCATGTTGACACCTTGTCAGGTCCCATTGCGTTTGATGTATCCAACTATTTCAAAAGAATTTTTTATCTATTACCAAGCTGAATACATGTTTTCCAGTATCCGTTTTTCTAGGCCCTCCGGTATTGCGCTTCCTTCACCGAGAACACCTTTTCAAATCACCTATTCAGTCCTTCACAGACGTCTTGGTCGTTGCTCTACAGCTCTCTCTCCCCTTCCTTATTGAGTCCAATTAAGTGGCCTTTTACTGTTGTCTTTCATCCGAAGTGGCTGTCAAGTAGTTTTGTTCTATACACCGTTTATCATCATATCTTAGTGAGACTCACCACCGGCCCTTCCTTCTGTCCCTCGAGTTACGCTGCTTTTGAGACTAAAATTTTCTTAAACTCATGATTTAGTAGGGTTACTATGTGTGTGTGTGTGTGTGTGTGTGTGTGTGTGTGTGTGTGTTGTGTGTGTGTGTGTGGCGTCCATCTGAGGATAACTGTAAAGTGAAGAAATCGGAGAGTAACGTCACTGCTATTTTTAATGGTGTAGTATAATCCTCTGAGGAGGTCCACACACACGAAGCTTTGATTATTCTTGTCCTGAGTCTCCATGTTCTCCTCAGATGATGTCCACCTTCCTCGTCCGCTACTTCGCCATTATCTCGTCGCTATCTCGCCACTTCCTCACTTCTACTTACCCTTACAGGTTTAGCATTTCCTCCTGCTTGCCTCTTCAGTATAATGCAATGGCCCTCCATACAAGCTATACTGTGATACATTCGACAACCACACGAATGATATGCATTAAAGAAAGGTAGTGAAAAAGGGGATTGAAAGAGAGTAAATTTAAATAGAGAAAGAGAGGTGAAAAAATGAAGAATAAAAAAGGAAAGTGAGAAGATAAATAAGGGTTAGAAAGGTAAAGAAGGTAAATCGTAAGATGCAAAAAATAAGATGGAAATACTGAGGGTAAGGAAAGAAGTGTTATGCTTTAATAACTTCTACACAAACACAACACATACACATACACAAACACACACACACACACACACACATACACAAACACAACTATATACACAAACACACACACAAACATATACACAAACAATATATATATATATATATATATAATATATATATTGTTTGTGTATATGTTTGTGTTGTGTTTGTGTATATAGTTGTGTTTGTGTATGTGTGTGTGTTGTGTGTTTGTGTATGTGTGTGTGTTGTGTTTTGTGTAGAAGTTATTAAAGCATAACACTTCTTTCCTTACCCTCAGTATTTCCATCTTATTTTTTGCATCTTACGATTTACCTTCTTTACCTTTCTAACCCTTATTTATCTTCTCACTTTCCTTTTTTATTCTTCATTTTTTCACCTCTCTTTCTCTATTTAAATTTACTCTCTTTCAATCCCCTTTTTCACTACCTTTCTTTATTGCCTCCCTCCTTCCCTAACTCCTTCCGTTCCTTTTTCCCCTCCGTCTCTCCTTCTCTCACCCACTTCCTACCTCCTTCCCTCTTTCCCTCCTGGTTCCCTCCTCCCCCCGTCCTCCCTCCCTCCTGGTTCCCTCCTTCCCTCCCTCCTGGTCCCCACCCTTCCCTCCCTCCCTCCTGGTCCCCTCCTTCCCTCCCTCCCTCCAGACTTGTGCCTGGCCTCCTCTACACACTGTATACAGCTTCCTGCTTTATCCAGCTCACGTAGAAGTCCTGATCTGTCCTCTTACCTCTTCTCTTGCCTGTCCTCTCGTCTCTCCTCTTACCTGTCTTCTCGTCTCTCCTCTTACCTGTCTTCTTGTCTCACCTCTTCCTTGTCTTCCCGTCTCTCCTCTTACCTGTCTTCTCGTCTCTCCTCTTACCTGTCCTCTCGTCTCTCCTCTTACCTGTCTTTTCGTCTCTCCTCTACCTGTCTTCTCGTCTCTCTCTCCTCTTTACCTGTCCTCTCGTCTTTCCTCTTACCTGTCTTCTCGTCTCTCCTCTTACCTGTCTTCTCGTCTCTCCTCTTACCTGTCTTCTCGTCTCTCCTCTTACCTGTCTTCTCGTCTCTCCTCTTACCTGTCTTCTCTTCCTCTTACCTGTCTCTCGTCTCTCCTCTTACCTGTCCTCTCGTCTCTTCTCTTACCTGTCTTCCGTCCTCTCCTCTTACCTGTCCTCTCGTCTCTCCTCTTACCTGTCTTCTCGTCTCTCCTCTTACCTGCCTTCTCGTCTCTCCTCTTACCTGTCTTCTCGTCTTTCCTCTTACCTGTCTCTCGTCTCTCTTACCTGTCTCTCGTCTCCTCTTACCTGTCTTCTCGTCTTTTCCTCTTACCTGTCTTCTCGTCTCTCCTCTTACCTGTCTTCTCGTCTCTCCTCTTACCTGTCTTCTCGTCTCTCCTCTTACCTGTCTTCTCGTCTTTCCTCTTACCTGTCTTCTCGTCTTCCTCTTACCTGTCCTCTCGTCTCTCCTCTTACCTGTCCTCTCGTCTCTCCTCTTACCTGTCTTCTCGTCTCTCCTCTTACCTGTCTTCTCGTCTCAACTCTTACCTGTCTTCTCGTCTCAACTCTTACCTGTCTTTCGTCTTCTCCTCTTACCTGTCTTCTCTTCTCAACTCTTACCTGTCTTCTCGTCTCAACTCTTACCTGTCTTCTCGTCTCTCCTCTTACCTGTCTTTTCGTCTTTCCTCTTACCTGTCTTCTCGTCTCTCACTCTTACCTGTCTTCTCTCTCAACTCTTACCTGTCTTCTCGTCTCTCCTCTTACCTGTCTTCTCGTCTCAACTCTTACCTGTCTTCTCGTCTCAACTCTTACCTGTCTTCTCGTCTCTCCTCTTACCTGTCTTCTCGTCTCAACTCTTACCTGTCTTCTCGTCTCAACTCTTACCTGTCTTCTCGTCTCAACTCTTACCTGTCTTCTCGTCTCTCCTCTTACCTGTCTTCTCTTCTCAACTCTTACCTGTCTTCTCGTCTCAACTCTTACCTGTCTTCTCGTCTCACCTCTTACCTGTCTTCTCGTCTCAACTCTTACCTGTCTTCTCCTTCTCAACTCTTACCTGTCTTCTCGTCTCAACTCTTACCTGTCTTCTCGCTAACCTACCTTCTCTCGTCCTCTACCCTTCTCCCCTTTCATTTTACCTTACTTTCACCTTCCTTTGGTCTCTCAAGTCCTTCTCATCTGGTCCTCCGGTCTTTCATTTATCTCAACTTCCTCAAGGTCACCACTTCCCTCGTCTCAAGGTCACCACCTGTCCTCTCTTCATTCAAGGTCACCACTTCCTCTGGTCCATCAGGCACCATTCCAATCCTCCTGTCTTCAAGGTCACCACTTTCCCAGTCTCCTGTCTCAAGGTCACTACCTGTCTCACTGTCCTTCAAGGTCCACCTTCCTCTACTGTCATTCAAGGTCCTCATCCTTACCCTGTCCTTCAAGGTCATCCTCTTCACCTCGCTCCTAGTCCAACATCTGTCCTCACGGTAAACCTGGTCCTTCACCCTTTCCTTTGATTTCTCAAGGTCACACCTGTCTTTCACCCTTCCTTGGTCTCACTGGTCATCACACCGTCTTCAAGGTCACTTTCTCATCTGGTCCTTCAAGGTCCACACCCTGGTCCTTCAAGGTCACCCCTGTCCTTCAAGGTCACACTGTCCTTCAAGGTCACTCTGGTCCTTCAAGGTCACCACCTGTCCTTCAAGGTCACACCTGTCCTTCAAGTCACACCTGGTCCTTCAAGGTCACCCTGGTCTCAATCCTGGCCTTCAAGGTCACATACCTGGTCTTTCAAGGTCACACCTGGTCCTTCAAGGTCACACTGGTCCTTTAAGGTACACCTGGTCCTTCAAGGTCCAGTCTCAAGGTCCCTAGTCTTCTCCTCTGGTCCTTCAAGGTCACACCTGGCTTCAAGGCACACCTGGTCCTTCAAGGTCAACCTGGTCCTTAAGTCACACTGTCCTTCAAGGTCAATCTGGTCCTTCAAGGTACACACCTGTCCTTCAAGGTCACAACTGGTCCTTCAATGTCACACCTGGTCCTTCAAGGTCACACCCTGGTCCTTCAAGGTCACATCTGGTCCTTCAAGGTCACCTGGTCCTTCAAGGTCACACCTGGTCCTTCAAGGTCACATCCGTCCTTAAGTACACCTGTCTTCAAGGTCACACTGTCCTCAGGCACACTGGTCCTTCAAGGTCACACTGGTCCTCAAGGCACCTGGTCCTTCAAGGTCACACCTGGTCCTTCAAGTCACACCTGGTCCTTCAAGGTCATCACCTGGTCCTTCAAGTCACACTGTCTTCAAGGCACACCTGGTCCTTCAAGGTCACACCTGTCTTCAAGGTCACACTTGGTCCTTCAAGGTCACACCTGGTCCTTTCAAGGTCACATCCTGGTCCTTCAAGGTCATCATCTGGTTCCTTCAAGGTCACACCTGGTCCTTCAAGGTATCACACTGGTCCTTCAAGGTACAACCTGGTCCTTCAAGGTCACACCTGGTCCTTTAAGGTCACACATCGTCCTACAAGGTCACATCTGGTCCTTCAAGGACACACCTGGTCCTTCAAGGTCAAACCTGGTCCTACAAGGTCACACCTGGTCATTCAAGTTCACACCTGGTCCTTCAAGGTCACATCTGGTCTTTCAAGGTCACACCTGGTCCTTCAAGGTCACACCTGGTCCTTCTAGTCCACCGGTCATCAAAGTCACACGGTCCTTTCAAGGTACACCCTGGTCCTTCAAGGTCACATCTGGTCCTTCAAGGACACACCTGGTCCTTCAAGGTCACATCTGGTCCTTCAAGGTCACACCTGGTCTTCAAGGTCACACCTGGTCCTTCAAGGTCACACCTGGTCCTTCAAGGTCACACCTGGTCCTTCAAGGTCACATCTGGTCCTTCAAGGACACACCTGGTCCTTCAAGGTCACATCTGGTCCTTCAAGGTCACACTTGGTCCTACAAGGTCACATTTGGTCCTTCAAGGACATACCTGGTCCTTTGGTGTAGTACAAGTTGCTTTCCTGTTCCCCTCCCCCCCCCCTTCTTCCCTCTTCCTCCTCTTCTCTCCTTCTTGGTTTCTCTTTGCCTCTTCAGATATTCTTCCTCTTTCCCGCTCCTTCTTTTTTGTCCCTCTATCTTCCTTCTTCATTCCTTTCCCTCTTTTTCATTCCTTCCCTTTACTTTCCTCAATTTATATACCTTCTTCCCTTTCCACCCTTTCTCTTTTCCTCCCACTTCCTTTTTCCTCTTTTCTTAATTATTATTCACTTTCCCTTAATTATTCCCTTTCCCTCCCCTCTTCCATTTCCATATTTTCTTCCCTTCCTTTCCCTCACCTTTCCTCCATTCTTCCCTCACCCTTCCTTCCCTTCTCTGTAATTACTGTCCTTCTCGTCCACCTCCCCCTCCTCCTCGTCCTCCTCCTCCTCCTCCTCCTTCTCCACCACCTCCTTCTTCTCCCCTCCTCCTCCTCTCCCTCTTCCTCTTCCTCCTCCACCTCTTCTTCCTCCTCCTCCTGCTCTTTCTCCTTTTCTCCCTCCTCCTCTCCTTCTCTCCTCATCCTTTTCTTCCTCCCCCTTCTCTTCATCCCCTCTTCTTCTCCTCCTCCTCCTCCTCCTCCTCCTCCTCCTCCTGTTTCTCGCAGAAGTCAGGTTCAGTCACTCTGTAAACAGCAATTAAATAATTAATATTTCCAGGCTCTCTGATTTACCTCTCTTGATTGTCTGTCTGTCTGTCTGTCTGTCCTGATTGTCTGTGTCTGTCTGTCTGTCCTGATTGTTTGTGTCTGTCTGTTTTGACTATGTCTGTCTTGACTGTCTATGTCTGTCCTGGCTGTGTCGGTCAATCTATCCCTTCTGTCTGCGTCTGTCTAATTATAATTATTATTATTATTATTACTGTTATTTTATAACGTAATAATTTATTGTAATAATGTTGGTAGAATTACCGACAATATGTTAGGTAAATGGACACAAGTGCAACTAATGTGACATTTTATTGTGGCAACGTTTCGCTCTCCAGAACCTTTGTCAAGCTGTTACTTCTTAACAAAGCTCCTGGAGAGCGAAACGTTGCCACAGTAAAATCTCACATTAGTTGCACTTGTGTCCTTTTACCTAATATATTATTCTTCATAAGGCATTTGTGAAGAAATGTGTAAGAAATCGTGGAAGTGAGCACTTTATTACGGTATCAGTCAGGCAGCACCTTGGTGGTGTTATAGTGTCCATAGTACAGACAAGCTCTCGGGTGTATTTCCCATTATTATAATCCTGGGGAATGGGGAGTGGGGTGTAATAGTGTTGGATTCAAGGCACTGGAAGGTACCCTACGATTCTTGGCATCAAGAGCCCTTCTCCTTTTTGGGTCTTGGGTATAGTAAATTGGCCTTCGAAATGGAAGGGGGCTGGTTAGTGACTTCTGAAGACGATCGAGTTTGGTGTTGAAACAGAACTCTTGGTTTTGAGAGGCCGAGCCTCGTAAAGTGTGTGAAGGAGGAGGAAGAGGAGAGAGGAAAAGGAGAATGGGGGGAAAGAGAACTCGAGGAGAAAAGGAAGTGGAAGACGGAAAAATTGGGCGATGACGAGAAAGAGAGAAAAGAAAATGATGAGGGGAAAGATGAAAATGATTATGAAGATCAAATAACAGAAGGCAAAAGAGGAGAGAAAGAAGATGAACAAGAACACGAACAACAAGAGGAGGAAAAGCAGCAGTTCGAGGTGAGGAGGAGAAGGAGGAGGAGATAAAGGAGGAGGAGGAGAAAGCAGAGGAGGAGAAAGTGGGGTAGGAGCGTTAGTAAGAGGAGGAAGAGTAATAGTAGTAGTAGTAGTAGTAGGAGAAAGAGGGCAAGGAGGAGAAAGAGTAGCAGAACCAAGGAGGTGGAGGAGGAGGAGACGGCAGCTCCTCGAACCTTGACCTTCCAGTATCATTTCTCTCCTTCCACCTCCGGCATTACCAATTTTCTTGCTGTGTTGCAATTCTTGTCTTTCTTTTTTTTTTTTGCTTCCAGTTTGGAATGAAAAAGAAAAAAACAATTTCAAAGTGTGACGTTGTATTCTTTACTTCCTTATATTCATTATTGTGTCGTCACCCACCTGCAGGAAAACCTGCAGGTGGGTGACGAGGTGGGTGACGTGGGGGAGGTGGATGGAGGGGAAGGTGGATGGAGGGGAAGGGATACGGAGGGAGGAAAGAAGGGAGGGAAGGAGGAAGGGAGGGAAGGAGGGAGGAAGGGAGGGATTGGTGGGAGGGGGGGCAAGTAGGAAGGGAGAAATGGGTGGGGTGGGGAGGGGAGGGAAGGGGAGGAGAGGAAAGAAAGCAACAACAAAAAAAGAGATGTTACACTTTAAAGAAACTTTTAGAAATCTTAGCCTGAGTTTTCCTCCATATTTTTCAGCTTCTCACTGGTCCTGTCTCCCCCCCTCGCCCTGTCTCTCAGTCTCACTAACTCTTACCAAGTCTCGCAGTCTCACTCACACCCAGTCTCGCAGTCTCACTCACACCCAGTCTCGCAGTCTCACTCACACCCAGTCTCGCAGTCTCACTCACACCCAGTCTCGCAGTCTCACTCACACCCAGTCTCGCAGTCTCACTCACACCCAGTCTCGCAGTCTCACTCACACCCAGTCTCGCAGTCTCACTCTTACCCAGTCTCGAAAAGTCTCGTACAGTTGTTGGTAGCACCATTTCATGTCCTCTTTAATAGCAGAGTACAATGCAGTGCGCTGGAAGTAGTGTTGAAAGGCTGGTTGAAGCTCCCTGTTTGCTAGTTGAAAAAGCGTGTTTGTCTTCCCGAAACATCTTTATTCTGGAAACGTTTCGTCAGCCAGTGGCTTCTACAGTCCAGTGCAGAGAAACGGTAGAAGATGGGGCGTGCAAGGTATTCAGTCCCTCGGCCTGAGTCAAAGTGTTCAATCCATCAATCTTGATAAAAGTCCAGCATACTCGAGGAGATGGAACTTGTATACCGAAGGCAGATGAGGTGGAGCAGTGGTAGGCGGAGTCACCAGTGGGAAAAACCCAATAGTGAAAGTAATTTCGGCTAGTAGGTTAGACAAGCTTGGAAGGATTCCCCTGCATCAAGCTGTTGCTGTGTCTGATAGAGGTTGAATAAATGCTTTAGAAATTATGTGCGTGCGCACATGTGCGATAGCGTAACCAGATTATCAACAATGTATTTCGATACTGGGAACAAACAAGTTACAATGCCGTTGCTGGAACAATTCACAAATAACCCCCACTTGGGAGAGGAAGGTTATCGCAACGTTTCGATCCATCCTGAACCATTGTGACTTGATGCTGGTCGTCATAGGTTTCCACACCTTAATGCGGATGATTTGTTCATTACAATGATGATATGATGATGACTGAACAAATGAATTTCCCAACAGCTGTCAAGATGGCCGCGTCATGCGCGCTAGACCGAGATAAATGAATGAAAAGAGTGTTTTAGCAGCTATATGTGATATTTTATTTGAATTTTGAATTTAATCTTATTTAATGCAAAGTATCGTGTTTATACACAAGAATTTGTAAGCTAAGAGAGAACACGGCAATTTAAAAAAAACAATAATCAATAAAATCAGTAAAATCATTAATCAGCAGTAGTATCAATAGAATCAAATGACATACACAGTTTTTATTTTTCCTGCTAGTTTTGATTTTTTTTCTACAAAAAACTTAAACAGAGTGAACCACTAAAACTGCAGCCTAGTGTGCTAACAAGTTATATATATTTTTAATAAGAGGTTAGGTTAGGTAAGGTTCGTCAGGAAACAGGACAAATGTTTCCTGACGCGGGTCTTAGTCAGATGATGACCCGCCTTTGGAGCTTTTGGTCATCTGACCGAGGCCTTCCGCTGGCTTACCGGTCCACCCCTTTAAAAATTATGGTCATTTATAACCATTGTTTTTTTTTTTTTTTATAAGAGAATTGATAGAAAATGTGAAATACATAACACATCTGAAGTACACAAGATTTACTGATTACCTTTCCCTATATGAAATTTCAAATAGAGCAATGAACAGAGAAGTTACTCAGAAACTCAGTTGAATTATCGGTTGAATAACAGTAGTGAGAGAAAGAAAATTGCCTGGTAGAAAACTGAATTCTACAAGTTTGAATTATACGCAAACTTTATCACACACGCTGACATGACACTTATTTCTAGATCTCACTTCGTATTAATGTAAACCAGCTTGTGCAATATTGTGTGGTCAGAACAACAAGGTATATCATCAGTAGGTACTATCTTCTGTTTCTTTATTACCTTCCTTATCATTTCCATTGTAATTAAATTTTAGCTGATCTAAATGAGAGGCTTTACTTAGTCCGCTTGCTCACTATTTCACTATTTTCCTTTATACGTTTCTCCACTTAAATGATTATGCAAGAAATGGATCAATAAGTCCCACGACCAGTTTTGTCAGTGCAGAAATATCATAAAAGTTATTTAACAGAACCTATGAAATTATTTAATTTTTTGCAGGTTGAGCACAAGAATTTCTCACTCTTGTGAAACCATCGGCTTTTTCCAAGTTTTTTTATTCACGCCTCTGAAACATTTCTAAGCATTAAGAGTTTTTTTCATTACGTAATCATCATTATTATTATTAGGTGATGGGGCGAATAAAGCAAATGAGATGGAAGTCTTGTGTCTACTCCATAAAGAATAATATGGAGTGTTCCTCCAGCTGTAAGATTATTTGATGACATCATAGTATACTAAGCGTCTGGTATAGCTTCGTCCGAAGTATAATTAAATCTACTGTTACTCTTAGGAAATCTAATTTACTACCTGGTTGATCGGCTATTATTATTATTGACTTATTAATTTTACATAAGTTATGCAACTGATGTAGGATAATGACACATTATCATCTCCTTTCCTATATTAGTAATGTTATCAGCGGTTATTCCTGTAAATGGAGCTCATTAAAAATACTGTGAAAATTTTTTCTACCTTTGCATACAAATGTTTATTTTCATGAAATGAAATCTAGTGTTTTGAAATGATCCACAGAAACACATTCCCAATGTTCATCCTCAGCAGGATACATTTGGAAAGGATTACGACCTCCTATACGTCCTTTGTAATACATACCAGGAATACATTTTTGAACTCCTATTTTCCCAAATACTGAGCTCGACCATTGTTGCCATGTTTAGAACCATGTCCTCTATTAAGATTAACTGGTGAACTGTCGTTACCACCAATAGATCACGACCTCTGGAAGAGAAACGTAAATTCCAAAATAGTAGGACACGAATATCTTATATTCTGTGATAAGACTAGTAACAAACGGTACCTTAAGAAGTATTACGACTGCTATTCCTTTTTCTTCTGAGTACATTAAAGAAATCACGAATAAAACTGCAATATTTTTCACTGTTGTAGTAATTTCTTCTTGGAGAATTATCACAGGTATGGCTGTTGCTTGATAAAGGGCGAGAATGTAAGTTCTGAGAATATGTCTTAATATTAGTGAAACAGTTGAAAACTTACTGACATTTTCTGTCACATTTCTTTCACTGGAAATACAGTGTTAACATTCTAAGGAAAAACTAATTGGCTTACTGCATTTGTTTTCAATGTCATGAGCAACAGTGGTTTTTCATTTACGAACTAAAATGTAATATATTCAACATGGCTGACGGCATAATTAAGTACATTCTATTTAATTGCATCAGTAAATTAAAATATTTCCATATTGCTAGGCTGAAACTTTATTTATCCCTGCAAGATCACAATTTCTAGATGTAAAGAATAAAGGCTTCCAAAAGTTCATCTACACGAGATGCAAAAAAAAAAAAAAAAAAAAAAAAAAAAACTCTTCTCTCATGGACTAGTTCACGCTTCTTTCAACACGGACGTAATCATAAAAGTTCTTTTTGAATTGTAGCAATGAATTTAGTTTATGGTTCTCTTGAATCCATTAGACTCTTCGTAGAGCTAAGAAGAGACTGAGCAATATTATCTTTCGATGGAGGTGAATGGTATAAAATACCGACAAAATGGAAGAATTGACACAAATGCAGCATTTATGCCTATATTCCTTGATGTTGGTGAGGGGCTCTTGATTTAGGGAATTGGATCTGTGCTCCAGTTCCCCGAATTAAGTCTGAATGCCTTCCACATCCCCCTCCCCCCAGGCGCTGTATAATCCTCCGGGTTTAGCGCTTCCCCCTTGATTATAATAATAATAATATGCCTATATTTCCAATATTACCTTTATCTAGTCTTAAAAGACGATGTGGCAAGAGCCTGACTTAAAGTTTGGTTATTATCCATAACTTCTACAGTTATAAAGAACAACTGAAGGTTTTCTAACCTAACTGTCAATAGTGACTGAACAAATCATGTTTGTTATTACTGGTATAAAAAATATTTGTGTGAGATGTTGGTTAAGAAGAAACTCTTCCTCTATTACCAGTATCTGGTTGATATTTGTTTGAGATGAAAGCAAAAACAAGATCAAAATATATTTTATCTTCGGAAAATACATTAGTCTTGCCTATATCTGTCATGGTGAAAATGTCAGGCAATACACTAGAGCGATACAATAAACTCCGGCTTCTCATCTGGCGGTATACAACACATTATCAAAACGATGTGGCAGTAAATCTGGAGAAAACACAATAGTAAACACATTCTGAAAATTTAGTTAATCACTTTATTATGTGGAATTATTTACATAAAATATGAAAGCAAGTTTAATGTGGACACTATACTGACGTAATTAATGTTAATCAACCTGAGAGATGGTCCAGGTGATACGAAATTACTCAAGAGTTGAATGAAAAAAGGGATAAGAAATATATATCTTATCTAACACTAACGAATGTAGAGGATAGTAAAATTCCTGACTTACTAAATTATTATTAATTAAATATTATGCTCTTCAAAAATATTTTAGCAATATATCAATAAGTTCTGTTCCATGAACAATAGAATTTTATTTTCTGAAAACAGCAATTAAGCATAATGGGAATGATACAAATTATCACACAGATAATACCCAGAAATAAATAAAATCTAGATAATTTGTTTGCCATAAAATAATTATATACATTCTTAACATAAATTATTATTCAAAAAATTGCTCCTGCAGGCACAAAAAAAAAAAAAAGAAATAATCATAACTTTGTAATGGTTAAAATCAATGTGATAAAGATGTTGGAACACTTGTCAACAGTTTCACAAATATACACAAACTAAATTATCAACGAGTAATAAATTAAATATATTTGTCTGCACCACAATTGGTGAAAAACAAACTCATCACGAGGAAGTGTACAAATAAATCACTGCATGAATAAAAGATCACACTTCCTCGACATAACACAGAAAAATAAGTATCATAAGTATCATAAGTATCATAAGTATCATAAGCATGATTGTTATCAGTTGCAAACTCGAATTAATATAGAAATGAAATGACTCTAATTTGACTTTGTCTTAGACCAAATTCATTCCTAACATTCGTTACAAAAGGAAATTGTCTCAAAAATTATTAGTGAAATTGGGTTAAATAATAATGACACAGCATTTAAATTTTTATACTATTGTTACTACAAGACTGAGAACAAAACTTTATAAAGAAAATCTAAGGACACTCGATCTAAAGACCATAGATCTAATAATATTTGTATGACGCAGCAACATTATAAATTCTTGGAAGAGATGATATTTTCGACAACTCTATTGCTAACCTCAGACTCATGAGTATGACCTATTTCTAACAGTAGGTCCCGCCCACTTGTAACCGCGTCTACAACTGCTGCAACTCTCCACCTCTTCCTTTGGCTCCACTATAAAGGCTTCCGTCATTGTGTCCTTGAATTAGAGTGACATAAGACTGCTATGTGGTCATAACATTCACCAATAAAGATACCCAGGTGTTGCAAACCTGAGTCTTCACAACATAATATCTTATCTTGGTTTGCCTGGGAAAATCGTTGTTAACATCTGCCCTTAAGGAAACTTTGGGAGATTTAAAGGTGAGTTGCAGTACTCGATTACTGCGCTCAAGGAGATGCATCACAGGGCCGAAAAAAATATTCCGAAGAAACTAAGTATATAGATCTTGAAGTGCATTTTGTAGACCACCAGAGTGCGCCAAGAAATTCAAATTATCCTACAAATTTCACAAATTCTCACTGCAATCTGCGGTTAAACTGTTCACTGAAGTGGCGAGGATGGCCTCACAAGAGTTCACAATAATGCAGAAGCATTACAGTTGGCTATGATAGGAGATCAAGTTTGACATGCACCATGGCGTCACTCCAGAGATCGCTGCTCCCATTTCGAATATTTCATCACGACCTAGCGTCCTAAGCGCCAACATTTGCTGCTGCCACAAACTATTGTTCTCTTCAGTAGCTGGGTAAGATGACCTGTGTCTGAACTAGCAAGGAAAAGACTGGCTGAACCTTGTTGTGGTAGACAATGCACTCGCCTCACACACTGAGTGTCCGTGGTTCGATCCCCGGCAAGGGTGGAAAAGTTGGGCATGTTTCCTTACAACTGTTGTCCCTGTTCGCCTAGCAATAAGTAGGTACTTGGGGGTTAGTCGACTGGTGTGGGTCGCATCCACATCGGGGCCGCATCCTGGGGATGTCACCCAGATGGAAATAAGACAGAGTCCTCGAAGACTTTTTGGGTTATTCTAGATGGCTGACCCTCCGGGTTGAAAATCCGAACAAATATTGTCTCATCTTAAGAGTCTCCAGCAGGGTTTATATGGAAGTCTTTGACATTCAGTGACTGGCGAAGTAAGATGAGTGCCCATATGTGCAACAGTGCAACCAACCCACCAGCAAAAAATAATTAAAATGCTCACATAACACTTGAATAACTGGTCAGCTGACAAAGCATGACGCTCACTCACGTCCAGTCTCGCAAAATCTCATTCAGTCTCATTCAGTCTCGCCCAGTCTCGTTGATTACCGCAGTGCCTCGCCCAAATTCGTTTAATTTCGTCCAGTCCCCTTAACTCTGACACTGGAAGCGAGTTCGTCTTAGTTTCGTTAAGCAAAGAAGTCGCTGAGTATTGGCGATTGTTATTTAGGGTCAGGGTGTGACATCTCTGATTGTTATTATAGTCAGGGTGTGTCACTTCTGATTGTTATTTTAGTTAGGGTGTGACACCTCAATTATTTTAAGAAGTATGTCAAGGCTACGGTGTGTAGCCTTGACATTGCCAGGACGTAACAACCTTGCTCTTTATTTTAACCACTGTGTTACGCCCCTGATTGTTATCTTAGTCACTGTGTTACACCCCTGATTGTTGTTTTAGCCACTGTGTTACGCCCTTGATTGTTATCTTAACTACTATGTTACACTCCTGATAATTATTTTAGCCACTGTGTTACGCCCCTGATTGTTATCTTAGCCACTGTGTTACACCCCTGGTTATCTTAGCCATTGTGTTACCCTCCTTATTGTTATCTTCGGCCACTTGCGACGCCTCTGATGCTTATCATGGCTAAAGGTGTTACAACTTTGTTAATTTAGTCACGCTGGGACTCCTCGGAGTGTAAACAAGATATGCCAATATACAAAAACACTAATTTATTTTTCTGCTAATGAAGAATTTCTCGGGAAATATTACATATGATGTATCTCAATATATTTCCAAGTATTTGATACTTGTTGCTAAAATGTAAGAAATATGTGGCAATGAAATAAGCGCAGGGATAAGGAAATGAAGAGGAGATGCAGGAGAATGAAGATAAGGGGAAACCAGTTGATAGCAGAGGTAGAGCAGGAACACGAGGAGCAGCAGAAGGATGGACAGGAGCTAGAGCAGAAACAGAGAAACAGCAGGTGGAGGACGCATGAAGCATGAAAAGTATTGGAACAAGTGAAGAAACAGGAAGATGAAAAAAAGAAATAGAAAAAAGTGTAGGAACAGGAGAATGTGGAGAAACAGGAAGAGGAAATGGAGAAAAAGATAAAGAAGTGCTGTGAAGCAGTAGGAGGAAATGCAGAAACAGGAAGGGGAAGTGAAGAAACAGAGAAGGAAGAGGTACAGAAGCACAACAAGAAAGTGTAGTTCAAACGGCAGTATTAAAAGGAAGATTAGTAAGAGCGACAAGACGAGGAAGTTGCAAAGAATAAAAATGTAATGATATACAAAGAAATGAGACAGGGAAAGAAAAAGGATTAGAAAATGGTAAACAGAGAGATAGTGAGAAATGAAAAGGTAGTGAGATAGTGTGAGGGAAAAAGGTAGATTAGGATAGGAGGAGAGGCGAATAGGAGTAGGGAGGAGGAACGGATAGAGCGAGAGGATACTAGGAGAAACAGATAACAGATAGGAGAGCAGGTGGAAAGGAGGCAGGTGAGTAGGAAGGCAGGATGATGACAAGAGACGGGGGGGGAAAGGAAGAAAGAGACGGCAGGAAGGTAGAAGGCAACAAGATAAGAGGAGCAAAGAGAGAAGACAGGAAAACGATAAGAAGGTACAAAGTAAGATGCAGGAAGAGAAGGCAGCAGAGGCATTTTTATTATTATTATTATTATTATTATTATTATTATTATTATTATTATTATTATTATTATTATTGTATTCATGAGACATTTGCTAAACCCAGAGGGGTAATGGGGAATTGCCGGTAATAGGGGACGATCTTAGGAAAGGGCAGGATAGCGCAAATTCCTTGGACCAAAAGCCCATGACCGTCTTCTTGGCACCCGTTTGAAAGATGCACAGTGCCAGGTACTTCCAGGTCTGCTTTAAGACCAACAATACCGCCTTATTGGCCTGAATTATACTCTCCTTAAAGAGGACAGACCACCTTGAAAGGTATTTTGATCTGCACGGTCTCATTATTGGGGTGGTGGGGCCCACCCCTTGGTTTGGGGGGGCCCCCCCGTCAAAACAAGATCAAAAATATTTTATCTTCGGAAAATACATTAGTCTTGCCTA
This sequence comes from Cherax quadricarinatus, assembly GCF_026875155.1. NCBI lineage: Eukaryota > Metazoa > Arthropoda > Malacostraca > Decapoda > Parastacidae > Cherax > Cherax quadricarinatus. The sequence continues at coordinate 42,103,243 of NC_069407.1, read as the reverse complement.
TATCTGTCATGGTGAAAATGTCAGGCAATACACTAGAGCGATACAATAAACTCCGGCTTCTCATCTGGCGGTATACAACACATTATCAAAACGATGTGGCAGTAAATCTGGAGAAAACACAATAGTAAACACATTCTGAAAATTTAGTTAATCACTTTATTATGTGGAATTATTTACATAAAATATGAAAGCAAGTTTAATGTGGACACTATACTGACGTAATTAATGTTAATCAACCTGAGAGATGGTCCAGGTGATACGAAATTACTCAAGAGTTGAATGAAAAAAGGGATAAGAAATATATATCTTATCTAACACTAACGAATGTAGAGGATAGTAAAATTCCTGACTTACTAAATTATTATTAATTAAATATTATTCTCTTCAAAAATATTTTAGCAATATATCAATAAGTTCTGTTCCATAAACAATAGAATTTTATTTTCTGAAAACAGCAATTAAGCATAATGGGAATGATACAAATTATCACACAGATAATACCCGGAAATAAATAAAATCTAGATAATTTGTTTGCCATAAAATAATTATATACATTCTTAACATAAATTATTATTCAAAAAATTGCTCCTGCAGGCACAAAACAAAAAAAAAAAAAGAAATAATCATAACTTTGTAATGGTTAAAATCAATGTGATAAAGATGTTGGAACACTTGTCAACAGTTTCACAAATATACACAAACTAAATTATCAACGAGCAATAAATTAAATATATTTGTCTGCACCACAATTGGTGAAAAACAAACTCATCACGAGGAAGTGTACAAATAAATCACTGCATGAATAAAAGATCACACTTCCTCGACATAACACAGAAAAATAAGTATCATAAGTATCATAAGTATCATAAGCATGATTGTTATCAGTTGCAAACTCGAATTAATATACAAATGAAATGACTCTAATTTTGACTTTGTCTTAGACCAAATTCATTCCTAACATTCGTTACAAAAGGAAATTGTCTCAAAAATTATTAGTGAAATTGGGTTAAATAATAATGACACAGCATTTAAATTTTTATACTATTGTTACTACAAGACTGAGAACAAAACTTTATAAAGAAAATCTAAGGACACTCGATCTAAAGACCATAGATCTAATAATATTTGTATGACGCAGCAACATTATAAATTCTTGGAAGAGATGATATTTTCGACAACTCTATTGCTAACCTCAGACTCATGAGTATGACCTATTTCTAACAGTAGGTCCCGCCCACTTGTAACCGCGTCTACAACTGCTGCAACTCTCCACCTCTTCCTCTGGCTCCACTATAAAGGCTTCCGTCATTGTGTCCTTGAATTAGAGTGACATAAGACTGCTATGTGGTCATAACATTCACCAATAAAGATACCCAGGTGTTGCAAACCTGAGTCTTCACAACATAATATCTTCTTATCTTGGTTTGCCTGGGAAAATCGTTGTTAACATCTGCCCTTAAGGAAACTTTGGGAGATTTAAAGGTGAGTTGCAGTACTCGATTACTGCGCTCAAGGAGATGCATCACAGGGCCGAAAAAAATATTCCGAAGAAACTAAGTATATAGATCTTGAAGTGCATTTTGTAGACCACCAGAGTGCGCCAAGAAATTCAAATTATCCTACAAATTTCACAAATTCTCACTGCAATCTGCGGTTAAACTGTTCACTGAAGTGGCGAGGATGGCCTCACAAGAGTTCACAATAATGCAGAAGCATTACAGTTGGCTATGATAGGAGATCAAGTTTGACATGCACCATGGCGTCACTCCAGAGATCGCTGCTCCCATTTCGAATATTTCATCACGACCTAGCGTCCTAAGCGCCAACATTTGCTGCTGCCACAAACTATTGTTCTCTTCAGTAGCTGGGTAAGATGACCTGTGTCTGAACTAGCAAGGAAAAGACTGGCTGAACCTTGTTGTGGTAGACAATGCACTCGCCTCACACACTGAGTGTCCGTGGTTCGATCCCCGGCAAGGGTGGAAAAGTTGGGCATGTTTCCTTACAACTGTTGTCCCTGTTCGCCTAGCAATAAGTAGGTACTTGGGGGTTAGTCGACTGGTGTGGGTCGCATCCACATCGGGGTCGCATCCTGGGGATGTCACCCAGATGGAAATAAGACAGAGTCCTCGAAGACTTTTTGGGTTATTCTAGATGGCTGACCCTCCGGGTTGAAAATCCGAACAAATATTGTCTCATCTTAAGAGTCTCCAGCAGGGTTTATATGGAAGTCTTTGACATTCAGTGACTGGCGAAGTAAGATGAGTGCCCATATGTGCAACAGTGCAACCAACCCACCAGCAAAAAATAATTAAAATGCTCACATAACACTTGAATAACTGGTCAGCTGACAAAGCATGACGCTCACTCACGTCCAGTCTCGCAAAATCTCATTCAGTCTCATTCAGTCTCGCCCAGTCTCGTTGATTACCGCAGTGCCTCGCCCAAATTCGTTTAATTTCGTCCAGTCCCCTTAACTCTGACACTGGAAGCGAGTTCGTCTTAGTTTCGTTAAGCAAAGAAGTCGCTGAGTATTGGCGATTGTTATTTAGGGTCAGGGTGTGACATCTCTGATTGTTATTATAGTCAGGGTGTGTCACTTCTGATTGTTATTTTAGTTAGGGTGTGACACCTCAATTATTTTAAGAAGTATGTCAAGGCTACGGTGTGTAGCCTTGACATTGCCAGGACGTAACAACCTTGCTCTTTATTTTAACCACTGTGTTACGCCCCTGATTGTTATCTTAGTCACTGTGTTACACCCCTGATTGTTGTTTTAGCCACTGTGTTACGCCCTTGATTGTTATCTTAACTACTATGTTACACTCCTGATAATTATTTTAGCCACTGTGTTACGCCCCTGATTGTTATCTTAGCCACTGTGTTACACCCCTGGTTATCTTAGCCATTGTGTTACCCTCCTTATTGTTATCTTCGGCCACTTGCGACGCCTCTGATGCTTATCATGGCTAAAGGTGTTACAACTTTGTTAATTTAGTCACGCTGGGACTCCTCGGAGTGTAAACAAGATATGCCAATATACAAAAACACTAATTTATTTTTCTGCTAATGAAGAATTTCTCGGGAAATATTACATATGATGTATCTCAATATATTTCCAAGTATTTGATACTTGTTGCTAAAATGTAAGAAATATGTGGCAATGAAATAAGCGCAGGGATAAGGAAATGAAGAGGAGATGCAGGAGAATGAAGATAAGGGGAACCAGTTGATAGCAGAGGTAGAGCAGGAACACGAGGAGCAGCAGAAGGATGGACAGGAGCTAGAGCAGAAACAGGAGAAACAGCAGGTGGAGGACGCATGAAGCATGAAAAGTATTGGAACAAGTGAAGAAACAGGAAGATGAAAAAAAGAAATAGAAAAAAGTGTAGGAACAGGAGAATGTGGAGAAACAGGAAGAGGAAATGGAGAAAAAGGATAAAGAAGTGCTGAAGCAGTAGGAGGAAATGCAGAAACAGGAAGGGGAAGTGAAGAAACAAGAGAAGGAAGAGGTACAGAAGCACAACAAGAAAGTGTAGTTCAAACGGCAGTATTAAAAGGAAGATTAGTAAGAGCGACAAGACGAGGAAGTTGCAAAGAATAAAAATGTAATGATATACAAAGAAATGAGACAGGGAAAGAAAAAAGGATTAGAAAATGGTAAACAGAGAGATAGTGAGAAATGAAAAGGTAGTGAGATAGTGTGAGGGAAAAAAGGTAGATTAGGATAGGAGGAGAGGCGAATAGGAGTAGGGGAGGAGAACGGATAGAGCGAGAGGATACTAGGAGAAACAGATAACAGATAGGAGAGCAGGTGGAAAGGAGGCAGGTGAGTAGGAAGGCAGGATGATGACAAGAGACGGGGGGGGGGAAGGAAGAAAGAGACGGCAGGAAGGTAGGAAGGCAACAAGATAAGAGAGCAAAGAGAGAAGACAGGAAAACGATAAGAAGGTACAAAGTAAGATGGCAGGAAGAGAAGGCAGCAGAGGCATTTTTATTATTATTATTATTATTATTAGTATTATTATTATTATTATTATTGTATTCATGAGACATTTGCTAAACCCAGAGGGGGTAATGGGGAATTGCCGGTAATAGGGGACGATCTTAGGAAAGGGGCAGGATAGCGCAAATTCCTTGGACCAAAAGCCCATGACCGTCATCTTGGCACCCGTTTGAAAGATGCCACAGTGCCAGGTACTTCCAGGTCTGCTTTAAGACCAACACCGCCTTATTGGCCTGAATTATACTCTCCTTAAAGAGGACAGACCACCTTGAAAGGTATTTTGATCTGCACGGTCTCATTATTGGGGTGGTGGGGCCCACCCCGTTGGTGGTGGGGCCCACCCCGTCGGTGGTGGGGCCCACCCCGTGAGTGGTGGGGCTAGAAGGCCACCGAGGACACGGAGGGAGCCATCCTGAGGACTGTGGGGGCCAGTGTGTCACCCACTGGGTGATGCGGGCGAGGGTAACACAGTCTGTATGAGGGCCAGGGTTTCATCCAGTCGACAAGAGTTCCAGGGTCCGATCCAGTGGGCATGAGTACCAAAGGGTGTAGACGAAGTGGCACTTAAGGGTCTTGTAGGACCAAGGGAGGAGGAAACATTAATATGTATAGGGAAAACAAATTAGTACTTTGGGTGGTCGTGGAGGACAGCGAAGGATACTGTACTCTCTACTCTCTTTCTGTCTGTCTCTCTCTGTCTGTCTCTCTGTCTCTGTCTGTCTGTTTCTCTCTCTTTCTCGCTCTCTCTCTCTCTCTCTCTCTCTCTCTCTCTCTCTCTCTCTCTCTCTCTCTCTCTCTCTCTCTCTCTCCTCTCTCTCTCTCTCTCTCTCTCTCTCTCTCTCTCTCTTCCCAATGCTTACACCTTTATCTCTGACCCTTCACTCTTTTGTTCCATCTCCTCCCTCTATCCTTTGTTTATATGCAAGTGTACAGGTGGTGTGCTCAAACAAGAATGGGCACAACTAGTGCAGGAGTACATGTAATTGCACAGTGTGTGGCTGGTAGTCATATTATACTGCTTCCCTATAAGTGGCATTAAACACCCATACAGCACACCTGGGAAGCAAGTTTAGAATTCAACCCACATAAATCTTAAGTTAATCTTTAATATGTGTGTGTGTGTGTGTGTGTGTGTGTGTGTGTGTGTGTGTGTGTGTGTGTGTGTGTGTGTGTGTGTGTGTGTGTGTGTGTGTGTGTGCAAGACAAGCCACAGGGGGTGGAAATCTTTAGTTCAAGTATTTTCACACTTCTCAGTGCGTCATCAGGAGCTGTGCAAGGTTGCAAGGTTTGCAGATAACATGAGATAAAATAACTAGGAGATAGTTAGTAGCCACCCCTAAGCTTCTAACCGCTGGGAACAGGTCATGTGACGTAAGAAGTTACATTACAACAGTGGGTCATTTACGTACAGAATGCAGCTATTATGAACAACCTTCTAACTAATGAAATAGAAGGAACAAATCCCTCATATTGTCAACCGGTGTCGCAGAACGTTCTAAAATATTCAGGAAATACTCTCAGTCTCAGTTAATATGCCTGTGTGAATTCTCCTATGCAGGCTTTTCTTTCTTATAGTAACTAAGCAATTCCTGATTTTTTCTTTTTAACACAATTACTATCATTATTATCCACTATCATCTGCTGCTATCATTATTATATCATTATCATTATAATATTACTAACAACCTAATTTAGTAAACCACGAAACTAATTGCAATCACCATGTTACAATCAACTACGTGTACTCAGGTTGCAGTCTGTATTGCAGCACACCATGCAGAGCACCTGAAGCATTACAATACCTGTATGCAATAGTAGCTGGGTGGGTTATATCGACGGTAACGGCTGACCTAACATGTTAAATATCGACGTTAGAGACGGACGTAATGGAATTTTCTGGAATGAGATTACTTAACAGAATTATTCCTGTTGAAGATAAATTTTACAGATATGTGGTGATAACATCCTATGCTTAATACCCAAGAGAATACATGTTAACACGTTCCTGCTTGAGATAAATGGTCTTGCTCCATCCATAAAGTTTACTGTTGAGTTTAAAAAAATAACTCACTGCCATTTTTATAAGCTTTAATTAAAAGGAACAATGAATTTAAACTGAACGTATACAGAAAGTCGATCCTGGCATTGTTAGGATTTACAGTCCTGTGTTCATTGATGAGTAATGTTGAAAAGTTTTAAAACAGCATATGATCTAAAATATTAAAAATATCTAAAATATTAAAAAAAATAAAAATTGCAAGAAATTCTCTTTATGACCCCTAAAAAAAGGGGAAGGAACCATATTCAACCAAAATTATGTTGGTTCTGCCATATCTTGAAAATTATTTTGTTATTCCTTCTCTTCAGAATCCAAGTTGTAATTAAAAATCTTAATAATAAAACTATTTGATTTAAGAATTCACCCAAATATACTGATGGCTATGTCTATAAGATTCCCTGTAAAAATGCAATAAATTGGAAAATAAATTGGAGAAAATCTTGAACTAAGATTACAGCAACATAAAAACAGCTTTAGAACTGAGCAAGAGTCTAATGCTCTGTTTATTCATGTGAGAGATTTTATCCACTTCATTGATTTTCAAAAGGCCGAGAAATTTATAACAAGCAAGCCAGTGGTTGAACGAAATATAATAGATTGAAACATTATTGGCAAACAGTACTGATTACAATTTAAATACGTGTCCAGGACTGTATAAATTAGATTCATTTTTAATGAATAAAATATGTGAACATTTTATACTAAGTTAACAAAATCCTCCTTTATCAGACATGTCACTGTTTAATTTTGCCTGACATGCGACCTGATTAAAAACTTCAGAACAATGGAAATGTATCTACCACGATTAGTAAGGTCTTACGTGAGGTCAAATGTTAAGTCATATCTCTGATTTATAAGTGTTCCCTAGTGTTATTGATCATGCTCTTACTTAATAAGGTGAAAAATCATAAAAGCGCATATATATATATATATATATATATATATATATATATATATATATATATATATATATATATATATATATATATAATATATATATATATTATATATATATATATATATATATATATATATATATATATATATTATATATATAATATATTTATATATATATATATATATTATATATATATATATAATATATATATATATATATATATATATTATATATATATATATATATATATAATATATATATATATATATAATATATATATATATATATATATATTATATATATATATATATATATATATATATATATATATATATATATATATATATATATATATATATATATATATATATACGTGTGTGTGTGTGTGTGTGTGTGTGTGTGTGTGTGTGTAGTATTGGAGTGATAAGAATTAGAGGTTTGGAGGGAGTGAGGGGGAAAACGAAGACGAGAGGGAAGGTTAAGAAAGAGAAGGGGTTTAAGAAAACGGAAGGAAGGTTAAGAATGGAGAAGACGAGAAGACAAGAGATACATGGGAAAGACAAATAGGAGAGAACATGCGAGTCCACACTGAGGTTATTTGTAGAGAGGAACTATGTAATTTTGCGTAGATCAAGAGTTACCGTATATATTCTAAGTGTACGAGTCCAGGAAATTCTCTCTCTCTCTCTCTCTCTCTCTCTCTCTCTCTCTCTCTCTCTCTCTCTCTCTCTCTCTCTCTCTCTCTCTCTCTCTCTCTCTCTCTCTCTCTTTCCACGCTCCACGTTACACTCTCTCCGGCCTTTTCTGGCATGAAAGCAGTGGGAAAAATACACCATACCACACTGGGAAAATGGCATTGAATTTACAAGAGAAATGGAAGTGGATGGAAGGCAAGGATTGCAACGACCTCTACTTAATTAATACTGTTTCTATCTAAACTGCTTTTACTACTTCACTACCACTTGCAGACCTGTGTGTACAAATGGTTCTACTTCTGGCTTCCACCAGTTCGGTTCTTACTATCTCAACCGCCTACTTCTACCTTTACTAATATTATTGATTCTGCTGCCTCGTAGAGAACTGATCGCACTAATGCACTTACTGAACAAACATTAGGAATACGTTGACTTCTGATTGACCCAACGTAATATCTAGTTTAAAACTACACTTAGAAAGTGCTTGTCCATCTGGTTCTTTAATGACCGAAATGTCTTCACACATTACACTTTAAAGGGTAATTTATTCCATTTTGCTCTTTATTTGTTTGCAAAAAAAAAAATTGCATTCGTTCGTATTGCATCTTGTGTCTGTCACTTTCATTTCGTTGCTACGAACTGTAGTCTCATTCAGCACTTCAAAGGGTCAAGTGGTCAGAAGATTCAGGACATTGCTGCCCAGAGTAGCCCAAGTGACAGATTAAAAGAGAAAGTTGTCCTCAGTCATGTTGACGCATGTGGCGGTGGCCTCCAGGTCCCCTGATATAGTCTATATTTGGCTCACTTTTGTCCCCAACTAATATTGCTTCCTTGTTCCTGCATGCCTTAATTTCTTCATACCAAAGAGCGTCATCGTCCTGGCTATGTATGGGAGTCACAAAGGGCTACACCGAATATAATTTTCTTTTTCTCAGTGGCTTGCATATCAACGTACACAGAATCATATCCTACCTACTATGTTATGCTAAGAATGTATGTTGGCTGAAGATCATTGTTGAGATGCTTTATAGTCACTCCAATACTTTTCTTACGAGTGAGTTCCCCTACTAAAATTCTTGCATCCAGGTAAGTTGCTTCTGTTAACTATACGAGGATACTTTGATAGTGCCATGTCTCTAGTTCGTTCCTTATTTTTGGAATATATTGCGAGCGTTCGTGTAGAAAACTTTTAATTCACCCAGCTGGTCTCTCCCAGTTGGTTTCCCTCCCCAGTGGGGGTAATTAGTTTAAATTCTTTGTCACATTGCAGTGATGGGTAGGAAGGACAAGTGAAGGATAAAGATGGAGGGTTGGGAAGGAAGGACGAGTGCAAGATAGAGTTGGAGGGCTTACCTTGAAGAGTTTCGAGTGTTTCACTATTCTCGGAACCCGGCCATTGGCCAGGCTTGTCTGGTGGTTGCCTAGTCAACCAGGCTGTTGCTCCTGGAGGCCCGCTGCCCCACATATCCACTACAGATGATCATCAAAATGGTATACAATACCGACAGGTTGGTAGGTAAGACACATAGGCAACAGTTAGGCAACTTTATTCCGAAACGTTTCGCCTACACAGTAGGCTTCTTCAGTCGAATACAGAAAGTAGGCAGGAACAGTAGAGATGTGAAGACGATGTAATCAGTCCATCACCCTTGAAGTCGTAGAATTTGAGGTTGTCAGTCCCTCAGCCTGGAGAAGTTCAGTTCCATAGTCAGGAACTATCTGAAGATCAAGCGACAGTGCGAAGACTTAAATACTGTCGGAAGGAGAGGTGCAGAGTAGTAGCAGTAGTGAGAATGTAGCCACTGAGAGGTCATGTCCCTCTCAGATCAAACAATTCTCACTTGAAAAGGTTGTCCAAGGTGTTTTCTGTACCAAGATGCCATGTGTTGCAGTGTCTGACAAGATGATCATCAAGTGAGAATTGTTGGATCTGAGAGGGTCATGACCTCTCAGTGGCTACATTCTCACTACTACTACTACTCTGCACCTCTCCTTCCGACAGTATTTAAGTCTCCGCACTGTCGCTTGATCTTCAGATAGTTCGTGACTATGGAACTGAACTTCTCCAGGCTGAGAGACTGACAACCTCAAATTCTACGACTTCAAGGGTGATGGACTGATTACATCGTCTTCACATCTCTACTGTTCCTGCCTACTTTCTGTATTCGACTGAAGAAGCCTACTGTGTAGGCGAAACGTTTCGGAATAAAGTTGCCTAACTGTTGCCTATGTGTCTTACCTACCATATCCACTACAGCCTGATTGATCTGGTATCTGGTGAAGATACTTGTCCAGTTTCCTCTTAAAGGCTTTTACACTTGTTAGAGCCGTGTTTCTGATATTTTCTGGTAAGATGTTGAATAGTCTGAGACCCCGGGTGTTGATACAGTGTTCCCTTATTGTCCCCACCGCACCCCTGCTCCTCACTGGGTTTATTTTGCACTTCCTCCCATATCTCTCACTTCAGTATGTTGTTATAAGTAAGTTTATTCAGGTATACACAAATACAGTTACGTAGAATTATCACCCATAGCAGCATATGTGTAGTTATGGCAGTGTGCAGATTTGGGACCAGACCCTCGAGTACTTTCCAGGTATGGTATAAACCTTGGTAATAAATACCGACAAGTTGGTTTAGAAAGACACGTAAGCAAACACTATGACATATTTATTAGAAAGCGTTTCGGTCCTGGGACCTTAATCACTTCTAACATCATGTTAGAAGTGATCAAGGTCCCAGGACCGAAACGTTTTCTAATAAATATGTCATAGTGTTTGCTTACGTGTCTTTCTAAACCAACTTTCCAGGTATATATTATCATGTATCTTTCTCTCCTCCGCTCCAGTGAGTACACGTTTAAGACTCGAGGGCGTTCCCAGTAATTTAGGTGCTTTACTGGCTCAGTGTGAGCCGTAAACGATCTCTGTATTTGTTCCAGCTCTGATATCTTCCTGCTTTGAATGAGTCCTTCAGCACTGAGCAATATTCTAAATGAGGGAGCACTAGCGATTTGAAGAGTGTCACCGTAGGCATTATTACCCTTGTTTTGAAAGTTCTCAATGCCCATCCAGTAATCTTACTGGCTGTCGTGATCGTTGTTTTGTTATGGTCTTGAAAAGAAAGGTCAGCTGACATAATTATTACCAGGTCTTTTGTCAGCAAAGTTGCTGATCCCTCTTATATGTGTTGTATAGCATATCATAGTACCATCCATGTGTTTATATAGAAGACCCTTTAGGCCGAGTGACTGTGTGACGTCACGGGATGCGCATGTGTACGTTCGTACCTCTGCCTCCTTCTCAGTTGGCGTAGAACATCCAACTAGGCAGAACACGGCAAGGCTGAGCTCCATCTCCCATTACCACAGTCTGACAATATAGCGTTACCATCCAACAAGTGTGTCTATCTTCAACCCTCGATATCTCCTTTCAAGAACCCCTACGACACTTTTACGTGTACCTTTCGTTCTATTTGGTGACCCTCTTGAGTTTTGTATATAGTGTTCCTTTTAAGTTCTTCAGTCATACCTAAGCAGCTGGAACTTATCACCACTGAACGTCATGTTGTTCTCCATTGCCCACTGGAAAATCCGGCTTATGTCTTCCTGTAATTTTTCAGTGACCTCTACCGTAGCGACTTTCATGATTATTTTAGTGTCATCTGCAAATGATGATACAAAAGTGTGACAAAAATGTGGCAGCTGGGAAGAAGAGTGAAGGATAGAAACGGAGGGTTTCAGAAGGAAGGATGAGTGAAGGATAGAAACGGAGGGTTGAGAAGGAAGGATGAGTGAAGGATAGAGATGGAGGATTGGGAAAGAAAGAGAGGTGAAGAATAGAGATTGAGGGTTTGGACAGAGATGTGAAGGACAGAAATGGAGGTTTCAGAAGGCAAGAGAGGATAAGGATAAAGTTGAGGGTTAGGGAGGAGAGGTGAAGGGTAGAGATAAAGGGTGAGGAAGGATTGGAAGCTGAAGGATAGAGATGGAGAATTAGGAATCAAGTGCAGGTGAAGAATAGAGGTGAAAGATTAGGAAGGAAAGATGAGAATAGGTAGAAAATGAGGTAGAAGAGGGGTTAAGGGTAGAGGTGGAGGGTTAGGAAGGGAAGGGGTAAAGAAAACTGAGGGAGGGTTAAGAGGTGAGGAGACGTATAGGGGTAGAGATGGAGGGATGTGAAGAAAGAAGATCATGAGAAGGAAGGTTAGGAAGAGAGGAAAGGTGAAGAGAAGATATGGAGGGATAAGAAGTGGGAGGATGTCAAGGAATGGGAAGGAATAGGATGCATATTCTTCGCCAGTCCCGTGTATATATGATACGTAATATAGTTAGGGTAACTATCCATGCCACTATCCTCTCCTAGCAAGATGATGGATGCTGCCCACACTTCCACACATATCGGCTTTCCCTTGCACGGGTGTATGCATACACGTGTGTATGTATGCCCTAGTGTATGTATGTATGCATGTATGTGTATGCATGTATGTTGATGTAAGAATTCTTTATCCTTTCTCTCTCTCATTCCTTCTCTTGTTCTCCGTTCTAAATTATGATTTGCATTTACTTTTAATCTCCATCTCCCTCTCGCCCCGATTTCTTTCGCATTATACATGCTTTGTCCATTATCCCAATTCCTCCTTTTCCCTCTCCTATCGTCCACTCTTCTTTCTCTTTCCTGAAAGGATACAGCTATAGTGTTGTCCATGCTACTCCTTCCACTCCTCCCTACCCTTCCCCTATGCCCACAGGCACTCATCATGAGTTGCGTGATAGGGCATACCCTGCCCTGCTATACATAATGTGCCAACACTCTGCTGTGTCAATATTGGCTGTAGTCACACTAATTGGGTATGATGGGTCTCAAAATGCAAATTCAGCGGCTTTCAAATCCCCTGCATTTGCCAGACTGATTGGGATTTAATTCTGCCGTTGTTACTTGTCAGAATTGGCTATTTTAAACATTATTCTCGGAGTAGTGAATGCTTTTTATCTTGGTTTAATAAACAAAATATTTATGGTTAGTGTTTGTCGAGAAGGCGCTGATTTGTTTAGCCGTGATCTATGAAGCACGGTGCTTTATTTAGTGTTTATTGACAAGAAGTTTATCTGTTGTGTCGAAGCTTATTGAAACATGAAGTGTGTATATAAAGAATTTATATATTGTTTGTATGTTGAGTTTATATATTGTTTGTATATAGTTTATATATTGTTTGTATATAGTGTTTATATATTGTTTGTATATAGTGTTTATATATTGTTTGTATATAGAATATATATATATTGTATACAGAGTTTATATATTGTTTCATCAGCACCATGCCCAGCCCTTCTAGGGTAGGGTAGGTGCCTGAGCCGGAGCTTGCAGCTCACAAGACTGCCATTCCCATTAGCCCCCTTGGGGCGGGGATGGCAGATCAGAGAGGCCTAGCTTGTGGCTAGGCCTGGGGACAGTTGGTCCCAAAGATGAGGAGGTACTTGTGCCTCCTCCCATGGGAGACTTAGGTCTCAGACACTCCCTAAAGAGGGAGCCAAGGCCGGGCCACCACTTGGAAAAGGCCCGGGCCGGGAGAATACCGGCGAATCTTTAATAATAATAATATATTGTTTGTATACAGTTATATATTGTTTGTGTATAGAGTTTATATATTGTTTTCATATAGTTTATATATCGTGTTTACATAGTATATTCTGATGTAAAACTTATCACAATATTCCTATGCTAGTGTTGCATTCGCTGCGGCAGCGTTAAACCAGTAGGGCTCAGAGAGCGAGTGTGGCAATGGAAAGACAATGAGGTTCTGTCCATGGAAACAGAGGATACGGCCAATTTCTTGGATCAAGAGCTTTCCTTCTTGAGGATAGGGGGTGGGCCACAGTGAGCATTAGACTGGCCACATACATGACGTTTGGGGTTGATCTTCGTCTGTGTGTATGCAAGACCGCTTCAAGAAGCGGTCTGGCACACCGCTTCATGAAGCAGTCTGTCATACCAGTCTGGCACACCGCTTCAAGAAGCAGTCTGGCACACCGGTCTAGCACACTGCTTCAAGACGCGGTCTGTAGCAGAGCTATTCACACATGTGCATAGTTTTGCTACAGCTGGCACATATGTGAGCATTGTTGGTTGCTACTGATAGCACATAATTGCATATTGGTAGCTGCTACTGGTAGCACACAGCTGCTACTGGTAGCATACAAATACAATTTTCTAGTTGCCACTGGTAGCACACAAGAACATATTGCTAACTGCTACTGGTAGCACACAAGTGCAGATTTCTAGTAATAGCATACATGTGCCCGCAGGTGCTACTGGTAGAACACAAGTATGTTTTGTTAGCTGTTACTGGTAGCACACAAGTTCACATTGTAAATTGCTACTAGCAGCACAAGTGTGCACACAGTTGCTACAGGTAACACACAAATGCACACTGGTGGTATCTACCATGATAGCACCCGTGAGCATATTGCTTCCACACGTTAGCACATAATAACACTCATTGCATAGGACTTGATAATCTCAAGGGGTGTAACCAAGGCCAAACCCGACTTACACAACCTCGTTCACTGCTTGTCTACATTCAGGCTATCGTAGTGAGTCGTAGATGGACTCCGACTTTCGAATGGATTTCTGGGACGATTATATATTTAACTGTCTCCTAAAATATTTATATACTTACTAATATTAGTGATTGTGGATAATACCTAACTGTAATTTCGATTATTAATATATTTGTGTCTAATATTCATATTATCGACATTCATTATAAACATCAATCATTAATTTTAAGTATTAATATCAATTATTTACGTTATTAATATTAAGTAATGTTAATTAATTATTTACTTATGCAAATAATATTTATTAAACTTGATATAAATCAAGGTTATATTTTTGTTGCCAAGTTCTTTGATCACGAATACGTCAATGGGAAATGGAATCCATTACATATATAATATTATTACGACTTGCTATAAAACGTTAGTTATATAGATGGGAGATAAACTTGTAATGCATATATGAAAAATAATAATTTACTCGTTAAAGCAGAATATATAATTTAGGTTTTCACGTCTCAACGATGTTGATATTCAGTCGGCCTGAAGCTAGGCTGGTCAGTGTGTGACGCCCACCTGAGACTAACTAGCGTTGTATCGATTAGTTGTGAGTTAAAAATTGACCACTGAGATGCTCTTCTGGTTATTTTTGTTATTGTGTGTGTGTGTGTATGTGTGTGTGTTCCTTTATTTAAGTGCCATCAGTGCACTCTTTTCTTTGCTGTTTTTGTTTTTTTATTCAGGTTAGTTTATTTGTATACTGATATGAAAGTTATTCTCGCACCATGGTGCCCCGGTGGCCTGGTGGCTAAAGCTCCCGCTTCACACACGGAGGGCCCGGGTTCGATTCCCGGCGGGTGGAAACATTCCGACACGTTTCCTTACACCTGTTGTCCTGTTCACCTAGCAGCAAATAGGTACCTGGGTGTTAGTCGACTGGTGTGGGTCGCATCCTGGGGGACAAGATTAAGGACCCCAATGGAAATAAGTTAGACAGTCCTCGACGACGCACTGACTTTCTTGGGTTATCCTGGGTGGCTAACCCTCCGGGGTTAAAAATCCGAACGAAATCTTATCTTATCTCACGAGTGATTCTCGTTCATATTTGAACAAGTCATTGTACTTCTCAGCCACTGCGTTGCCAGACGTTTATTGGCTGTTTTCATAGGTTTATGTACCCCTCAAGGTCTCTCTGGACTTTGGTACTAGGCATACTAGCGGGCATGTGCGTGCCATATCCGCCCTTTCTTGTTGCATTTACTGTGCTGAGGAACACAGTTATTTATTGCGTCTCCGGAATTAACTTTTTAAAAACTGCGATCCGCGAAGCGGTCTGCCTGAAAGTCGGACGGTTAGAGACAACATTTCTCCTCTCTGAGGATGACGGACAGAATGCGATATAAACCTACAAGATCTTGATTGTTTCAAACATTTTTGAACTGAAAAGGCGAGAGAAAAAGGACAATAAATAAGAGACAACAGGTAGGAGACAATTGGGAGAAGTATAGCTGATGTTCATACGATGAACGAACCAGCTCCCCCACATGACCAGAACACAGAATCTGGACTACACACACCCAGCAGCAATACTGAGGCAGTGAGAAGGGTGTTATTCCCATATGCGTGCAAAATGAGCTTACATGAAAAAACTAGTGTGGACGGCTGAACTGGCCAAAAAGTTTGATAACTTTCAGCCTCTCTTTAGGTAAGGTATAAAACGACAGTATGTAACTATTAGGGTGGATGAACAGTGGAACGACTAACAGCTGTTGCGTTTAGTCGAGTAGTTCTAATTAAAACACTAAATACAGAAGCTACGGCGATACTTGTAGTAACTGTAAGGATAATAATGTAGTTAGAAAAATGTCAACACTAAATGATAATACTTAGATCGCAGATTTTCTAAAATTGAAAACAGAGAGATCTGAATCACTAGAAATTTTAGCTAAGGCTTCAAAGAGTGAAAGAGATGATAAGCGAGGAGAAGGAAAAAGAAAATATTGAAAATAATGAAGTGTTGCTAATAGATCGAGGTCAGGAAAAAAAAAAAACTCTCCTCTGATAAGCCAAACGTGGAAAACATTTTGAGTAGGAAATGCCTCAGTAAAACATTTATGAAGTTTCTTTACCATTAAAGAGGTTATAGATATAGTAAAAGATAACTTTTCCCATAACATAAGTAACTAGAATTGTGATGAGAAAGTGAGATAGTACAAGTTTGGGAGTCAATCTGTCCTACATGAACTGGCAGAAAATTACAAGGATTAAGAATGAGAGAAGAAATATTTGATTCAAATCGTTTGTGGATAATGTCCCTGAATATAAAATTTTTTGAAGAATGGAACTATGGATGTACATTATTTTATGGTATAAACCTTGGTAATAAATACCGACAAATTGGTTTAGAAAAACACGTAACCAAACACTAGGATATATTTATTAGAAAACGTTTCGGTTTTGAGACTTGGATCACTTTTAACATTCACAGGAGTCACATAATCTCGTCGTCTACCCGTTCTCATCCAATATGACATTCTTCAGGTCACGATGCGTCACTCACGCCTCACTCAGGTCACCATGCGTCACTCACACCTTACTCAGGTCACCATGCGTCACTCACACCTCACTCAGGTCACCATGCGTCATTCACACCTTACTCAGGTCACCATGCGTCACTCACACCTCACTCAGGTTACCATGCGTCATTCACACCTTACTCAGGTCACCATGCGTCACTCACACCTCACTCAGGTTACCATGCGTCACTCACACCTCACTCAGGTCACCATGCGTCATTTACACCTCACTCAGGTCACCATGCGTCACGCACACCTCAGTCAGGTCACCATGCGTCACTCACACCTCACTCTCCGTCTATATATACTGTCTTTCAACCTCTGCATGTTAGCTGGATCGCTAGCGCACTCAGCTCATACACTGAGGTCCAGAGATCGAATCCCCGGTACGGCTGGAAAATATTAGGGACTTGTTTCCATAAGACACCTGCTGTCCCTGTGCACCCATCAGCATAAAATGGGTCCCTGGGTGTTAGTTGACTGATGTGTGTCGCATCTTGGGACAAAACTGACCTAATTTGCCCTAAATGCTCAGCATAACAAACGGTTTTCTATATAGCAGTATGTCATTGATGTCAGTTAGGCTTCTATACCTTGATCATGAACTTGTAGAAATAAAGATATATGGTTTCAAGACCGAAACGTTTTCTAATGTGTCCTAGTATTTGCTTACGTGTTTTTCTATACCAACATTATTTTATCCATGAAGAAAATGTTAAAGTATAGCACTGCAATGAACTCGAGACAGAGATGGTAACATACTTAAGAAAGATATAGTATATAGAGGAATTCTTTAATTTGAAGGACAAAATGGAAGAGGATTATCATGCTATGTTTAAAATAGGATATTTCCCAATTGAGTATCCTATGAGAAATTTTGTTAAAATTTATGTTTCTGATAAGTCGTATGATTTAATTTCCCTACTATTTTCTTTTTGAACAACACTAGGAGACTAGGCGTCCATGTTTAGGACGTATAACGTAGTCATAAGAGGACGAAAGAAAGGGATGAATGCACGTGTAAAAAAATTATTTGATAAAGAAATTAAATGACTTGTATAGCAAATTAAATATTAGCACGATATTTACGAATCAAAAGACTGAATGAGCCTCCTGCCGCAGGAGGAAGAGTCTCCACAGTAAAGCTGCACAAATTTTGCATGAATGTATTATTCATTGTTACACATGTACTCTATTACCTTCATGACTTGTTACTAGGGGGATTATGTTTATAAATATCCGGAAGAAAGTAAGGACTTGTAAAAAACAACAGGTTACAGAAAAGTAACTAATATATAAATGTCCCTCCTGTTACCAAGTAACATAAACACCAATATAACTATCAACACTGACCTACGTCTAGAGGTGCTTTAGCAAAAGTGTCAAAAGGTATCATAACTTCAAATATAAATATAGTTATCAACGCTGAGGAACATGGAAACACAAACATAATAAATGAATGATACTATAATTTTTATAAACTTGTCTGGGACTCTGAAAAAATATAAATGTCATTTTTATTTTAATATCTTAAAAACGGTCGATCGACATCATGTCCAGCCCTTCTAGGGTAGGGTAGGTGCCTGAGCCCGAGCTTGCAGCTCACAAGACTGTCATTCCCATTAGCCCTCTTGGGACGAGGATAGCAGACCAGAGAGGCCTAGCTTCTCCCTACGAGAAGCTAGGCCTGGGGACAGTTGGTCCCAAAGATGAGGGGGTACTTGTGCCTCCTCCCATGGGAGACTTAGGTCTCAGACACTCCCATGGCAGGGAGCCAAAGCCGGGCCATCACTTGGAAAAGGCCCGGGCCGGGAGAATACCGGCGAATCTTTAATAATAATAAATCTTAAAAGCACTGAAGTAAAAACACTTTTCTCCATTTGTACTGAACATCATAGCAGATGTTAACATATAAGATTACTGTATCTATGCGGAAAAACTGAGAAAGGGTAATAATGCATTATTTACAGAATGCTGGAAATCCACCGTGTAAGTGACTCCCGCAAGAAGCATATATTAGATATTATGTCCTGTGATAATGTCTGCGGCATTGTAAATAATTATACCTTCAGTCATCCCTGTAATATGACGGGTCAAGTTAATGAAGTCCACTGCTAAAGTGACATACTAGCTAACCAAGTACTTCGAAGGAGGAAATAAATGGGATTCGTAGAACTCGTCACTGACACAAAAAGTAAGGCACACTTCACAGTTATAGTGATTCCCAGAACATTTGAGAATATTAAAACATGTGAAGAAAACTCTCAGCTTTTGTCCACATTGAATACTGATAGATATTAATTAGGAGTATACCATACTTTACTAAACTGGAGACTTACTCCTAAACAGAAGCAGTAAAGCATACTGTATTTTGTATAAACTTTACTCAAATGCTACAGAAAATGTTAATATGAACCTAATATTAAAAATATTAGGTTCATATTAACATTTAAAACCGGCTTTTTAAGATTTATTTTCTTGCCGGAATTGCATACCGTTCATTTCATAAAATAGTCATATCTATCCCTGAAGCTAAGATCATGATACAACCATACCAATTACTAAAGTTAATATCATGATACAGTCACTACTTATCCATAAAGTTAATATCATGAAGCTAATATCATGAATACAATCATACCTATCCCTAAAGTTAATATCATGAATATGATCATACCTCTCCCTATAGTTAATATCATGAATACAATCATACCTAACTCTAAAATTAATATCATGACTACAGTCATACCTATCCCTAAAGTTAATATCATGAATACGATCATACCTATCCCTACAGTTAATATCATGAATACAATCATACCTATCCGTAAAGTTAATATCATGAATACAATCATACCTATCACTAAATAATTTAGAGTATAAATCTAAGTTTTTAGCCGTCACGCTTTTACAGAATGACGGGGAGACTAACATATAAGAGATCTGTATATTTTTGGATGGGAATCAACTGTCCAGAAATATTTTTGGCTTCTTCAAAGGAGAAAGATCTTTTGCCTGCGCAATTTAATGATTACGAAATGAAAATGGTAACTGTCGGGAATTTATGGACTTTTAACTAGGCCTTTGATGAAGCGAATGGGATGCAAGGAGAAGTTATGTACTAAATGGCTAGTCTGGGTGAGAGAGGAGAACTTTACTAAGGTCTCATTAAAAGTTGTGAAATGATTATTGGGTGTAAAACGGTTCGTAGGTTGTAAAAAATTGAATACAGATTGTAAAAATGATTATAGGTTGTAAGATTATAGATTATATAATGAGTTTAGGTTGTAAAATAATAATAGACAGGAAAATTATTATGACCTTATGGACTGTAAAATGATAATAGGATGTAAATTATTATTGGCTGTAAAAACAATAAGTGCTTGTAAAATTATGATAGGTCATAACACGAATATTGATTAGAAAACGATTCTAGGTGAAAAATTATTATAGCTACTCCCATGTTGATATTAGCTAGAGAAAGTTCTCTCCGACCCTTGGAGTTAATGCAAAATGAAGCTCTCAGAATTATTCTTGGCTGTCCCAAATCTACAAAGGATCTTAATACGAGGAAAGAGCTTGGTATTTCTTGTATCATTGATAGGATTATTGAGATTAACACTGCACTAGGTATTATAATTTTAAGAAATGAACCAGACACTGTCACTGCTAAATGTCTAGAAGTAAATACACACAGATCCAAATGAGTTTTGAAAACGTGCAATTATATTAAGTTTTATAACCTGCATGAACTGTATCACTGTAGACAACAAGAACACTTCACCCCTCCATGGAAGATGTGTTCATTTAAATTCACATACCTGCAAGCCCCTCCCAAGAAGCTTATTGCTAGTAATCACT
>NC_069407.1:42062594-42072594 GCF_026875155.1 Cherax quadricarinatus | reverse complement strand
TCTCTTCACGGTCATTTCTTGTTGTCTCTCCTCCTTCCTTCCTTAGTCTGATTACGTGGTCCTTGACTGTTGTTTTCCTCCTGATGTGGCTGTATAACAGCTTCGGGTCAGATTTGGCTTTCGCTGTTATGTCGTTTTCATATTGTCGTTGGGCCTCCCTTCTTATCTGTGCATATTCATTTCTGGCTCTACGACTGCTCTCCTTATTCTCCTGGGTCCTTTGCCTTCTATATTTCTTCCATTCCCTAGCACACTTGGTTTTTGCCTCCCTGCACCTTTGCGTGAACCATGGGCTCATCCTGGCTTTTTCATTAATCCTGTTACCCTTGGGTACAAACCTCTCCTCAGCCTCCTTGTACATTGTTGCTACATATTCCATCATCTCATTAACTGGCTTCCCTGCCAGTTCTCTGTCCCACTGAACCCCGTTCAGGAAGTTCCTCATTCCCGTGTAGTCCCCTTTCTTGTAGCTTGGCTTCATTCGTCCTGTCCTTCCTGCTTCCCCCCTCCACTTGTATCTCTATTGTGTATTCGAAGCTTAAAACCACATGATCGCTGGCCCCAAGCGGTCTTTCATATGTGATGTCCTCAGTATCTGCACTACTCAAGGTGAGCACTAGGTCCAATCTTGCTGGTTCATCCTCTCCTCTCTCTCTTGTAGTGTCCCTTACGTGTTGGTGCATGAAGTTTTCCAGTACCACCTCCATTATCTTAGCCCTCCATGTATCTTGGCCCCCATGTGGCTCCAAGTTCTCCCAATCGATCTCCTTGTGGTTAAAGTCACCCATGATCATGAGCTTTGCCCTGCATACATGAGCTCTTCTGGCCACTGCAGCCACTGTGTGTGTGTGTGTGTGTGTGTGTGTGTGTGTGTGTGTGTGTGTGTGTGTGTGTGTGTCTGTGTGTGTCTGTGTGTGTCTGTGTGTGTATGTGCGTGTGTGTGTGTGTGTGTATGTGTGTGTACATGTATGTATGTGTGTGTGTTTGTTTGTGTGTGTGTGTGTGTGTGTGTGTGTGTGTGTGTGTGTGTGTGTGTGTGTGTGTGCGTGTGTGTATGTGTGTGTATGTGTACTCACCTAATTGTGGTTGCAGGGGTCGAGACTCAGCTCCTGGCTCCTGTGTGTGTGTGTGGGTATGTGTGTGTGTGTGTTGGGGTATGTGTGTGTGTATGTGTGTGTGTATGTGTGTGTGTATGTGTGTGTGTATGTGTGTGTGTGTGTGTGTGTGTGTGTGTGCGTGTGTGTGTGCGTGTTGCATGTCCCACTGTAGTATGGGGTCACACTCAGAACGACGCACTATGTCATGTGGGGATCATTCTTGTCCTAAGCGGATGAAAGACGATGACAGAGCACGAGGAGGGAGAGAGAGAGAGAGATAAAGGGAGAGAGAGGAAATGAGAAAAGATAAAGATGAGATAAAGGCAGTGGTCACCTGACAGGCGTAGTATGATACTCTGCAAATACCCATTGACTTCTGCAAGAATAAAAGTGCGAGAAAATGAAGCAACAGGACATGGTTAAACATTCAACGTTCTAATTGGTGAAAACAGTAAGTATATATATATATATATATATATATATATATATATATATATATATATATATATATATATATATATATATATATATATATATATATATATATATATATATACGCACACATACACACACATGCAGCAGGCATATGTGAGCGTCTTAGGACTGAATGGAGACGAGTGGTTTTTGGAACCTGACGGACTTTTGGAGTGTGTAGGGTAATATTTTGTGAAGGGATTTAGGGAAACCGGTTAGCTGAACTTGAGTCCTGGAGGTGGAAGTACAATGCCTGCGCTTTAAAGGAGGGGTTTGGCATATTGACTGGATGGACATCTAAGCCGTCGTATCTGAGCACCTCTGCAAAGACAATGATTATGTATGAATTATGGTGAAAGTGTTGACCGATGATAAAAAAATTTTTCTTTCTTTTTTGGGTTTTTCTTTTTGAGTCACCCTCCCTCGGTGAGAAACGTATGAGGTATTTAAAAAAATACACATACATGTATGACTGTTTATGAATATATATATAAAACGTTCTTAGCACGTTCAACAGTAGTTGAAAGTCACTTTCTTTTGCTTCCTGTCCAACAACCACAAAAAATAAATGTCTTCAGTGAAACAAAACGAATTTCGACAACATTATTTTTGTCGCAAAAAAAAAAAATCACATTCCACTAAGCGGATTTGCGAGAGGCTATCCACAGTTGACAATTTGCTTTGGAATTTGCATCGTCGCTGCCTGAACGCTACCCACCAAAGGAGGATGGAACAGCAAGGTGTGTACCCTGCAGTGTAATCGATTTTGTGTGCCTTTGGTGGTAATATTAGATACCGCCGGCATCCAGTGTAATACCATGTACCATCAACACCCAGTGTAATACCATGTACCATCAACACCCAGTGTAATACCATGTACCATCAACACCCAGTGTAATACCATGTACCATCAACACCCAGTGTAATACCATGTACCATGACCACCCAGTGTAATACCATGTACCATCACCACCCAGTGTAATACCATGTACCATCACCACCCAGTGTAATACCATGTACCATCACCATCCAGTGTAATACCATGTACCATCACCACCCAGTGTAATACCATGTACCATCACCACCCAGTGTAATACCATGTACCATCACCACCCAGTGTAATACCATGTACCATCACCACCCAGTGTAATACCATGTACCATCACCACCCAGTGTAATACCATGTACCATCACCACCCAGTGTAATACCATGTACCATCACCACCCAGTGTAATACCATGTACCATCACCACCCAGTATAATAATAATAATAATTATAATGGCAAAGACAGCAGCAGCAGCAGCAGCAGCAGCAGCAGCAGCAGCAGCAGCAGCAGCAGCAGCACAACAACAACAACAAGAACAACAACAACAACAACAACAACAACAACAACAACAATATTATTACTCTTTATTATTATATTCACTCAACATCCTTTCTATATTAACAAACATGATTCTCTAAACCTGTATGGGTCGTTCAGCGCAAGATGTGGCAGAGGTTCGATCCTCCACACGCTAAGCTGTAATTTAGCCTAAAAATGAAGACCTGACGTAGAGTTAGCAACAAAAAATAGGAGGTAAGCTAATTTTGAGCTTTTGACTCATTAGAGTCAAGCTTTACTGTGTTAATTTAGGAAAGATTCATTCTGCTAGCTAACAAATTCAGCTGTTAAATAAATTTGAGTTTTAACCTAGTCAATGTGACTGGTAGCAGGATCTGCCAGGTGCTACCCGGCCAGACGCTTCTCGCCAGCCTTAATGTTGGTATCCCCTTAGAGTTAGCATGCCTTTAGAGTTGGTATTCCTTTAGAATTGGTATCCCCTAAGAATTGCTATCCCCTTAGGGTATCACCTTAGACTTGATATCCCCTTAGAGCTGGCATGCCCTTAGAGTTGGTATCCCCTAAGAGTTGGTATTTCCTTGTAGATGGTGTCCCCCTACTATTGCTATTTCCTTAGAAATGGTATCCCCTGAGAGCTGGTATGCCCTTAGTTGGTATCCCCTTAAAGAGCTGGTATTGCTAGAGTTACTATCCCTCCATCCCTCAGAGAGTTGGTATCGCCTTAAAAAGCTGGAGTTTAAGTCTGAGGACGGACTACACATCATCAGGCTATCCATTTTTCCTCAGTAGTAGGATAACAGTAACTGAAGACTCACTTGCTCTGCCTCAGACCACTAATGTATATATACTGTATATACACAAACAAATTAAAAAAAAAATGGTCGTTTGAAGATCAGTTCATCATTCTTCCGTCTCCAAGAAAACGGTAAAACTGTGTCCACAAAATAATTTTCTGATTATTTTTAACGGTAAGACATGAAAATGTTGTTTCTTGTATGCACACTGAGAGATACACACCTCTTGGTGTACATAAATAAATACACACCTCCTGGTGTATATAAAAAATACACATATCCTGGTGTATATATCCTCGGTGTGTATATATACTGATAGATACTCTTCTTTAGGCATATATCCTTTGAAAGATGCATACCTCTTTGTGTATATATACTGAGAGATGAATACCAATCTATGCATATATAACTGTTTACATATACGAGTTTTTAAGGGCGTTTCTTATGCCTTTGTAGACGCTGCTACCCGCACGGCTTATAAGCCAACCTATCAGAGTAGCACTCTTTTGGCATGGAGTTCAGTGTTGCTCCTACCCATCTATAAGAACGGAAGATGGTAAATTTGGAGAGTGAGAGCAAAGCAAAGTGTGTAGTCATGGTTTAAGGATATAACAATATAAGAGTTTATCCCACACTCAGTCAAGCATTTCCTTTTTTCTGTAGTTGGAGTCAAAAACTGCTGCTCCATTTTCTATATTTATGGAGGTTGTTGCTCTTGGAAATTAGGTAATATCATAGCTTTTTAAAGTCTCCACACAGAGAAGAGACAATGGCTTCAAAACCATTTAAAAGCACAACACAAACATTTCCAGCTTATTCTGCTTAAGAGGATGGTGCCAACATTTCATTTTGAATTTTTGGGCAAACAGAGTCAGCCCAAAATGAAAAAAATAGTAGAGTTCCTGTATTTAGGGACACATTTGTTTTCATGGACGGCGAATGAGGGCGGAGCATGATATAAGGATGCTAATGGAGGAATTATACTGCCACTCGCCTGGGATGTCCATTGCAAGGAAAAAAATGACTAATATTGCGTTAAGTGGCGTCTTTTTGAGTTCACTGATGGATTATTATGTAAATTCTCCAATATTTATTGAATTGTGCAATGAATACGGTTATATTTTGGACCTATGGGAAAACGCTTCTCCTTTTGATAGCCAAAAAAAAAGAAAAAAAAAAAAGAGAAAAATAACTCGGCTTAGCTCAACCTAACTTAATGTAACCAGGATTACGAGTGAAATAAGTTTGGTAACTTATTTTTGTGATTATTAAAGCAAAGTTTTTACCCATAGGTCCAAAATGTATATCTGTTTCCATTGCAAGTCCTGCTGATTGTTGGAAAATTTGCGTAATAAAGAAACATAATGTACTCAACTTTATTGTTACTGAAAAATTACAATGTTGAAATATGAGAAAGAGAGAAAGAGAGAGAGAGAGAGAGAGAGAGAGAGAGAGAGAGAGAGAGAGAGAGAGAGAGAGAGTTGCGAAACAACACACACACACACACACACACACACTAGGATAACATGATAACTAACACACACATACACACACACACACACACACACACACACACACACACACACATACACACACACACACACACACAGGTAACAGGAGTAAAAAGGGAGAAGCTAAACTATAAAAGGGGGGACTACACAGGAATGAGGACCTTCCTGCAGGAGGTTCAGTGGGAACAGGAGTTGGTAGGAAAATCAGTAAACGAAATGATGGACTTTATAGAAACAAAATGCAAGGAGGCAGAGGAAAGGTTTGTTCCCAAGGTTATCAGAAATAATGGGAAGGACAGAACGAGCCCTTGATTTATCCGAAGGTGCAGGGAGGCAAAAACTAAGTGCTCTAGAATGGAAAAAGTACAGAAGGCAAAGGACTCAAGAGAATAAAGAGATTAGTCGACGAGCCAGAAACGAGTATGCACAGATAAGAAGGGAGGCGCAGCGGCAGAATGAAAATGACATAGCATCGAAAGTCAAGTCTGACCCGAAACTACTCTACAGCCACATCAGGAGAAAGACAACAGTCAAGGACCAGGTAATCAGGCTGAGGAAAAAAGGTGGGGAGCTCACAAGAAACCACCAGGAGGTATGTGAGGAGCTCAACATGAGATTTCAGGAAGTATTTACAGTGGAGGCTGCAGGGACAACGGGAAGACAAAACAGTGGCGTACAGCAACAAGGGATATACCAACAAGTGTTGGATGAATTACACACAACTGAGGAGGAGGTGGAGAAGCTCCTAAGTGACCTTGATACCTCAAAGGCGGTGGGACCGGACATCACTCCGTGGGTCCTTAGAGAGGGAGCAGGGACACTAACCAAAATCGTCAACACTTCCCTTGAAACTGGGCAACTACCTGAAGTATGGAAGAAGGCAAATGTAGTCCCCATCTTTAAGAAGGGAGACAGAAATGAAGCACAAAATTATAGACCAGTGTCACTGACATGTATAGTATGCAAAGTCTTGGACAAGATTATCAGGAGGAGAGTGGTAGAGCACCTGGAGCAGAACAAGATTATTAACGACAGCCAGCACGGATTCATGGAAGGCAAATCCTGTGTCACACACCTACTAGAGTTTTACGACAAGGTAACTGAAGTAAGAAATGAGAGGGAGGGGTGGGTTGATTGCATTTTCTTGGACTGCAAGAAGGACTTCGACACAGTTCCTCACAAGATATTAGTACAGAAGCTAGAGGAACAGGCACGTATAACAGGAAGGGCACTGCAATGGATCAGAGAATACCTAACAGGGAGGCAACAGCGAGTCATGGTCCGTGATGATGTATCACAGTGGGCGCCAGTGACGAGCAGGGTCCCACAGGGGTCAGTCCTGGGACCAGTGCTATTCTTGGTATATGTGAACGACATGACGGAAGGGATAGACTCAGAAGTGTCCCTGTTTGCAGATGATGTGAAGTTAATGACGAGAATTAAATCAGACGCGGACCAGACAGGTCTACAAAGAGACCTGGACAGGCTGGATGTGTGGTCCAGCAACTGGCTCCTAGAATTTAACCCCGCCAAATGCAGAGTCATGAAGATCGGAGGAGGGCAAAGAAGACTGCAGACAGAGTATAGGCTAGGTGGCCAAAGGTTGCAAAGCTCACTCAAGGAGAAAGACCTAGGAATGAGTATAATACCGAGTACATCGCCAGAAGCACACATTAACCAGATAACTGCTGCGGCATATGGGCGCTTGGCAAACCTGAGAATAGCGTTCCGGTAACTCAGTAAGGAATCGTTCAAGACTTTATACACTGTGTACGTCAGGCTCATACTGGAGTACGCAGCGCCAGTTTGGAACCCACACCTGGTCAAACATGTCAAGAAATTAGAGAAAGTGCAAAGGTTTGCATCAAGGCTAGTTCCAGAGCTAAGGGGAATGTCCTATGAAGAAAGGTTAAGGGAAATCGGTCTGACAACACTGGAGGACAGGAGGGCCAGGGGAGACATTATAACGACATACAAAATACTGCGTAGAATAGACAAGGTGGACAGAGACAGGATGTTCCAGAGATGGGACACAGAAACAAGGGGTCACAATTGGAAGCTGAAGACTCAGATGAGTCAAAGGGATGTTAGGAAGTATTTCTTCAGTCACAGAGTAGTTAGGAAGTGGAATAGTCTGGCAAGCGATGTAGTGGAGGCAGGAACTATACATAGTTTTAAGACGAGATATGATAAAGCTCATGGAGCAGGGGGAGAGAGGACCTAGTAGCGGTCGGTGAAGAGGCGGGGCCAGGAGCTGAGTCTCGACCCTGCAAACACAAGTTGGTGAGTACACACACACACACACACACACACACACACACACACCAACAGTTTCAGGGTCACACCAAAGTAACATTTCAGCTTCTCGGGTGATCATTAGAGGTGTTGCGAGTGGCTTAATTTGCCCTCTTGTAAGGTAGTGTTGATACACTTGGCGTAGCTGACACTCACTTCCTCCCTACCTGATGCCTAGAGAGTCTTATCCTCAAAAATATTAAAGATTTTGCTCTCTCGCTCCCTCTCTCTCCCATTTTTTTCAAGAATTACTTTTTTTTTATTGATAATCATACATTTTTTACCCTTTTTTATATAACTAAGGAGTGATAATTTCTTATTTTTATATAAGATTTTAACAAAACTGATTATTATTTAATCAGCGTGAGAAACGGAATACACTTTTTCTTATATTATTTTTTTCACTATCAGGCTATTCAAAGGAGGTGTGTCGAGGTAGGTGTAGGGCTCTTGATCCAGTGAGCTGAAGCTACTCTTCCAAAGGAATGAACCTGATTCCCTCGCATTCCCCAACAGTAGTAAAATTAGCAGTGATAGTTACTGTAGATGTAGCAACAGTTGTAGTAGTAGTATCACCTTCTCAATATATGAAAGCACCAAATATAGAGCAAACTTATATGGGGAAATTATTTCGCTCTGTTTAATACAATGTCACGACATGATAAAGCTCTACACAGAGCGAAAGGTACCTATAAAAGCTTTTTCTGTAGTTTGCATCTATGCAATCTTACTTCTTGGTAATACTCCATTTCGCACAACGTTGGGCTGTGTGTGTGTGTGTGTGTGTGTGTGTGTGTGTGTGTGTGTGTGTGTGTGTGTGTGTGTGTGTGTGTGTGTGTGTGTGGGAGAGAGAGAAAAGAGAGAGAGTGAATATATCATGCTCAAAATGTACAGATTATTAATTTTATGGAAGAAAGGAAAATGTATGAATCCAGAGCAAAAGAAACCCAAAAGTACATATTAGAGTTTAAAGGAACCGAGTCAGGTATATCTATGAAAGAGATAACACAGTACCATGGAGAAAATGAAATGGAAAGTTACAGAGCTTTACGACTGGGCGTGAAAGTGTGTTTAAAGCAACGAATTTGAAAGTGAACGTAGAAGAGAGAATGGCGATGAGATTCAGTGGAAGTTTATAGGTGAGGCTGGAAGAATGACGCATGGAAGCAAATATATATAAAGGAACCTGGGAATGAATATGTTGGGTAGTGGGTATACGAAATATAAAGTGTATCACACCACTAACGAGGGAATAAACGGTAACAGAAGCACTGAGAAGTCTGACAGTAAACAGGTAATGTGCCAGATTATAGTAGTGTCAACGATATTGTAAGCGTGCGAGGCAAGGTCTTGCATGTTGTAGCAAACAGGAGACAAGAGGCTGTGATGATGTCGTGCTTGAGATTAATGTGTGGCGAGGAAATTATGCAGAGTTCAAGAAGTGAATAAATTAGAAGACTGTGTGGTGGAATGCAAGTCATAACTCAAGAAATGAATAATTTTTTTTAAATGGTCTAGTAATGCAGAAAACATAAAGAGGGAGAGATATAAATCCATGGTAGATGAAAGGCGTAAGGAACGCACGAGGACTGGTTGGAATGAAGAAGGAAAGGAACATTAGATAATTAGGGGTATGAGCATCCAGCAAACATGTGTGGTGAGGTAGGAGCCTGAACATCCAGCCAACATGTGTAAGAAGAAGGAGCCTGAACATCCAGCCAACATGTGTGAGAGGTAGGAGCCTGAACATCCAGCAAACATGTGTGAGAGGTAGGAGCCTGAACATCCAGCCAACATGTGTGGTGAGGTAGGAGCCTGAACATCCAGCAAACATGTGTGAGAGTTGTAGTTCCTGGCAAGTCTAGTGGGAAAGATTTGACTTGCAATTGAAATATGAGCATAATAATATCTACTTATGGAGTCTGGGAAACTGTACGCTAGGAAAGTTAGGTGGGAATTTTGTTCGTCTTGAAGTCTGTGCACTTCTGGAAACAGCTATGACACGAATGACAGTGAGTATGTTATTTTCTGTGGGTCACCCTACCTTGGTTGAAAACCATATATTGAAATGAAACCGCTAAATGCACACTTACAAGACCAGAAAACTTTGCTACAGGCTACAGCATGTGGCCTCGTCAGGAGTGACCTGACGAGGTCACTCCTGACGGAGGTCGGGGTCTTAGCAAGTCCTGACCTCCGTCACCTTTGACAAAAGGTGAAACAACGAACCGACAATTAAATAACACAGATAACACGAGTAAATAACATCGCAAAACTTTATCGTAACATTTGGCTCAAGGAGAGTTTTATCACGCAATGTAACTTGATATAAATAAATTAAAAGCATTCCTTGTTCCAAGAATAATTGTCAATTTTAGAGAAACAGAGAATAACTCTGGAGAAAATTCCCCTTCAAAAAATTTGATTCCCCTTCAAAATATTTGATCATATTTTTGAATCTGAAGCAATGAAGTTAGATTCCA
>NC_069407.1:42042594-42057594 GCF_026875155.1 Cherax quadricarinatus | reverse complement strand
TCAGTCATAGAGGTGGTATAGTACCTCCATATATGTTTATTATGCATCTTTTACTGCTCGTTCGCGATTATTGTAATATATATATATATATATATATATATATATATATATATATATATATATATATATATATATATATATATATATAGTTTGCGTGTGTGCATATGTGTGTGCATGTGTGTGTGCATGTGTGTGTGTGTGTGTGTTTGTGTGTGTGTGTGTGCATGTGTGTGTGTGTGTGTGTATGTATGTGTGTGCGTGTGCACGTTTGTGTAGTGTGTGTGTGTGTGTGTGTGTGTTTTTGGAGAGAGAAGAGAGAGTCTAAAGGAGAGTGTCTGGGGATTTACAGTGACCGAAGAGCTTGGAAAAGATTTTGCATGGTGGTCTATTCTTTAGTGTGGGAGGTGGAGGAGGAGGAAGTGGAGGAGTAGGAGAAGGGAAAGAAGGAAGAGAAAGTAAGGGAGGAAGAGAAAGGAAGGGAGGAAGAGAAATGCATTGAAAGAGTGAGAGGACGAAAAAGCGGAGGGTAAGAAAATGTAAAGTGGAGGTGGCGGAAGAGAAAGACAACATGAAAAGAGAGAGGAGGAAAACATAAGTAAAGAGAAGGAAATGTAGGAGAGAATGCAGCAAGGAGGAGAGAAGAGATGGAAGGGGAGATCGGTTGGGGAAAGACGTCTTACGAGACTTGTAGACGAGACTTTAAAGCCACGAATTTTCAGCATTTTCAACATGACAAGACATTTGCATAAAGTAATCTTTCGTGCTTTGTTAACCGGGCGTTGTATGATTCCCTTTGGGTTTAACGCCTTGCGTTCCATATACAATTAACAATGTACATAGTTAAAATCCGCTAAAGAACCATCTGTGCCATCAATACACATTAAACGCCTACCAAAACATCAGGAAAAATGCTAATAGAATTTCCTAAGCAAGAAAAATCCGTCTAACCGCATGAGGTTGTGTTAAGAGAAGTGAGGACATTTCTCAGCGTGTGGGCGTCGTTAAAGTCCAAAGCGAACGTGCCTTAAGTGGGGAATAGAGAAATCTTTTTTTCGGGATTAAGGGTGATGTCCGGATTTTCTACCCGGGGATTTCTGACTAAAACCTCAACTCTTTCCCTGAGGGATGAGCACCTAATAACTTCATTAACAGCACTCTTCACTGACTCGACCACAAGCTCTTCAGCTGAGGGATCAGCAGATTCAGTGAACAGACTGGCCTTCTATATCGGATCCAGTAAATATCGTAATCACTCGTGCTGTGAAAGGTGGAGGCACGGTGGCCTTTTCCTAACAGTCAGTAGGAAATCTTCCACCAAATGCCTGAATTTATTTTAAGACATCTTCTCATCGAATGATTTTGGATGACTATGCTAGTGTTAGTGCCTTTGAATCGAAGTCTTCATTGTATATTTGCTCTCAGAGTTGCTTCAGTTTCTTGGTCATATGGAAGTAGAGCATCCCTGCCATCGGTATGAGATGTTGTTGGATTAGCAGCCAATATTCGTTTCTCGAGTCTGGTAGTATGTACTGCCATTTCTTGTATACCAAGCACAAATAGCATGAATATGTAAAGTTTTTTAGACCTCCCATTTTGAAGACTGGTCTGGTTTACATTGACACCTCACAGGATTCAATGTATGAAATAAATTAAGCAAGATTTCTTGGAAGCTTTCTGTACAATCCTTTCTTGAGAGTTCTGAGTGTTTTTACAGTTTTACTAAGCATTTACCACGGAACTGGGCATCAATAGCCAACATGTCCCCAGCAGTTAATTTCACCAAACTTTTGTTTCACGAAGGTCTAGTTTACATTTTCTGACTATGAAATTACCATCAAATATGTAGGCCTTATGAAGCTCGGTGAATCCAGCATTCTTATTGCAGAAGATACACACTTTCTTTGCATTTTTTTGCTTTTGGTGTTCAGAACTTGATCTCAGTTTTAGTGGACTTGGTTCCTGTGACTTGTCATTCTTCTCTTGCATCCTCTTTGAAGTTTGTCACTAATTGTATTTCTACAAGGTTTGTGCCAGGCTGCATCATTTTCATATAATGTATCTTCCAGCTTCGAATCTACAGCCATGAATCTACAAGCATGTCAGCAATCTTTTGAAATTTGATCAGCTTATTGGTAACGTATTTGCACCCAGCACCAACATCTTTCATGAACCTCATCTGTTATCCACAGAGTTTACATGAGAAATAGCAGAGTTGAGAGGTTCACCTTGTGACTGTATCCCAAGCTGATTCTGGCACTCACCGTGCCTACGTAATCTAGTAGTTGTATGTTGTGTATGCATACAGTTTTCAGATCATAGTGCTCGACGCTACTGCTCTCAGATATCTGAGTATTTGTGTTTTCTCGTCTAACAGAGCTGGTAGCTTACATCAGGATGGTTTTAACACTGGAGAGAGGGAGGCCCAGTTGTAACCTCCACCTCCAGCCTCTCACAAGCAGACCTAGTTTCTTTATCAGTCATCATGATAGCCGATGCCTATGTGGGAAAGGTATCCAGTCAAATGAAATACAAAAGCTTTTGAACAATACTTAGGTAATTTTTTTAATGTTTGTTATAATGATCCTGGTAAATATTTTAAAGAAAGGACTTTGAAGAGCTCGAAGTACAGACGTGGAGTTACAGAAGATTACCCCTTCCCCTGTGTCATGTGTTATGTTGGTGTCGAACTTCAGTACAGCTACCTATCTTATTATTAGAGCAAATAACTCACTCTCATGCTGCTAGTCTTTCTACAGTTGCTAGACATAGAAGGGTAAGCAAGGAAAAAAACAGGGGGAGGTGGAGGAGGGAAACGTAGGGAGAGTTGGATGAGAGGGAAGGAGGAGATACATGGGTGATGGGGAGGCAGAGGGGGAAGTAGAGGCAGGAGGAGGAGAATGGAGGAAGAAGAGGAAGAGATAGGTTTGAAGAGATGGAGGTTTAGGAGAAGGTACAAAATAGTGAAGGAGAGGGGATGAAGAGAGAGAAAAGACAGGCAAAGGGGAAAGGTTTAGATAGGAGGGGGGTGGGTAGGGAAGAGGAATTCTTAAAATGTGGAGGAGGAGGAGGAAGTGGCGGTTCAAGGAGCGGTGGACGCTGGACAGTTGTTGCAGTCTGTTTTCATTACGTTGAGTCTCTAGGTGAAGGTATTCTCCCTGTGCCTGAATATAGTCTCCCTGAGTCTGAATATATTCTCCCTTTGCCTGAATATATTCTCCCTGTATCTGAATCTATTATCCCTCAGTCGGAATATATTTACCCTGAATATGAATATATTCTCACTAAATAAGAACATATTATCTGAATCGATTATATTCTACCTGAATCTGAATATACTATCATCGAGTTTTAATATATTATCATTGAGTTTGAATATATTCTTCCTGAGTCTAAAGGTATCTTTAATTGGTCTGAAGATATTCTCCCTGGATTTGTTAGTGGTTCATGTTTACAAAAACAGAGATTGTGCCTCCCATCGTCTTTATAAACTTTAACAAGTAGCTGCGTGTGTGTGTGTGTGTGTGTGTGTGTGTGTGTGTGTGTGTGTGTGTGTGTGCAAGAACAGTAACCTGTTTGTAATGAGCAGAGCTGTGCCGCTACTGCTATTGCTGTTGAAGTTGATGTTGTTTTGTTACTGCTGCTACCGTTCATCCTCTTCATATTTTTCTTGTTTCTTCTTCTTCTTCTTCTTCTTCTTCTTCTTCTTCTTCTTCTTCTTCTTCTTCTTCTTCGTCTTCTTCTTCTTCTTCTTCTTCTTCTTCTTCTTCTTCTTCTTCTTCTTCTTCTTCTTCTTCTTCTTCTTCTTCTTTTTCGGGCGGAACTCGAGAAGTCTCTTGTTTCACTACATCTAACGACTGTTGAGGTTTCCCTGACGTTTAACACTGTCGTCTCCCGATCATATTCTCATTAGTTTTACGTCGTTGGCAAACAGTGACGTAAATAATCTCGCCCTAATTACTCCAAAATTCTTTCCCTTACAATCTTCTATAGTACATTTGATGGAAGTGTATGCTAATGATTTCGGCCTGTAATAAAGTGTATCTTGTTTGTGTCATATATATATATATATATATATAATATATATATTATATAATATATATATATATATATATATATATATATATATATACCATATCTTTTTCAATTTTTCTGACACTTGTATACCTTTGCTGCAGGGACACACATCAGTACTACTTCTTACCCCCAGCACCTATTGAGATATGTTATCTGGTCCCATTGCTGTTGTTACTTCCAACTCACTTAGTAGTTTCTGCACCTTTTCGTTGTTGTTGTGCATGGACTTTCTAGCACATGTTGAGCTGCTCTAACTACACTGTCTTCTGATAACTCTCCACTTTTCTGAGGTTTGAATCGCTCTGTTGTTCTTCCAAGGTGTCGTACTCCTTCACTTGCCCTGTACATGAATGGTGTATAATATCGACAAGATGACGAATTAGACCCATGTGCAACATCTTGTATCATTATTAATAGACCTTTCGCCATGCAGTGGCTTTATCAATACAACAAGAATATAATATGATGTAGAACTATACACAGAAGAGGTAATCAGTCCCTCAGCTATGGAGTTTAAGAGAACCGTAGTCTTGAAGAATCTGAAAAACAGGGACTGATTACCACTGGATGGCGAAACGTCTACAAATAAAGATATTCAGATGTTGCACATGTGTATAATTCTTGCCTTGCCCTCTCTACATTCGTGGCTGAATCAAGTACTTTCTCTGTTTTTCATGTGTCTTTTCCTCATGCTTGGTATTAATCATCCCTTTGTCACTTGGCACTCTGTTACCTCCATTTTTTCTTATATAGCTTTTTTCCTCAAATTCCCTTTCCCATTGCACTTCTCTCAGAAAGTTTCTCTTTTCCAGCGTAGTCCTTTAGTCTGCAGTACCATTTCTGTTACTCCCTCCCTCCATTTCTTTCTTCATTCTCATTAACAGCAGGTACTCAACACAGTAGAACTACAAGTAATTTCAACTATGTCATGCTAATTTTGTGTGAAAACAAGGGCGAGTCTTGCTGGCCCATCTTCTCCTCTCACTCTGGTTGTTCCTTGACATGTTGTCTTCTTTATTACTGTTTCTTTCTTATAGTTTCTTGTTCTCCACAAGGATTCCATGTGTGTGTGTACTCACCTAATTGTACTCACCTCACAGTGTGTGCGTGTGTGTGTGTTTGTGTGTACTCACCTAATTGTACTCAGATGTGGTTGCTGGGGTAGAGTCATAGCTCCTGGCTCCGCCTCTTCACTGGTCACCACTAGGTCCACTCTCTCCCTGCTCCATGAGCTTTATCATACCTCTTCTTAAAACTATATATGGACCCTGTCTTCACTACATCACTTTCCAGACTATTCCACTTCCTGACAACTCTATGACTGAAGAAATACTTCCTAAAATCCCTGTGACTCATCTGGGTCTTCAACTTCCACTTGTGGCCCCTTGTTGCTGTGCCCCATCTCTGAAATATCCTGTCTCTGTCCACCTTTTCAATTACTTTCAGTATTTTATATGTCTTTATCATGTCCCTCCCGTCTCTCTCCTGTCCTCCAGTGTCGTCAGGTTGGTATCCTTAACCTTTCCTCGTAGGACATGCCTCTTAGCTACGGGACTAGTCTCGCTGCAAACCTTTACAATTTCTCTAATTTCTTGACGTGCTTAACCAGGTGTGGATTCCATACTGGTGCTGCATACTCCAGTATGGGCCTGATGTACACTGTGTACAGAGTTCTAAACGACTCCTTACTGAGGTGTCAAAACGCTGTTCGTAAGTTTGCTAGGCGCCCATATGCTGCAGCAGTTATTTGGTTGATGTTTGCCTCAGGACATATGATCGGTAATATGCTCACCCCCAAGATCCTTTTCCTTGAGCGAAGTTTGCAGTCATTGGCCCCTAGAATGTACTCTGTCGGTGGTCTTCTCTGCCTTTCCTCGATCTTTATGACTTTGGACTTGGTGGGGTTAAACTCTAGGAACCAGTTACTGGAGCAAGCTTCCAGCCTGTCCAGATCCCTTTGTAGTCTTGCCTGATCCTCTGTTTGTGTGTGTGCGTGTGTGTGTGTATGTGTGTATGTGAGTGTGTGTATGCTTGTCATACACGCATGTATACGTTAGCATGAGAAAATGACGAGAACCAGCGACACACACACAAAACACCAACAAACAAAATATTTTGTAAATACGGTACACACGTCTTACTCTAGAGAGCCAGATAATGACAGGAGGGAGCCTACACCCTCAGGACCGCTGTAATAACCCCTCCAACACCAGCGTAAGTATAGATAGCGTGATAAATTATGAGGTAGCCTGGCTGATACAACAACATGCACGACTCTGAGTGAATGTGCGCCTTGTGGTGAGTCATTTGTAGTGTATGTGAGTAAAGGTGTATGCATGAATGCATGCATGGGTAACTATACATGAATTGGTTTGTATGTATCATTGCATTTGGAAGTAAAGGTTTATGAATGTATGGCTACATGTGTATAGGTTGATGAGTATATATGTGAGTGACTGTGTATACAGGGATTAAAATGTATTAGTTGTGAACTGTCAGTCAGTTGTCTAATCTTTCGTAAACAAAGACTTGACTTTTGTGTATATGTGTGTGTGTGTGTGTGTGTGTGTGTGTGTGTGTGTGTGTGTGTGTGTGTGTGTGTGTGTGTGTGTGTGTGTGTGTGTGTGTGCAATTTGTACATACATGTTGTATACATATACAGTGCGTGTGTATAAACGCATTGCGTACGTATATACACATTACGTATGTACGTTCATTGGAAAAACTGCATAAATTTGTACACACAGCATATATACAGAGCATGTATGTACGCAGTGCGTACGAATGCACAGCATGTGCATTTACACACTGTGCGTATGTTCCCATTGCGTATGTTTATACGCATTTCTAAGTTTTCATTGAGTGAGGTTTGAAGGCCAACGCCGCCCCAAGAATTAAGGAGCGTGCAGACGCGTGCGCGTGAGCGTGGACCATAGTAAACACACACACACACACCACTGGTTCTCTGAAATCAATACACAGACAGCCAGCGGAAAGTACACACGCACGCGTGCACGCACACACACATACACACACACACCACTTCCAATCACACACACACACACACGACAACACACCACACGACACACACACACACACACAACAACACACACACACACACACACACACACACACACACACACACACACACACACACACACACACACACACACACACACACACACACACACACACACACACACCACATACACACACACACACACACACACACACACAACAACACACACACCACAACAACACACACACACACACACACACACACACACAACACAACACACGGAATAAGGCCCCCTCGTGATTAATTATTGGTAACTACAGGACCAGAGGTATGCTTGTGGTGTCCCTGCTTCAGTATTTAGGTGTGTACGTGCTGTGCAGTGTTTTGTTCGTGTGTGTGTGTGTGTGTGTGTGTGTGTGTGTTGTGTGTGTGTGTGTGTGTGTGTGTGTGTTTCGTGTTCTTGTGTTACAGGGGTCGAGCTCTGGCTTCTGGCCCCATCTCTTAAAACTTCTTCATCCTGCATCATTGCATCCTGGCTTCTTGAACCCTATCATACCTACACCAAAAATTGGGTAAATAATTTGCATCCACTTTCACATTTGATTCATTTCCTTACTGTCCTGCGACTAAAGAAAATACTTAACATCCTACTAAGTCATCTGTATTTTCCTTATTCTTTACATCAGCGCACCCTTGTCTCTGTGTACTTTAACTGTAAAGAAGTCTTTCATAGATGTTACTGTTCCCTGGAATGAGATTCACTATTCTCACATAGGTTAGGTTGGGTTAGGTTTGTCTGGACAAGAGTTTCCTGACAGTATCTTTTCCGGCAGTATCTTTGATGATGACATATTTACTCCTCAGTCCTACTTATTTTTATTAGGCTTCTAGCTTCCCTATCCCCCTGCCAGTCTGTACTCTGTTTCCGATTGTCTTGGTCTTATTCGGATTGAAGTCCAGTAGCCATTGGTTTGACTACCTCTACAACATGTCTAAGTCTTACTGGAGAGTTGTTATTGCCCGCTCTTATTCACTGGCTCTGGTGGCCTGGTGGTTAACGCTCTCGCTTCACACGGTGAGGGCCTGTGTTCGATTCCCAGCCAGAGTAGAAACATTGGACGTGTTTCTTTCCACCTGTTGTCTATTTCCCCATTCATAAATGGTACCTGAGGTTTTTAGTCCGACTGGTTGGGTCGCTATCCTTGGACATGGCCTAAGAGAGGCCTGGTCACAGACGGGCCGCGGGGCGTTGACCCCAGAAACTCTCTCCAGATAAACTCCAGATAAATTAGTTTCGCATCATTTTCAGACTCATAGGCTACGATCCTTTCCAGAAGGGTGTTGATAGGTATCCAGAGCAGTGACTACCCTCGCTCCCATTCTGGTACTTCTGGTGTTGTCACTGTGTCTTTTCATTTACCCATGGATACGCAGGCAGATTTTTTTCCCTTTCACCTCTGTTTTCTCCTATCGCTTATGAATCAGTTTTTGGCGGGAAACCTGGACAAGTGTCCAGGAAGTTGCAGTCTGCACGTCCCTCTCTCTTTTACTGTAACACTGATATTCTGTCACAGAACTTCAGTAACTTCTTCATACAGGATCTCTCATCCCTGAATCCGTGTTGATTTTCCCTGAAGGTTTTCTTCTGCAGCTGCTCCAGTATCCTCCACGCAACACTACCTTCGGCCAGGACTCACTTCAGTATTTCAGAGCTGGTGACGGTGTATGGCCGGACATTCTAAAGGATGAAACGGGGTAGAGATTTTTACACAGTCTCTCCATTAACACAAATCATTTAAAAAGAATTCCATAAACTTACGATCAGTAGAATTAATCAGGGGGGGAGGGGGAATGGAGTAGCAATATTCTTCTTCGTTATATTAATGAGGAAATTTCAAGCCTGTAGGGCTCATAGAGCGCCAGGATGAAAGAGAGAGAGAGAGAGAGAGAGAGAGAGAGAGAGAGAGAGAGAGAGAGAGAGAGAGAGAGAGAGAGAGAGAGAGAGAGAGAGAGACGAATCCACCCGCGGATTCAGAGACGCGGCTCAAAAAACACGTAGCCAGGTAAACAGGGGGCGCGGAAGGCAACCAATCACAGGAGCTGCGTAAACCAGTGACTCATTAAGATCACCACCTTCATGTACAGGTAATCATCTCCGACGACAGGCAGGTGAAAGAGATTTTTCTTTTCTGTTCTTTGCAAATGAAAGAGAGGAATCACAAGCGAGTAAATGACTTGTTTGCTCCCCCGTACACGAGATCGGAAGAAAATGATGGTCCCTCTCTCTCTCTCTCTCTCTCTCTCTCTCTCTCTCTCTCTCTCTCTCTCTCTCTCTCCTCTCTTTTTTTTTTTTTTTTCTTTTTTTTTTTTTTTTTCTGCAGGTTGACAAGGAAGGATCCTTAGTTAATGGACAGTGTACAGGAAGGTTCTAACATGATTTGGAAGCAAGAGTGTTACTGCAGCTCATTGAAAGTTTTTATTGTATGAGACATTACAGTAGGGAACAGATGAAGTGGGAGATGTGGGAGAGTTTTCTCTCTTCGACCTCTCTCTTACATTTGCACCGCAATGTCTCACTCTCGTGTTCTGCATCTATCGGCTCTCTCTGATTAGTTTACTGTTCTACTGAGAGAGTAAATTAGCAGTGTAACAGGACGGAAATGTACTGGGAAGGAGTGTATGCAGTGTACAGGAGAGTGTACTGAGAGTGTCATTACAGTAATACAGGAGAGTGTACGGAGAGTGTAGATGCAGTGTACAGAGAGTGTACGGAGGTGTAAGAGAGTGCAGCAATATACAGGAGAGTGTACCTGGAGAGTTATAGCAGTTACAGGGAGTGTACTGGAGAGTGTATTGCAGTATACAGGAGAGTGTACTGGAGAGTGTATTGCAGTATACAGGAGAGTGTACTGGAGAGTGTATTGCAGTATACAGGAGAGTGTACTGGAGAGTGTATTGCAGTATACAGAAGAGTGTACTGGAGAGTGTATTGCAGTATACAGGAGAGTGTACTGGAGAGTGCACTTGCAGTATACAGGAAGTTACTAGAGATCAATTACAGAGAGGACTGGAGGTGTATTGCATTATTAGAGGAAAAGTGTGATGAAAGGTGTTTGGCAGATAAAGGAGATGTATGGAGAAAATGACAAATAAAGGATGTACTGAAGTGTACTGCAGTAAATGGAGTGATGGAGAGGTTGGGAGATAAAAGGGGAAAGGAAAGAATGTAGGGGAGTGTATTGCATATACAAAAAAAACAGTTAGACAGGAAGAGTCTGGAAGGGTTTGAGAAAAAGTATAAGTTACGAAAAGATTACGAGATTCATCATATAGGAATAACGAGATCAAGTAATGAATTGTTCTGAGAGTTACTTGCAGTATACAGAGAGTTATAAGTGTTATTATATTATAATTATGAATGTATTAGTATACAGAAATTACTTATGTATTCATTAAGGTATTATAATTATTGATATAGAAGTGTATAATGTTTATTAACAAAACTGAAGTGTATCATATAAGAATGTATAATTATTGATATAATAATAATATTATTGCATGTATAAACAGGAGATTTACTGCAGAGTTATTAGTATAAAATGTTGTCTGGATTGATGTTTATTGAGTATCAGAGATTATGGAATTATTAGTATTAAAAGTGTTGAATGTATTATTAAGAATTATGATGTATTCATATACAGTGAAGCACTCATTATTTTAAAGATGTTGAAATTATTGCCATATGAGTTCTGGAATTGATTGAAGTATTCGGAGAGTTGTCTTGGAAAGTCTATTGACATGTTACAGGAGATTTACTGAGTTATTGGAAACTGATGACACGGAGATTATTGCAGTATACAGGAGAGTGTATGAGAGTGTATTGCGTAACAGGAAGATGTATGGAGAGATGTATTGCAGTATTACAGGAGAGTGTACTGGAGAGTGTATTGCAGTATACAGGAGAGTGTACTGGAGAGTGTATTGCAGTATACAGGAGAGTGTACTGGAGAGTGTATTGCAGTATACAGGAGAGTGTACTGGAGAGTGCACTTGAGTACACTTAATAAAACTCAATTTACAAGCAGCGATGTATATTAAAATTCTTTATGAAGGAAAAGAAGTGGATGAAAAGGTGTTTGGAGAGAAAAAGAACGAGAAGAAAGAGGAGAAAGAAGACAAGTAGGATGAGAAAGAAACTGCACAAAAATGAGAGAAAGGGAGGGTGGGAGGAGAAAAGGGGAAAGGAAAGAATGAGAGAGGATGGTAAAAAAAAACAGAGACGGGAAAGAGGCAGGAAGGGGTGGAAAAAAATTAATTACGAAAAATACGATCATCACTGATTACGAATAACGAACAAGGATAATTGTTCTTATTATTACTTCAGTACTATTATTATTATTATTATTATTATTATTATTATTTTATTATTATTATTATTATATATTATTATTTATTTTTTTATTTATTATTATTATTATTATTTTTAAATTTTTAATTTATTAAAAAAAATGTTTTTAAAAATAAAATAATAATAATAATAAAAAATAAATTAATATTTAAAAGTCCTGGGATTTACTCAAACTTTCTTATAAAAATTGTTGTCTGCGATTATTATTATTATTATTATTATTATTATTATTATTATTATTATTATTATTATTATTATTATTATTATTATTAAGCATCTTATTTTTAACAGCATGTGATTATTCCATTGATTTCTGAATTGAGTAATTTTTGAGATCCTGTTCTTTGAGAAACCAGTCTAGTTACATTTGCTTCATGAAATTTCTCGAGTTTTGGAAAACTGATTTCAGACACCGATGATTATTTTTAATCAGGAGTAGTATAGTGGACCACATTGAAAAGTATAGTGGACCACTTTGAAAAGTATGATGGATCACTTTAAAAAGCACGGTGGACCACCTTTAAAAGCATGGTGGCCCACCTGAAAAAGCATTGGTGTGGGGAAAAGGGCCCACGTTTAAAAGCACGGTGGACCACCTTGTAAAGCACGTTGGGCTGCCTTGAAAAGGATGGGAGACTGCCTTGAAATGTACTATGTACTTTGTGCTATATACTTATCAGGAGCACATAGTACTGCTATGTACTCCTGGAGGGGACAATGCACTTTAGACTTTTGTGTACTCTAAGATAAAGATTTTACATGTAGCATTCTCAGCGTGTCTCATCCGGGTAAGTCTCAGTGTGTCTCTCACTCACTCACATAACGGTCTCAACGTGTCTTTCATCCACGTAACAGTCCTCAGCGTATGTCTCATCCTTGGTAAATACGCTGAGATTCAATATAGATTCACCCACCTTCATTCTCTCCGCTATAGTCCCTTTCTACCCTTTCCTCCATCCCAGTCCAACTCTTCCTGTTCCAGTGTCCCTCTCTCCCTCTCCCTTCCTCTGTATCTTTCTCCCTCTTCTTCACTTCCTTTCTGTCTGCCCTCTGCATCATTCTCTCTATTTACCCCCCTCTCCCTCACTCCACTTCTCTCGTCCACTCTCTTTTTCTCTCTCCCTTTCTGTTTCTCTCTCTCTCTCCCTCATCGCCACGTTGATTGAATTGTCTAGCCATAGACATCCCATTTATGCTGATCAATATTTCGTGTTTCTAATATCGGTAAGGCACTTGCTTCACTACTAGACAATAAAATATATTGGATTTTCCCTGGCGTAATTTTCGTTTTAGTTATATATATAAAACAGGGAATGTTTATTAACCTGTTTCCACACGTTACTCTATTTATTTAATAAAATTCAAGGCTCGTGTTTAGGGAAATAGAATGAAGAATCACTGGAGTCTTGCTGTATTTGACGTTTGTCTTCTTTTTTTTATATTAAATACGCTTTACCTTTGAATATACTTTGCGTACAATAGGGCAGAGGTGATACACGATGCGGAACTAGATGTTTAGGCTGAACGTTTCTTTCCTGTGTAGAGTTTCATGACGCTCTGACTTGATAAGACACAAATAATCCGCGCAAAGGAGAGAGAATCTCACGACGACGTTTCGGTCCAACTTGGACCGTTTACAAGTCGTGAGCTTCTTTCTCCTGTGTGCGGGTTATCTGTGTGTTGTTCCAGTCACGGTATTGTGCCTTTTCGTTCTTTCTGACTTGATAATACTCTACACGTTGCCCAATAAAAGCTACTTCTGCAACCTGTATTTTAATTTTCTTCACGTGTTTTACCGCTTGTCATTACTGCAGTTGTCGCTCACATGTTACTGCAGGTCGTATTAGTGTGAAAATCTTGCAGCTGCAGGGAAATGGCAGCGGGGCGCTAAATCGCCAATAGCACTTACTGGCGCGATTTAACTGCTCGCCTCGAGATAACAGCCATTGGTTAGAAGTGTTTGGGGGGCAGTTGGCCCACCTGGAGCTGCTGGTTTGTACTTCATCACGATTGAGGAGGAGGAGGAAGAGGCTGTGGCAGTTACACGTTGTTACGAGTGTCGAAGCGACACATGTGAAGCTCAAGGCTTTCACTGCGGCTACATTTCGCCCCATATAGAGCTGCATCAAGCCAGCAGAGCAAAGCATAATCGCATTTCAGTGTTGCTCTGCAGCTGCATGTTTTCATTCGTCTCCATGATGTTTCAGCATGGTGATGAGACAAAGGCATCAATCAGTTCGTTATTACTTCGTATTGGCCATATTGTGCCTAGAAAATGGAAGGGGCAAATCGAAAATGGAAGGGGCAACTAGAAAATGGGAAGGACAACTATGAAATGGGAGGGGCAACTATGAAATGGGAGGGGCAACTAGGAAATGGGAGAGGGCAACTAGGAAATGGGAGGGGCAACTAGGAAATGGGAGGGGGCAACTAGGGAATGGGAGGGGGCAAGTAGGAAATGGGAGGGGGCAACTAGGAAATGGAGGGGGCAAGTAGGAAATGGGAGGGGCAACTAGGAAATGGGAGGGGCAACTAGGAAATGGGAGGGGGCAACTAGGAAATGGGAGGGGCAACTAGGAAATGGAGGGGGAACTAGGAAATGGGAGGGGGCAACTAGGAAATGGGGAGGGCAATAGGAAATGGGAGGGGGCAACTAGGAAATGGGAGGGGGCAACTAGGAAATGGGAGGGGGCAACTAGGAAATGGGAGGGGGCAACTAGGAAATGGGAGGGGCAACTAGGAATGGGAGGGGGCAACTAGGAAATGGGAGGGGCAACTAGGAA
The DNA here is from genome assembly GCF_026875155.1 of Cherax quadricarinatus. Classification (NCBI taxonomy): domain Eukaryota; kingdom Metazoa; phylum Arthropoda; class Malacostraca; order Decapoda; family Parastacidae; genus Cherax; species Cherax quadricarinatus. Next base: position 42,043,310 of record NC_069407.1, on the reverse strand, counting down.
ATGGGAGGGGGCAAGTAGGAAATGGGAGGGGGGAACTAGGAAATGGGAGGGGCAACTAGGGAAATGGGAGGGGCAACTAGGAAATGGGAGGGGGCAACTAGGGAATGGGAGGGGGCAAGTAGGAAATGGGAGGGGGCAACTAGGAAATGGGAGGGGGCAAGTAGGAAATGGGAGGGGCAACTAGGAAATGGGAGAGGGAAAACTAGGAAATAGGAGGGGCAAAGGGGAAAATCAGGTTTTACCTAAGGGGAAGGGTGACTCCAATTCCTTTGATCAAGAGCCCTTTACCAAGACATGACGGTGCTCTGGAAGAGAAGTGTGCTGAGTCCTCACTATAGTTAATCTAAATTCTATAGGACTAATCTTAGTTTAGGTCTACGTTACATACTATAATAAATTACCCCTTGCTCTACGATATAATATATAATTAATTACAGCATTATAAATTGTATAATATGTTTTTATATGAAAAAATACCACAGTGAAAGTACGATATAAAATTTGAGAGCTTTCATTTTCTTACGTTCCCTGAAGATGTGTGTGTAAGCACATGAAAGCGCTTCGGTTTTATTTCCAATTTTTACTGTGTTTTTTTTAAATATTTGCAATCACGAGTTTTATTGTAATTTCTTCCACGCGATAAATCACATATTGTGAATAAGGCACACTATAAGGCATTTTATTGAAGAAAAAAATAAATACCGATAATATACAGT
>NC_069407.1:41972594-42037594 GCF_026875155.1 Cherax quadricarinatus | reverse complement strand
CGATGTTAGGCTAATCTAGTTTCCAGCAGTGTACCCCTCTGCCCATCGTATGAGAGATGGCAAAGAATATAAGAAGCTTGTAAAAAATTGCCAACTAGGTTGAACGGGATGTTCTTGATCATCATGTGTTTCACTGTCCCATTATCCTTGAAAGCATCATTTATAATGAATCTTTTCATTGTTTCATACAGGCTGGCTAGATTTTTCATTGCACTGTAAAACTAGTACATTTTTCCTGGAAGGAGAGATGAGTGATATTCAGGAATAACCAAAACCTTTCAGGAATATCTAGAAGTTCTGAATGGTTAGAAATTTTCATATACTCTTATACTGTCAAATACTTAGGAATATTCAGAATATTTTCTACAGTAAAGTAGTGCCAGCCAACACTTATATCGAGAACACTGCGAGACTTACGGTAGAGGGTGATAAGGAGGAATATACGTTTATTACATTATTACAAAGCTACTCACAAAATTAAATTGTTTGTGAAATAACCATTCAATAGATATGATTCCATAAGGGCACCAACCTAGTTGACAGTGGTTTGATGAGGTTTTGGGCGGTATATCAGATGTCCACATTATTCTTTATCCTGCTTTGTATAAACCTTTGAGGGTTCCCATACCCACAAGGCGAGGTGAGGGGACATGGTGTGTGAAGAGCAAAGACGCACAATACCCTGACTGAAGCAATACATAAATAACCCACACATAGGAGAGATAAGCTTATGACGGCTTTTCCTCCGATTTGAACCATTTACAAAGTTACAGTGACCGAAATGTCGTCATAATCGATGAGGGTTATTTGTGCATGGTGTGTGTAGCTAGCACTGGTTTCTGTTTTTTACGGGACGAGCCAAGTGCGATACACACATCCCGTACCTTTGACAAAATCTTTTCCCTCAATCTACCCCTCTTGCAACATTCCATAGTTTCTGACGAAGCTCGGGAGTGCGAGAAACCTAGAGCAAGTGTTTTCCATCCCGTAGAAGTTTTTGTTTGTTTGCGATTGGTTTTACAATCGCAAACCAAGGAGTGATGTTGATAAGTTACAGTCTAATAACTGTAGTATAGGCATGCTTCTGGCAAGACAGTGATGGAGTGAATGATAATGAAAGTGTTTCTTCTTTTTCTTCTTTTACGGGTCACCCTGCGTTGGTGGCAAACATCCGATGAGAAATTACAAGCGCTTTCGTGACTTCTCACATTATTTCTTAAGAATGTGAGAAGACATGAAAGCGCTTGGAATTTCACTATTCTTTCATAGTGGTTCTTTTGCATATTTTGATATCACCTGTTTACTGTGATATTATCGCATATATATATATATATATATATATATATATATATATATATATATATATATATATATATATATATATATACACACACAAAGATGAAACCACGAAACAAGTGGTTTTTAATCATTGGCCAAACTGCCAGTTTGGTAAATTATATATATATATATATATATATATATATATATATATATATATATATATATATATATATATATATATATATATATATATATATATATATATATGCAAAACAACCACTCTGAAAGAATAGAGAAATTCCAAGCGCTTTCGTGACTACTCACATTATCAAGGGACTATGATAGTTCCTTGATAATGTGAGTAGTCACGAAAGCGCTTGGAATTTCTCTATTCTTTCAGAGTGGTTGTTTTGCATATTCTGAAATCACCTGTTTACTGTGATCTTATTGCATATATACATATATATATATATATATATATATATATATATATATATATATATATATATATATATATATATATATATATATATAAAACAACACTGCGCTAACCAAGGATTCGAACCCCTGTTGTACTTGCCCGCCAATGTGAGCGAGAACCACATGGTGCCTTAACCCATAGGACCATCCAGTCCTACAAGAACCAAGCACCCAGCCAAGCTAGGTGTGTTGCTCTTGGTCCGAGGACATACTGACTTGTGGGAGCTAATTTCATTCGCATCCCTGTTTGGTGTACTAGCCTACGAGCAGCATATATATATATATATATATATATATATATATATATATATATATTATATATATATATATATATATATATATATATATATTCAACAAGCCGGCCGTCTCCTACCGAGGCAGGGTGACACAAAAAGAAAGAAAATCCCCAAAAAGAAAATGCTTTCATCACCATTCAACACTTTCACCTCACTCATACACAATCGCTGTTTTTGCAGAGGCTCCCAGATACAACAGTTTAGAAGCATATATAACATACCTCTCCAAAAGTGCCAATATCCCAAACTTCTCCTTTAAAGTGCAGGTATTTTGCTTCCCATTTCCAGTACTCAAGTCCGGCTATATAAAAATAACCGGTTTCCCTGAATCTCTTCAATAAATATTACCCTGCTCACACTCCAACAGCTCGTCAGGTCTCCAAAACCATTCGTCTCTATTCACTCATATCAAACACTCTCAAACATACTTGTTGGAAGTCCAAGCCCATCGTCCACAAAACCTCCTTTACCCTTCCCTCCATATATATATATATATATATATATATATATATATATATATATATATATATATTATATATATATATATATATTATATATGTATATATATATATATATATATATATATATATATATATATATATATATATATATATATATATATACACACACACAGTCGACCCTCAACTAACGGCAGCATTAAGTAACGGCAATTTCGTCTAACGGCACTTTTTGCCATAAAAAAAATGCCTTAACCAACGGCGAAAAACTTAACCAACGGCGTTTGTTGCGAACGTGTGGATGTGCCCGGAGCGCGGCCTGAGCGGGCCCAGCCACTCCAAGAGTCAGTGTGCCATTGTTTACAAGCTGTTGCAGTCGGTTTCCACGTGTGCCTCCCATATATTTTGGATAATTCCACTAGTTCTCGTGCTTGTAATTGCTAAATAAGCCACCAAGGGTCCCAAGAAAGCTTCTAGTGCCAAGCCTGTGTTAAAAAGGATTAGAATTACGATGGAAATAAAGTCCTTCTGGAAGGGGATTCTCTTTCCAAGCAATAGACAATTCTGAATTTCCCCTGCTGCTGGCACATCACTCATCAACAACTCCACAATAAAGGTAAGTGGCATTTAATTATTGTTTATTGTGCATGTCCCATTCCTTTCCATATAAGGAAATGTATATTTCATGTATTTTTTTTTCCAGACTTTGGGGTGTCAGGAACGGATTAATTATATTTCCATTATTTCTTTTGGGGAAAATTAACTCGACCTACGGCAAGCCCTCTGGAACGGATTACTGCCGTTGGTTGAGGGTCCACTGTAGATATATATATATTATATATAATATATATATATATATATATATATATATATATATATATATATATATATATATATATATATATATATATATATGCAATAAGTTCACAGTAAACAGGTGATTTCAAAATATGCAAAACAACCACTCTGAAAGAATAGAGAAATTCCAAGCTCTTTCGTGACTACTCACGAAAGAGCTTCTTGATAATGTGAGTAGTCACGAAAGAGCTTGGAATTTCTCTATTCTTTCTGAGTGGTTGTTTTGCATATATATATATATATATATATATATATATATATATATATATATATATATATAATATATAATATATATATATATATATGTATGTATGTATATGATTTTATTAGACTAAATTAAAAAGTCTGTTCAGTAATCAAAATTAAAATTAAATGTTTAAGTATTTATTGATTGTAAAAGAGACCAATGCAAGTGAAGCAGAAGCCTCTTAAAGGGCCCGTCCCATGTGACCCCATTAATAACAGCTGCAGCGGTGAACTGACTGTACGTATTATGGAGTCGACAGCTCTGCCTGCCCGGCCCTTCAACCCGGCAGCATATTTTGGCCACGAAATTTTTGGCAGTAATTTTGTGCATGATTTCGCAAGATTTATTCATTTTTCATGTCTTCCCAAACCTTCCCTAGTGACGGATTCTCACCGGCAAGATAAATAATATAAATGAGGGGAAGAAAGGTGACAATAAATGTTGGATTATCGAGCGTGAATTATCCTGTATTGCTTATTACCATCATCACTATGATCATTGTAGAGCGCTAAACCCCTAAGGACCATACAGCGCTAGGGAAATGCGTGGAAATAAGGTTTGATCCGAGTTTCTTGTAGGTCAGGATATGTTATGAAGTTGTACGGAAGTAAATAACTGAAATTCATAATTGAAGTTGATTTTTTAACCAGGTTGACGAAAGGGACTGGAAAAAATGTTTATTGAAATATATGTAGAGAGTTAAAATATAAGAGATAACTGATTCTCATTGTAAAAAAAAAAATGGTCTTGAATTTTTCGGTTAAAATTGCAGAAATGAAGTCGTAATTGATTGCGGAAATAGATTACTGAAATGGGAATTATTTCCGGGGAAATAACGGCTTTCAGGTTTGTACTTTAAAATCAAATGTTAAAAACTGAATTGATTATCGGAAAATTTAATTATAATATATTACTTAAAACTACTGACATACCTTTGATGAGTTTCGAGTTTTTTTTTTTTTTACTACCGGAACCGGTCTTGGCCCAGACTCGTCAGGTGTTTGCCTGGTCAACTAGGCTGTTGCTGTTGGCGGCCAGCTGACCCACATATCAGTCGCAGCCTGGTTGATCTGGCACCTAGTGAAGATACTTGTTCAGTTTCCTCTTGGAGACTTCTACACTTCTACAGCAGTGTTTCTGATATCCTCTGGTAAAATATTAAATAGTTTGGGGCCACGGATGTTGATACAATGCTGTCTTATTGTGTCGACCGCGCCCCTGTCCTTCACTGGCTTTATTTTGCTGTCCTCCCATATCTCTCACTCCAGTATGTTGTTATGGCAGTGTACAGGTTTGGGACAAGGCCCTCTAGAACTTTCCTGGGTACATATTATCATAAACCGTTGGCAGGAGAGGTGCAGCAGTCATAGGTCGTGTAACATTTGTTCAATGTTGAAGTAGGAACTTGGGAATTCTTCGCTTGCCTAATTCTTGGGCACGACCTACTTCAACATTGAACAAATGTTACACGACCTATGACTACATATTATCATGTATCTCTCCTCCGCTCCAGACGCAGTTAACATGATGCTTTAATATCTGGTAATAAAAAGAAAACATAAAATTCAGTGTTGAAATCACTACTGCTAAAAACTATTAAGAAAGTTCTTTGTTATGGAGTTGAGAAAAAAATCTTTTATAACAGATTTATTAGAGTCGGCAGACAGTTTTGGTTTTGACTTTTGTAATGTGTGTGTGTTTGTGTGTGTGTGTGTGTGTGTGTGTGTGTAAACCTGTCTTTGTATATATACCTGGACCATGAATAAGACATACGCAGAATTTAGATATCTCTGAACATTAAAATGGTATAAAATACCGACAGATTGTTAGGTAAGACACATATGCAACAGTTAGGTATCTTTATTTCGAAACGTTTCGCCTACACAGTAGGCTTCTTCAGTCGAGTACAGAAGAGTTGATAGAAGCAGAAGAGACTTGAAGACGATGTAATCAGTCCATCACCCTCAAAGTTTTGAGGTGGTCAGTCCCTCAGTCTGGAGAAGAGCATTGTTCCTAACTGTTGCATATGTGTCTTACCTAACAATCTGTCGGTATTTTATACCATTTTAATGTTCAATCTGTCAGACACTGCAACACAAGGGTATCTTGGTACAGACCTGAAATCAACTTCGACAACCTCTACTAGTGAGAACGGCTGATTTGAGAGGGTCCTGACCTCCCAACATCTGCGTTCTACTAGTGACCTACGTCTCACCTCCTGGCGCTGTATAAGGCTCCATCCTGTCACTTCAACTCCATATTGTTTCAGACTACGGAACAATGCTCTTCTCCAGACTGAGGGACTGACCACCTCAAAACTTTAAGGGTGATGGACTGATTACATCGTCTTCAAGTCTCTTCTGCTTCTATCAACTCTTCTGTACTCGACTGAAGAAGCCTACTGTGTAGGCGAAACGTTTCGAAATAAAAATACCTAACTGTTGCATATGTGTCTTACTCTGTTGTCGAAACCCTTCGCCTTCGCAGCAGGTATCATCATTTTAATATGGAGCCTTCCATGTAGGATCGACATTCGTGGTGCTCGATATAGCACTCAGGGAGCTAGAGACAGGAAGCCTACAGTACCTGCTACATGATACAACACTCAGGGAACTAGAGACAGGAAGCCTACAGTACCTGCTACATGATACAACACTCAGGGAACTAGAGACAGGAAGCCTCGTCCCGCAAGTCTGGAATTCAGTGACGGGGTGCTCCGGCAGATAAGGTGTTTACAAGCGCAGTTTATGACGCACTTGGTACATGATGGAGCTTCTGGCTGCTGGTGCTGCTGCTACTGGGGCTACTACTGGTGCTAGTGCTGCTGCTGACCTTGCTGGTGTTACTGTTGGCGTTGCTTCTGCTGGTGCTCCTGTTGAGGTTGCTGTTGGCGCTACTGTTGCTGGTGATGCTGCGTCTGCTGTTGATGCTACTTCTGTTGGTACTTCTGCTGGTGCTGCTGTACCCATGATGGTGTTGTTACTGGTGCTAATGCTGCTTTCGCTGCTTCTGTTGGTGCTATTACTGAAACTGTTCTGCTACTGCTGGTGCTATTGGTGGTGCTGCTTCTGGTGCTACTGCTACGTCTGGTGGAGGCTATTGGTGCTACCGTTTCTACCCCTGCTGGTGCTACTGCTGCTGCTACTGCTACTGATGCTGCTATTGATTTTGCTTCTACTATTGCTGTTACTACTGAGACTGCTGATGTTATTGGAGTAAATTTTGTTGTTGTTGCTACTAATTCTGTTGCTGGTACTTCAGCTACTTCTGTTACTGTTGCTCAGTTAGCTGAAGTTTCCGCTGTAATTGCTGATTACTCTCCTTCTCGCTCTTGCCGTTATCATTGCTGGTGTTGTTATTGATAGAATTGTCAGAATTATTGCTAATAACTCATTGCTGCTTCTGTGATGCTGTTCCAGCTGTTGATTGTATTGATGTTATGATTATGGTTGCAGGAATACTTCTCTATTTTTATTGCTGTGTCTGTCTCTCTTTCTTGGTGCTATTGTTCATGTTATTGTTAGTTCCGTTGTAGCTATTGGTGGTGGTGGTGGTGGTGGTGGTGGTGAGTAGCTGTGAACATGGTGACATTGGAGGTGGTGGTAGTGGTGCTGCTAGTGCTGTTGGTGCTGCCGAGGTCTCTGCTGATGCTGGTGTAGGTGGTCATGTTATTGGTTGGTGTCGTTACTGTTGATGCTGCGTGTACTGCTGCTGCTACTGCTGCTGCTACTGCTGCTGCTACTGCTGCTGCTGGTACTGCTCCTGCTACTGCTGCTGCTGCTGCTGCTGCTAGTATTGCTGGTGCTGCTGCTGGTATTGCTGCTGCTGCTGCTGGTACTGCTGTTGCTGCTGCTGCTGGTACTCCTGCTGCATGCTAGCTAGCGGACATGCTCCTCACAGACTTACTACATCGTATTCAACATTCGCAAGACTTGGTTCTGATAAAGACTGTTTTCAGCAAAAAAAAACTGACTAATGACCCTGAAGGCCAGTACAATTTTGAAGTATTTTAGTGATGTACCTTATCATACTTCCTTATGAATCATAGATACGCTTACTTACAGACGCATGGTGAGCTATTTAATATTTACGCTAACATTCAGTACATATTGTAAAATCAAGGAAAATGTACAGAGATTCTGTTAACGAATGAGATTAGTAAAGATTATTATACTTTTTTAACTTGAATATTTATGGAATTATCTGCATAATTATTTACGTGATTTCGCAATTATTTGCGTATTTGGACATTTCAGTAATTATATAAATAAATACGTAATTAATAGCGTATTTAGTTGAATAATTGAGTAATTATTTGAATAATTTACTACGTCATTTTTAACGTACTAATCAGATAGGGATAATTTTTCATTTAATTTTAACGTCAAAAAAGCTATTTTTCCCCCCACACGTGATTAATGAAAATTTTAATTATATTATCAAGAAAAAACATTGTGATTCATTGCTTTTATACTTTTTTTAATTATTCTGTTGATGATCATCAACCAGGAATCCACTTGATGATTTTCAACAGGAATCCACTTGATGATAATCAACCAAGAATCCGCTTACTTTTGCTCCAGTACCGTTAGCTTTTGTGAAAGAGAACTCCACGACAGTCATCATGGAGAAGAGATGTGAGGGAAACCTAACGATTAGTTTGATATTCGACCACTGCTGGACACTACTGCAGGAAAATCGTACGCAACGTGAATACTGTGATGTATAGATGTTTGTGTCGCTGTATGACAACATTTATATTTGTTAAGTGCTTACAGTAATTATATATGGGGAAATGGAACAGAATTCTTCTTCCGTAAGCCATGCGTGTCGTAAGAGGCGACTAAAATGCCTGGAACAAGGGGCTAGTAACCACTTCTCCTGTATACATCACTAAATTTAAAAAGAGAAACATCCGCTTTTCTTCCTAGGTCACCCTTCTTTGGTGCGATACGGCCTTTGTGTTTATATATATATATATATATATATATATATATATATATATATATATATATATATATATATATATATATATATTATATATATATACATAATATATATATATATATATATATATATATATATATATATATATATATATATATGTATATATATATATATATATATATATATATATATATATATATATTATTATATATATATAATATATATATATATATGCACTCTGAAGGAGGGGTGTTAATGTTGCAGTTTAAAAACTGTAGTGTAAAGCACCCTTCTGGCAAGACAGTGATGGAGTGAATGATGGTGAAAGTTTTTCTTTTTCGGGCCACCCTGCCTTGGTGGGAATCGGCCGGTGTGATAATAAAAAAAAAAAAATATATATATATATATATATATATATATATATATATATATATATATATATATATATATTTTATATTCTACACTTTCACCATCATTCACATATAATCACTGTATTTGCAGAGGCGCCCGGATATGACAGTTTAGATGTCCCTCCAAAAAGCCAATATCCCAGACCCATCCTTTAAAGTGCAGGCATTGTACTTCCCACCTCTAGGACAACGGCTAATCGGTTTTCCTGAATCCCTTCACAAAATATTACCTTGCTCACACTCCAACAGCTCGTCAGGTCCCAAAAACAATTCGTCTCTATTCACTCCTATCTAACACGCTCACACACGCTTGCTGGAAGTCCAACCCCCTTGTCCACAAAGCCTCCTTAACCCCCCTCCCTCTACCCTTTTCTAGGACGACCCTTACCCCGCCTTCCTTCCACTACAGATGTATATACTCTCCAAGTCATTCTACTTTGTTCCATCCTCTCTAAATTACCAAACCGCCTCAACAGCCCCTCATCAACTTTCTGATTAATACTTTTAGTAACTCCACACCTCCTAATTTCTACACTACGAATTCTCTGCATAATATTTACACCATACATTGCCCTTAGACACGACATCTCCCCTGCCTTCAGCCTTCTCCTTGCTGCAGCATTTACAACCCATGTTTCACATCCATATAAAAGTGTTGGTTCCACTACACTTTCATACATTCCCTTTTTTTCTCCATGAATAACGTTTTTTGTCTCCACAGATACCTCACAGCGCCTCTCACCTTTTCTCCTTCAATTCTATGGTTAACCTCGTCCTTCATAAACCCATCTGCTGACAAGTCAACTTCCAGATGTCTGAACACATTCAATTCTTCCATACTCCCTCCATCCAATGTGATATTCAATTTTTCTTTATCTAAATCGTTTGATACCCTTATCCCTTACTCTTATCTATGCTCACTTTCAATTTTCTACCTTTACACATCCTCCAAAGCTCATCCACTAATCTTTGCAACTTTTCTTTAGAATCTCCCATAAGCACAGTATCATCAGCAGGAAATAATTGTGTCAACTCCCATTTTGTATTTGATTCCCCATAATTTAATCCCACCTCTCTCCCCAACACCTTAGCATTTACTTCTTTTACAACCCCATCTATAAATATATTAAACAACCATGGTGACATTACACATCCCTGTCTAAGGCCTGAGCCTCACTATCCTCATAGAAATTCTTTACAGCATTTATTATCTTACTAGTTGTTCTATACACTTGCAACACCTGCCACATTGCTTCCCTCTCCACTCTATCATATGCCTTTTCTAAACCCATAAATGCAATGAAAACTTCCCTACCTTTATCTAAATACTGTTCACATATATTCTTTAAATCACTTGATCTACACATCCCCTATTATTCTAAAGCCTCCGTGTTCATCTGCAATCCTGCTTTCTGTCTTACCTCTAATTCTTTCAATAATAACCCTAACGTACACTTTACCTGGAATACTTAGTAAACTTATTCCCTTATAATTTTTACAATCTCTTTTTTCCCCCTTCCCTTTTTATAAAGGAACTATACACACACTGCCAATCCCTAAATACTTTCCTCTCTTTCATACATTTATTGAACAAGAATATAAACCACTTAAGGACTATATTATCCCCTGCTTTTAATATTTCTGTCATGATCCCGTCAGTTCCAGCTGCTTTACCCCCTTTCATTCCACATACTGCCTCTTGCACCTCCTCCACACTCACATCCGGCTCTTCTTCACTCCTAAAAGATGTTTTATATATTAATAATAATTTTACAATAAAGAAAAAGCTTTTGTCATTGCATGCACCACACATAATATCTATGCATACTGTATTACTTATGATTTCTAGTTAATACATATCATGTGATACTGTATTAATGTTGGTAGAATTACCGACAATATGTTAAATACAAGGACACGGGTGCAGCTAATGCGATATTTTATTGTGGCAACGTTTCTCTCTCCAGGAGCTTTCTCAAGCCTTTACGGCTTGACAAAGCTTCCTGGAGAGCGAAACGTTGCTACAATAAAATGTCGCATTAGTTACACTTGTGTCCTTTTACTTATCATGTGATTCTTCAGCCTCATATAGCAATAATATTGGTTATATGATTTCAACAAAAATTCTTACTTGATAGAGAGTAAACAAACTCAGATTCAGGATCAGCTTATCAAAGTGAGCTTAAAACAACCAGTTTGGTTTATGAGCTGGATTAAACGTTAAATTTTGTCTGCTAGTGTTAACACAGGAATCAGTCAACTTGATAATCAATAGGAAGTCACTCGATGATCATCAACAAGGAATGCCCTTGATGATTATCATTATCAATACACTGGATGATAAATAAATAGGAATTCACTTGATTATCAACCAGGAATCCCCTTGATGATCATCAACAAGGTATCTATTTGATCAAGGACTCCCCCTGATGACAGACAATAAGGAGCTCACTAGACTCACGAAATCGTAATGACACGATTGCAAACAAACCATACCACGGGCGGGAATAGAACCCGGGGATAGATCGCGGGTTCTATCCCTGCCCGTGGTTTGCTTTGTGAGCTTACTAGCTCATCAATGGCCATCCACTTGATCAGTAGGGAATCCACTTGATAATTATCAACAGGAATACAGGAATCATCCCTGATCATCAATTAGAAATCCGCTTGATCATCTAGAAAATTAAGAAAAGGACACAAAGGTAATTTACGGCTTCCCCTTTACAACTGTCAACCATAAAAAAAATTATGCTTTATTATCCACATGCCAGGAATAACTAAACGTGTTTAATGTAACTGTTCTCAATCATAATGTAACTGCTTTTAAACATAATTAATGGTACTGCATTCACGAGTAAGCTTGCTAGAGGTGGGGAAGCAGGTACAAACGTTATTATATGGTTATAGCAGTGGGATTGAAGCTGTCTAGCATGAGAGCAGTGTGTGTTGAGAAGGTTAGGTTGAGAATTAGGTGCGCGGATACTGGAAGATGATGCAGTCTTATGAAAGGTAATGTTTAGGGGGTGGAGGAGGGGTTACTGTAGTTATTTTGGGCATTTAGAAAGGCTAAAGACAGAAATTTTCGTGTTTATATTACCAGGAATAAATTATTATTATTATTATTATTATTGTTATTATTATTATTATTATTATTATTATTATTATTATTATTATTATTATTATTATTATTATTATTCAAGAGGATGCATACGTCGGGTCTGGAGAGCAACAGAGGCAGGATACGTCCTAAGAAAGATTGGAAGGAGGGTTTATAGGAGGTTTTGAATGGTAGAGGCTTGAGTATCCAGAAGGCGTGTGAGATTGTTAGATGGGATCGAGTGGAGACAAGTGTCTGTGTGGATTTAATGTAGGAATGTGAGCAAGATAGCATTTATAAAGAAATTCGGACTTGAGCCCTGACTGCATGCTTTTTTTAACATTCTATAGTTAAGAAAAATAATATCTGACTTTTGGCTGTGAAAAATGCCAGTAAAGGGCTCATGATGCAAGGAACTGGAGCTACCATTTCTTTGTTTCAAATCTAAATCTAAATACCTCCCTTTCACCAGGCGCTGTGTGACCCATACATAATAATAATAACATGCAACTTAAATATGAATATTGCCTAATTATCATTTTGATGTCTTAGAACGATTAGTTTCGTTCATTCAGTAGACGTTGTTGACTGGTTGGTTCGTCCGTTAGGTTTAAACCCTATCGACTGCATGAGAGCCATTAACCTGCCTTCTGTACCTCACCAATCAGGGATCCTTTAATCCCTAATGTTTGTATTAACGTAAACTCAAGAGTATATATGCTAAGATATATGCCCATGTATATCACTGCTGCTGTCAGTGTATACACATCAAGAGAGACAAATCCTCGTAATAAATACGGAGAGTGTTGTTAAGTTTGCTTAATTAGATTTAAAGACTATCAACAACACGAGGGTCATTAAGGCTACATGTAACTTGCTCACCGCCAGTCACAAATATTATAATTCCTAAAAAGAATTAAAATAAGCCCTCAGTGTATAAGCGCTGAGATGGTTTAGAAAGACACGTAAGCAAACACTATAACATATTTATTAGAAAACGTTTCGGTCCTGGGACCTTGATCAAGGTCCCAGGACCGAAACGTTTTCTAATAAATATGTTATAGTGTTTGCTTACGTGTCTTTCTAAACCAACTTGTCGGTATTTATTACCAAGGTTTATACCAAGCACTGACATACACTACTGTGTATATATCGTGTATAACGTTGTTTTGAAGCATTATCTTATAAACCTCATTTAAAATATAATTATATTTGCTTGCTGATGTTGTAAGAAAATGTTTTCTGGTGTGAAATTATAATAATAATCTTTTAGATGTAGATGTGGGGACCCAAAGCCTCGGGGAAATAAATAAAAAATAAAGCTTCAAAGAAAAATTCTAAAATTCTCTTTGATAATTATAAGAGCCCATGGAAGCCACCTAATTTTTCCCTCTCAGCGATACATCATTATTATTAATGGTTAGAAACATACGCAAATAACGAGCGAACTCTTTCCAACGAATCGAGAGACGTAAGTCCCTCTCTGCCAGACGTAAGAGGTTAAGTAAACATCAGTTTCGGACGATTCGGGCTAAATTAAAACACGTAACCTGTGTTTTTATGAGTTACCTCTAGACGAAGTTTTGGTCCATCCTGAATCATTAACAGATCTTTTTTTCAACACACCGGGCGTCTCCCACTGAGGTAAGCGGACCTGAAAAAGAAGACCCATTCTCACTATCACTCCATCACCGTTTTGCGCAGACCATACAGCTCAGATGCCCTTCCAAACTGAAATATCTCCACCACTTCTTCAAGGTGAAGGCGCTATTCTTCTCACTTCCAGGACTCAAGTCCTGCTAGCAGGTTTCTTTGAATCGCTTCATAGTTGCTACTATTTAATAATGATCCAAGATGGATCGAAACGACCTATAAAGGTCCCTCTACAAAGTGTCAATTAGTTTTCCGTTGTTCCAGCTACATTGTTGTGATCTGTATTCCTCAATAATACCTCAATTAAGTAGGTTGCTGAGATCGTTCAGAAACAAGCAAACGAACGTAACTGCGTTGGAAAACGAAATGTGATGGACTATAAACAAAATTGAAGGTTGTTAAGAAACGTTAACCGAATGAAAGGGAGAGGTACTTACTGATTCATTAACTTATCAAAGTTCCACTCTGGCCCCGCTGGTCGCTGTGCTGATCAGCCTTTTCAACCATAAGCAGTCTCTCTCTCTCTAGAAGAGAAAAACAGGGCATATATATTATATATATATATATATATATATATATATATTATATATATATATATATATATATATATATATATATATATATATATATTCTTTTTTCAACAAACCAGCCGTATCCCACCTACGCAGGGTGACCTAAAAAACGAAAGCTTTATACAGGAGAAGGGGTTACTAGTCCCTTGCTCCCAGCATTTTAGTCGCCTCTTACGGCACGCATGGTTTTCGCAGGAAGAATTCTTCTCCAATTCCCCATTTTATATAAAGGAGGGGTTTGGGATATTGGCAGTTTGGAAAGACTTCTACATTGTCGTATCTCAGCGCCTTTGCGAAGACAGAGATTATGTATGAGTGAGGTGAAAGTGTTGAATGATGATGAAAGTATTTTCTTTGTGGAGATTTTCTTAGTTTTGGGGCACCCTGCCTCGGTAGGAGAGGACCGACATGTTGAAAAAAAATATATATATAATAGAACGGGGTCCACCTCTGGTACAAACTGTGCTACCCATAACCTCGGAGAAGTGGATAAAAAGGCTTCGAGGAAAAATATTTTTATTTCTTCCTATAAGCATTTGATTATTCCACTTCCCCTTCACCATCCCATTTTTTTTTTACATATATATAATTTTTCTTCATTTACTCCTCTTATCCCTCATTAGTTATCCACGGTAATATATATCAACGACATTAACTTGTTAAATTCTTCCACTGTGTTCACCATAGAAGACTAACCTATTGTGGTACCTTGTTCCTCTGGCTGCCTCACCTTGTTAAGCACTTCTACCATACTATGCCCCACCTCATTAGTTGTTTACATTACCCGCTGTTATCCTCTATCCCACTGTAGGCTTCCACTCTTTGTGGTCCCCCTCCCCCCACCTCGATAAATAGTTCTACGATACCTTGATCTACCTCATTAGTTTTCTACCAATCCCTCTTGCTCCCCTACCCCATTGTAGGCTTCCAATCTCTGTGGTTTCCCCCTCCCCCATCTCGATACATATTTCTACGATACCCTGATCTGTTAATTTTGGTAGAATTACCGACAATACGTTACGTAAAAAGACACAAGTGCAACTAATGTGACAATTTATGGTGGCAACGTTTCGTTCTCCACGGCTTGATAAAGCTCCTGGAGAGCGATACGTTGCTACAATAAATTGTCACATTAGTTGCACTTGTATCCTTTTACCTAACACCCTGATCTACTTCATTAGTTTTCCACAATTCCTTCTAGTATTCTTCTACCTGTCTTCTCCGGCAATGTCCCCACATCTACAGTACACTTTCCTGCATCAGTAGTCTCCTACGACACCCTTTCATGCATCACTAGAGTCTTAAACAATATGTCCTGCCTTATTAATTAAAATCTACGATACTTGTCCTGCATCATTAGTCTTCTACGATGTCTGTTGTTTACTTTTTTCCAATCATTTCTTACGAGCAAGTTTAACACCTTTTATCTGTCTCTTGTTAGTCAACTTTCAACACCATGTGTGACTCTTGTTTATTATGGTGTTGGTAAGAAGACTTACTATATTGGGACTTCATTTCGTTTAGTGCAGACTGCAAGTATTTATAGAAAATTATATAATTTGCGAATTTAAAATTTTAACCAATTTTTTAATATATATATATATATATATATATATATATATATATATATATTATATATATATATATATATAATATATATATATATATATATATATATATATATATATATATATATATATATATATATATATATATATATACAATATATATATATTTTATATATATATATATATATATATATATATATATATATATATAATATATAATATATATATATATATATATATTATATATATATACAATATATATATATATATATATATATATATATATATATATATATATAAATATATATATATATATATATATATATATTATATATATATATATATATATATATATATATATATATATATATTGTGTGTGTGTATGTGTGTATGTGTGTGTGTATGTGTGTGTATGTGTGTGTATGTGTGTGTATGTGTGTGTGTGTATGTGTGTGTGTGTGTGTGTGTGTGTGTGTGTGTGTGTGTGTGTGTGTGTGTGTGTGTCGTGCTGAATAGATAAAAACTGGTCAATTAGAAAGAACTTATTTAAAATTAAGTCCTTTCTAAAGTTTTCTCAAATTGTCTCCTTTTTTTCTGGTTGATCAGACCCTGATCCACTATGAGGCCTGGTCACAGACCGAGCCGAGGGGGCGTTGACCCCCGAAACCCTCTCCAGGTATACTCCAGGTATACGTTTAAAGATACGTTAAATAATTTTGTACCAAATGATCCTTAGTAAAATTATCTACCCTTATTATAACAAGCGCAATTTAATTTAGCTTAATCCAACTACATATATTTTAGATAAGTTTACAATAATTTAATGATTTTTGCGAAATTAGCACCACCAGTACCAGCATCACCAGCACCAGCATCACCAGCACCAGCGACCAAGTGAGAGTGTGAACGTTTTAAGTCCTGGAGGATGGGAGAGTGAACCATTAACTTGGAACTCTGTGAACCATTAACTAATATTTTTAATTTATCTCTTCAAACAGGTGTAGTGCCTGATATGTGGAAGATGGCTAATGTAATTCCTATTTTTAAAACAGGGGACAAGTCGTTACCGTCAAATTACCGCCCAATAAGCCTGACCTCAATTGTAGGCAAATTACTAGAGTCAATTATAGCTGAGATTATAAGAAGCCATCTCGATAAGCATAGCTTGATTAATGATACTCAGCATGGATTCACAAGAGGCCGGTCTTGTCTAACTAATTTATTAACTTTCTTCAGTAAAGCTTTTGAGGCTGTTGACCACGATAAAGAATTTGATATTATTTACTTAGATTTTAGTAAGGCTTTTGATAGAGTTCCGCACCATAGACTGTTAAAGAAAGTGGCAGCTCATGGCATTGGGGGAAAAGTGCTCTCGTGGATCGAGTCATGGCTCACTGACAGGAAGCAGAGTGTCCATAAATGGGGTTAAATCCGAGTGGGGATCTGTAACAAGTGGCGTTCCACAGGGATCAGTCTTGGGCCCGTTGTTGTTTATAATATATATCAATGATCTTGATGAGGGAATTACTAGTGATATGAGCAAATTCACCGATGACACAAAGATAGGTAGGATAATTGATTCAAACGTAGATGTTATGGAACTTCAGGAGGATTTAAACAAGCTCTATTCTTGGTCAGAAAAGTGGCAGATGCAGTTCAATGTAGATAAATGCAAGGTTCTGAAGCTTGGGAGTGCCCATAACCCTAGTACTTGTAAGTTGTAATAAAGTTGGTAGAATTACCGACAATATGTAAAGTAAAAGGACACAAGTGCAACTAATGTGACATTTATTGTGGCAACGTTTCGCTCTCCAGGAGCTTTATCAAGCCATTACAAACAATACATGGACACAGAGGGTATATAAAGGCTCAGAGTGAGGTGAATACTAGTGAGGTACCATTCCGATGTTCACTAGTGGTAGTAGTAGTAGTAGTAGTAGTGGTAGTGACAAAAGCAATTAATTCGTACATGAGTAAAAGGATATAAAAGCTATTACTTGGGTAACATAAAAATAGGTTGGACAAATATAAACTGGAATGAGGCAGGTTGTTTCAGTGTTCACTCTCTGTGCTTTGTGTAGTATAACAGGAGAGACTATGTGATGTGAAAACAGTAAACCCTGCCATCACATAGTCTCTCCTGTTATACTACACAAAGCACAGAGAGTGAACACTGAAACAACCTGCCTCATTCCAGTTTATATTTGTCCAACCTATTTTTATGTTACCCAAGTAATAGCTTTTATATCCTTTTACTCATGTACGAATTAATTGCTTTTGTCACTACCACTACTACTACTACTACTACTACCACTAGTGAACATCGGAATGGTACCTCACTAGTATTCACCTCACTCTGAGCCTTTATATACCCTCTGTGTCCATGTATTGTTTGTAATGGCTTGATAAAGCTCCTGGAGAGCGAAACGTTGCCACAATAAATGTCACATTAGTTGCACTTGTGTCCTTTTACTTTACTTGTAAGTTATATGATGTAGAACTTAGCCATACAGATTGCGAAAAGGACTTGGGGGTTATGGTGAGCAGCAACCTTAAACCAAGACATCAATGCCTAAGCGTACGTAATAAGGCAAATAGATTACTGGGATTTATATCAAGAAGTGTAAGCAACAGAAGTCCAGAGGTCATACTGCACCTTTATACATTATTAGTAAGGCCTCACCTAGATTATGCAGCTCAGTTCTGCTCTCCATATTACAGAATGGAAATAAATTCGTTAGAAAACATTCAGCGTAGGATGACTAAAATAATACATAGCATTAGAAATCTTCCTTATGAAGAAAGATTGAAGACTCTTAAGTTACATTCACTTGTTAGACGAAGAATGAGGGGAGACCTGATCGAAGTGTATAAGTGGAAGATAGGTATTAATAAAGGGGATATTAATAACATAAGAACATAAGAAAGGAGGAACACTGCAGCAGGCCTGTTGGCCCATACTAGGCAGGTCCTTTACAATTCATCCCACTAACAAACATTTGACCAACCCAATTTTCAATGCTACCCAAGAAATAAGCTCTGATGTGCAAGTCCCACTCAAATCCAACCCCTCCCACTCATGTACTTATCCAACCTAAATTTGAAACTACCCAAAGTCCTAGCCTCAATAACCCAACTAGGTAGACTGTTCCACTCATCAACTACCCTATTTCCAAACCAATACTTTCCTATGTCCTTTCTAAATCTAAACTTATCTAATTTAAATCCATTACTGCGGGTTCTCTCTTGGAGAGATATCCTCAAGACCTTGTTAATATCCCCTTTATTAATACCTATCTTCCACTTATACACTTCGATCAGTCTCCCCTCTTTCTTACGTCTAAACAAGTGAATGTAACTTAAGATTCTTCAGAGAGAACCCGCAGTATAACGGATTCATTACATAATTTAGATTTAAAAAGGAATAGGAAAGTATTGGTTTGGAAAATATGGTAGTTGAATGAGTTGAACAGTCGACCTAGTGGGTTATTGAGGCTGGGACATGGGTCGTTTTCCAATTTAGGGTTGGATAAGTACATGAGTGGAGGGGTTGGATTTGAGTGGGACTTTCACTATCAGAAGCTTATTTCTTGGGTGGCATAGAAAATTGGGTTGGGCAAATGTTTGTGTTAGTGGGATGAATTGTAAAGGACCTCAGAGCCTAGTATTGGCCAACAGGCCTCCTTGCAGTGTTTCCTCCTTCTTATGTTTTCATATGTTCGTAAATTAATGTATACCAAAATTTTCAGCTTCAAATTACTCGGCAAGAAGAGCGGTTGCTATTTAAGAAGCCAAAATAATAATAATAATAATAATAAATAATAATAATATAATAATAATAATAATAATAATAATAATAAATAAATAATAAATAATTTGGCCCACTAGTGTAAAACTGCAGCTGATATGTCAACACTCATAATATGAGACTCAACTGGGTGTGGTGGGGGGGGGACACCATTGATTCTCGATATTATGAGTTAGTCATTAATTTCTTCTCAGATATATTAAACACGTTTCTGTTTTTCCTTTGAAGTGGAGTCCTAAAGACGTGCTGAAGGATCTTGATTCCAGGAGCTAGTGCACAGACCCTTCCCTGTCCCATATCAGACCACAGTGCCGTCCCATTCTCCAAGCTTATCTAACCTATCAAAATGATGGAATTGTGCTACAGACATCAACGCACACTCACACATCACAAACACACACCAACACACACACACACACACACACACATCACACACACACAACACACACACACACCACACACACACCACACAATCACTGGCGCAGAATGGTAAGGGGAAATGAGGACCAAATTACAGATGGAAAGATGCCTTCATGGAACACTGAAGAGTAGTGGTAGTGGAGTGGTGGTTTTTATGGTGGTAGTACAGGTTTTTGTATGGTGTAGTGTGGGGTTGTATGTGGTAGTGGTGTTTTTGTATGGGATAGTGGTGGGTTGTATGGGTGGGTAGTGGTGTTCTGTAATGATGGTAGTGGTGCTTGTATGGTGGTAGTTGTAAAGGTAAAAGGACACCAGTGCAACTAAGTGGACATTTATTGTGGTCAACGTTTCGGTCTCCAGGAGCTTATCAGCCATTACAAACAATACATGGGGACACAGAGGGGTATATAAAAAGGCTCAGAGTGAGGTGAATACTAGTGAGATACCACTTCGATGTGCACTAGTTGGTAGTAGTATAGTAGTAGAGGTATGACTAAAAGCAATTAATTCGTAACATGGAGTAAAAGGATATTAAAAGCTAATACTAGGGTAACAAAAAAAAGGATGTTAGGACAAATAAAAACGGATGAGGCAGGTTGTTTTTCAGTGTTCACGGAACTCAGTGCTTTGTGTATTATAACTGAAGACTATGTGATGGCAGGGGTTACGTGTTATTCAGGAAGGATTCTTTGCTACAAGACTTCGGAGATGGTGAAGCTGCCGTTGTTTTGTTTAAAATTGTATTCGAAAACAGCGATCAATTGATGATTCAAGGCACTTGCTTTGCGGATAATTAGTTCCTTTTATCACTAATTGGGCGTCTCAGATTTCATAAAATGATTGGTGGAATTTCGGTGTAGTAACACAGGCGTGTTAAGTTGTCGTTCCTTACATTCGATATGTGTTTCATTGATGCGGGTATCGAGTTCTTGCTGAGTTTCACCTTCGTAATCTTGTCACAGCCTCCACTAGGGTATAGTGTAAACTCCTTCATTGACCTGGTTCGTGGTGCATGGTTTGTCCTGGTGAATCCTTTATTGAAGTGGTAAAGCGATGGCGACTCTGGGTTAGCTTTTGAAAGTACTTTTGAGCCGGTTTAGTGCAAACCTGGCTTTTGGAAGTAATTCTAACTTGTGGGAGCGGTGTTGAAGCGTTGGAGAATTGATGATCTGAAGGAAGCTCTTTTCTTGCAGTCTTTGAAGAAAAAAGAAGGAAATTGTAACTCAGTGAATGTTTGGTGAATGTAAGTACATTTCCCTCGACAAGAAACTCAGGACTAACAAATTTCGTATGCTCTTAGGAAAAACCGATGATGATGCCTCTTTTGGACTTGGTACCTGACTGGAATAGAAGGTGTTGTGAGATCATTTTTTATTGGTGGTTTCCAGATAATCTTGATTTCAAGTTAATCGTGTGGGTTGTATGGTTGTAGATGGTGGGTTTTGAAATGGGGTAGTGGTGGGTATTGGGTTTGGGGTAGTGGTGGTGGGTTTGTATTGGGGGAGTGTGGTGGGTTGTAATGGGTGTAGTGGTGTTGTATTGGGTAGTGGTGTGTTGTATGGGTGAAGTGTAGGAGGGTAGTATTGGGGTAGTTGTGGGTTGTATGGGGGTAGTGGTGGTGGTTTGGTAGGGGGGTAGTGGTGGTTGCAGTATGGGGGTTATGGTGGTGGGTTGTATGGGGGTTGTGGTGGGTTGAATGGGTAGTGTGGTTTTGTATGGTGGTATTGGTGGGTTGTTATGGGGTAGTGAGTTGGGTTGTATGGGGGTAGTGGTGGTGGGTTGTATGGGGGTAGGGTCGGTTGTATGGGGGTAGTGGTGGTTGTATGGGGGTAGTTGGTGGTGGGTTGTAAGGGGTAGTGGTGGGTGTATGGGGTGTATGGTGGTTGTATGGGGTAGTGGTTGTGGGTTGTATGGGGGTAGTGGTGGGTGTATTGGGGTAGTGGTGGGTTGTATGTGTGGGTATGGTGGTGGGTTGTATGGGGGTAGTGGTGGTGGGTTATATGGGTGTATTGGGTTGGGGTTTGTATGGGTAGTGGTGGGTTGTATGGGGGTAGTGGTGGTGGGTTGTATGGGGGTTGTGGTGGTGTTATGGGGGTAGTGGTGGTGGGTTGTATGGGGGTAAGTGTGGGTTGTATGGGGGTAGTGGTGGTGGTTGTTTGGGGTAGTTTGGTGGGTTGTATGGGTAAGTGGGGTTTGTATGTGGTAGTGGTGGGTTGTATGGGTAGTGGTGGGTTGTATGGGGGGTGTGGTGGTTGTATGGGGTAAGTGTGGGTTGTATAGGGATGTGGTGGGGGGTTTGTATGGGGGTAGGTGGGGGGTTTGTATGGGGTAGTTGGTGGTAGTATTGGTGGTAGTGGTGGTTTGTATGGTGGTAGTGGTGGTTTGTATGTTGGTTAGAGGTGGGATGTTGGGGGTAGTGGTGGTTGTATGGGGTCGGTGGTGTTTGTATGGTGGGTAGGTGGGTTGATGGGGTGGGTGGTGGTTTGTATGGTGGTAGGTGGGTTTGTAGGGGTAGATGATGGTTTGTATGTGTAGTGGGGTTGTATTGGGGTAGTGTGGTTTGTATGTGGTAGTGGTGGGTTGTATGGGGGTAGTGGTGGGTTGTATGATGGGGTTTGGTGGGTTTGTATGGTGGTATGGTTGGGTTGTATGGGAGTAGTGGTGGTTGTATTGGTGGTAGTGGTGGGTTGTATGGGGAGGGTGGTTTTAATGGTGGTAAGTGGTGGGTTGTTTGGGTATTGGTGGTTTATGGGGGTAGTGGTGTTGTATGGGGGTAGTGGTGGGTTGTAGGGGGTAGTTGTGGGTTGTATGGGGGTAGTGGTGGTGTAATGTGGTAGTTGTGTGGTTGTATGGGGGTAGTGGTGGGTTGTATGGGGTAGTGGTGGGGTGTATGGGGGTTAGTGGTGGTTTTGTATGGGGGTAGTGGTGGGTTGTATGGGGGGTAGTGTGGGTTGTATGGGGGTATGGGTGTTTGTATGGGGTAGTTGTGGGTTTGTAATGGGGGTAGTTGTGGGTTGTATGGGGGGAGTGGTGGGTGTATGGGGGTAAGTGGTGGGTTGTATGGGGGTAGTGGTGGTTGATGGGGGTAGTGGTGGGTTGTATGGGGAGTATGGTGGGTTGATGGGGGTAGTGGGTATGTATTAAAGATATGATGGTGGGTATTTTTACCATTGAGGAAATAAAGGAACTAATTTTGATTGGCGTATGGTGGAAGTGGAAGTGTTAATGGTGATGATGGTGGTGGTGGTAACGGTAGTGGTAGTAGTAATGGTAGTGGCAATGTACCAGTAGTGGTAGTGTTTAATGAGGTTGTGGTGGTTTCACTTTTCACTCTCAAACACCTACTCCAATCACCACGCACCAGGATCACTATTACATACAACCACCAACACCCCGTAACCACCACCATCATACCACTTCCGCCACCACCACCATCCATCACCAACATCCATTACCACCATCCACCACCACTGTCCTTCATCACCAGACACTACCGCTATCCAACCACCATCAATATCCACAGCCACCACTACCACATATATATATATATATATATCTATATATATATTATATATATATATATATATATATATATATATATATATATATATAATATATGCAAAACCATATATGCAAATATAAATAAGATCAGCAAGTACAGGAACATTAGCCAACAGTACCAATTTGTCCCATTGGATCAGAGACCTTTGGTGATCATGGGGAAAAAATGCCACTCGTTTCCTAAAAAAATTGGGTTTCCAACTCATCGACACCACCAGGGACCCCAATGCAGCCACTTTCATGTTCCAGCGCCTCAGCGTCGCCATCTAGAGTGGGAAATTCTTGCTGCGTACGTTGCCTCACGTTCACAGCCTCGGAGGAGCTGGAGGAAATTCATCATCTTTTGAATACATTGTGCCATTGTATCATGTTTATGTTATTTTTCTGTAAATGTATTTTGTTTATAATAAATGTTCACAAATTATAGAATTAAAAATATATAAGGAGGGGTTGTAGGAAGAAGAAAATATCAAAAACAGCTCCGGGGAGAAACCTTGAGTTTTCTCTGAGGTACGTTTAATGTACTTCTCTGAGGTGAGGGACCCCATTCGCAAGAGGTGGTACTATATATATAATATATATATATATTATATATAATATATATATATATATATATAATATAATAAATATATAAATAAAGATGCATAATATAGTATATATATATATCATATATATATATATATATATATATATATAATATATATATAAATATATAATATATTAATCCTTTAAAGTGCAGTGTAACTCCCGACCTCCAGGAAAATAACCACAGTGAAAGAATAGTGAAATTCCATGGGCTTTCGTGATTTCCTCACAGGCCTTGAATATTGAGATATCACGAAAGCTCCCGGAATTTCACTATTTTTTCCTGTGGCTATTTTGCAATATTTGATATCACTTGTTTTATTGAAGAAGAACTCAGGTTCAATTACACTCTTTAAATTGTGACGAAACGTTTTGCTTTATTAATACAGTGATGAAGCTCTATGAAGAGTCGAAAGTAGGTTTCAATTGCTTTTGTTTTCACGAGCGGTGCCGAGATGGTGGATGATGCTGAGGTGATGAGAAGGTGGATGGGAATAGGCTGAGGTGATGAGATGTGTGGTATGGGAACTCGAGCTGAGGTGATTAGATGGTGGGATGGAAAATGAGGTGAAGAATGATGGTTTGGATCTGAGTGAGTGATGGCGGGCTGGAAAATAAGGTGATGATATGGTGGGATGGAAATTGAGGTATGACATATGGGTCTGTATTGCTGAGGTGATGATATGGTGGGGCTGGAAAATAAGGTGATGGAGATGGTTAGTTTGGATGCTGAGGGATGAGATGAAGGGGTTGGATGCCGAGAGTTGATGAGATGGTGGGATGGAAGAAAGAGATGTTATGACAAGGATGGGTGGATGAATGGAGATGGTGGGCTGGAAAATAAAAGTGATGAGATGGTGAGTTGATGCTGAAGGTGATGAGATGTATGGGGATGGTTGGATGCTGAGGTGATGGAGAAGGTGGGATGGAAAATGAGGTGATTACAATGATGGTTGGATGATGAATGGTGGGTCAGGAAATAATGGTGATGAGATGGTGAGTTGGATGCTGAGGTGATGAATGATGGGGTTTATGCCTGAGGTGATGATATAGTGGGTTGGGATACTGCGGTGATGATTAATGGTGGTATGGAAAATGAAGGTGATGACATATGGGTTGTATCTGAGGTATGAAGATGGTGGCATGAAAATAAGGTGATGAGATGGTGGGTTGGATGATGATGCGATGAGATGGTGGATGGAAACATGAGGTGTGACATGAGGGGTGGATGCTGAGGTATGAGAGGTTGGGGCTGGAAAAATAAGGGTGATGAGAATTGGTGGGTAGGATGCTGAGCGATGAGATGGGTGGGATGGAAAATGAGGTGATGACATATGGTTATGGATGCGAGGTGATTAGATGGTGGGCGGGAAAATAAAGGTGATGAGAATGGGGGGTAGGATGCTGAGAGCCGATGAGATTGTTGGTGATGGAAAAATGAGGTGATTGACATGAAGGGATTGGATGCTGAGGTGATGGAGATGGAGGGCTGGAAAATAAGGTGATGATATGGTGATTTGCATCTGAGTGATGAGATATGGGTAGATGCTGAGGTGATGAGATGGTGGGATGAAAAATGAGTAGATGAAAAGATGGTTTTGGATGCTGAGATGATGATGATGGTGGGCTGGAAAATAAGGTGACTGAGAATGGTGAGTTGGATGCAGAGGTGATGAGATGAGTTGATGCTGAGGTGATGATATAGTGGGTTGGATACTGAGGGTGATTAGATTGTGGGATGAAAAAAGGGTGATGAACATGATGGGTTTGAAATGTGAGGTGATGAGATGGTGAGGCTGGAAAATAAGGTGAATGAGATGGTGGGTTGGATGCTGAGTGATGAGATATGGTCTGGTTGCTGTGTTGATGAGATAAATGGGTTGGATGCTGAGGTGTAAAGAGATATGGGTTGATGCTGAGGTGATTGATGTGTGGCTGGAAAAAAGGTGATGATAAGGGTGTTATATATCTGAGGTGATGGAGATGATGGTTGGATGCTGAGTGATGAGATAGTGGTTGGATGCTGAGTTATACGATGATGGTTGGTTGCTGAGGTGATGAGAGTTGTGTTGGATGCTGAGGTGAGAATGATTGGTTGGTTGCTGAGGTGATGAGCATTGTGGCTGGAAAATAAGGTGAAGAGATGATGCCTTGATGCATGAGTGATTGAGAGATGGTTGGATCTGAGAGATGAGATAGTGGGATGTAAAATGAGGTATGAACATGATGGTTGGATGCTGAGATGATGAATGGTGGGCGGAAAATAAGGTGATAGATGGTGAGTTTGATGCTAGGTGAAGAGAGTGAGTTGGATGTCTGAGGTGATGATATAGTGGTTTGGATGCTGAGGTGATGAAGTATGGTGGATGAAAAAGATGTGATGACATGATGGGTTGGATCCGTGCGGTTATGAGATGGTGGGCTGGAAAATAAGGTGATGGTATGGTGGGTTGGATGCTGGAGGATATGAGGATGATGGGCTGGTTGCTGTGGTGAATGAGAATAATGGGTTGGATGCAGAGGTATGAATGATGGTAGTTGATGCTGAGGGTTGATGGGATGGTGGGCCTGGAAAATAAGGTGATGAGAGGGTGGGTTATATGCTGGGTGATGAGATGATGGTTGGATGCTGAGTGATGAGAAAGTGGGTTGGAATTCTGAGGTGATTAGATGATGGGTTGGTTGCAGAGTGATGAGATTGTGGGTTGGATGCTGAGTGATGAGATGATTGGTTTGGATGCTGAGGTATGAAATGGTGGCTGAAAATCAAGGTGATGAGATGGTGCGTTGGATGCTGAGTAGATGAGATAGATGGAGTTGGATGCTGATGTATGAGATAGTGGGTTGGATGCTGAGGTGATAAGAAGATGGTGTTGGATGCTGAAGGGTGATGAGAGGTGGGCTGGAAATAAGGTGATGAGATGTGGGTTGGATGCGAGGTGGTGAGATGATGGTTGGTTTGCCTGAGAGGTCAAAAGAATGGTGGTTAGGATGCTGAGGGATGATATGAAGGTTTGGATGCTGAGGGTGATGAGAAGGGTTGGAAGGCTGAGGTGGTGGTGTATGACTGGTGGGTTGGGTGCCGAAGGTGGATGTGAAGGGATGACGGGTTGGAAGGCTGATGACTCCTGATAATAGTAAGATGAGGTGTTTTCGTGTCTGGGTTTCATCTCGTGTCTTAAGAACGTTACCAGGCACCGAGGTGGTGGTGTTAGTTAGGTATGTATTTGTAAGGTGAGTTTGTGAAGTGATGTAGTGTGTTTGTGGTGTTTGTGTTGTGTGTGTGTGTGGTGTGTGTGTTGTGTGTGTGTGTTTGTGTGTGTGTTTGTGTGTGGTGGATATATGGGGTGTGTTTGTAAGGTGGTGGGTTTGTGAGGTGTCTGAGTTTGTGCACTTGTGAGATGTGTGTTTCGTGAGTTAGTGAACTTGTAAAGTGGTGTGTTTGTAAGTTCTGTGCTTTGTCTAGTAGAGATTTGTATTGTGTTTCTTCCCCCCTGGGTGTTTTTAGAATTTAAGGTGTGCGTTTGTAAGATAGTATGTTTGTAGGTTGCATGTTTGTTAGTGGTGTGTTTGTTGAGGCGGTGTGTTGTGAGGTATTGTGAGGTGAGTGTTTGTGAGGTTTTGGAAAAATTGTTTATGAAAATTGAGTGAGTTTGAGAGGTGGAGTGTTTGCTGAGATGTTAGTTTGTGAGATGGTGTGTTTAGGAGGTGTGTGTTTGAGGAGTGTTTTTGTGGGGTGGTGTGTTTGTGAGGTAGAGTGTTAGTGAAATGGAGTGATTTGTTTGTCCATACCGACATAACATAGGGAGGAGGGGGGGAATATACCATCGGAATTTTGTTGTTGCTGTTGTTTTATCGATGTTAATCGTAGGGATCATAATGAGACTGAACAACCTTTAATTAGCTATAACGTCAAGAAAATGGAAAATATTAGTTCCTTTCGATTAAGAGCCCTTCGTTTG
This sequence comes from Cherax quadricarinatus, assembly GCF_026875155.1. Classification (NCBI taxonomy): domain Eukaryota; kingdom Metazoa; phylum Arthropoda; class Malacostraca; order Decapoda; family Parastacidae; genus Cherax; species Cherax quadricarinatus. Next base: position 42,009,391 of record NC_069407.1, on the reverse strand, counting down.
CAACCAAGTGGGGGAGGAGAGAGAGAGAGAGAGAGAGAGAGAGAGAGGAGAGATGAGAGAGATAGAGAGAGAGAGAGAGGAGAGAGAGGAGGAGAGAGAGATGAGAGAGAAAAGAGAGAGAGAGAAGAAGAAGACACAAGATGTGACCTCCCCCCCAAGAAAAAACAGATAAGATCCATCAAGTCTATGTGGTGGTCGCACCCGTGCGGCAAGTTCTCAACAAAACCACATTTATATAAGCTTGAAGGTCGGCGGGCCGTAAAACACATCCCTGGAATACGTGATTTGAGTCCTACTCAAACAGGGCCAGTTCGCCACACCGCAATAAAACAACACAGCCGGTTATGGTGTCCGTTTGTCCTGCTTTGTGTAAAACCGGCCGCCAGGTACGTTTCCGTGCTGTGTGTTGTTTGCTGGAGTCCGTTCCGTGTTGTCTGTTGCTGATCTGCTGCATATATCCTCCTTGAGACTAGTCAGACATGCAATTAAAGTAGGCAAGTATTCTCTTATAACCCTCCTCTAAACTGCTTCCTACAAACATACGCACATACACACACACACACACACACACACACACACACACACACACACACACACACACCCCACACACACAACACACACACACACACACAACACACACACAACAGTCCTCCGATAAAAAACTGTTTATGGAGACCAAGCTCACGCAAATCTCTCCATTATGCAGATTTCGCCCCCCACGCCGAGAGACAAACAATGTCTTGCTTCCATGGCGACTCTGGTGTGTGTGTGTCTGCGTGCGTGTGTGTGTGTGTGTGTATGTGTGTGTGTGTGTGTGTGTGTGTGTAATGTGTGTTTGGTGTGTATGTGTGTGTGTGTGTGTGTGTATGTTTTTGTGTGTGTGCATGTGTGTGGTGTGTGTGTGTGCATGTGTGTGTGAGCATGTGTGTGTGTGTGTGTGAATGTGTTTGTGTGGGGTGTTAGCATGAGTGTGTGTGTGCATGTGTGGTGTTGCATGTGTGAGTGTTTGCATGTGTGTGTGTGGTGTGAGTGCATGTGTGTGTGTGGTGTGTGTGTGAATGGTGTTTGTTTGTGTGTGGTGCATGTGTGAGGTGCATGTGTGTGTGTGTGTGCATGTTATTTGTGGTGTGCATGTGATAGTGTGTTGTGTGTGTGTGTGGGTTGTGTGTGTGTGTGTGTGTTGTGTGTGTGTGTGTGTGTGTGTGTGGGTGTTTTGTGAGCGTCTGTGTTGTGTGTGTGGTGTATGTGGTGTGGTGTTTGTGTGTGTGAATGTAAATACAGATAAAGTGTGTGTGTGTGTGTGTACTCACCTATTTGTGGTTGCAGGGGGTCGAGTCCTTTAGGCTCCTGGCCCCGCCTCTTCACTGTTGCTAACTGGGTCCTCTCTCTCCCTGCTCCATGAGCTTTATCATACCTCGTCTTAAAACTATGTATGGTTCCTATCTCCACTACGTCACTTTCTAGGCTATTCCACTGCCTGACAACTCTAATGACTGAAGAAATACTTCCTACCATCCCTTTGACTCATCTGAGTGTGTGTGTGTGTGTGTGTATTGTGTGTGTGTGTGTGTGTGTGTGAGTGTGGGAGAGTTGTGTGGTGTGTGTGTGTGTGAGTGTATGTGTGTGTGTGTGTGTGTGTGTATGTATGTGTGTGTGTATGTTTTGTGTATATATATATATACGTCCACTTAAAAACTCATTATATAGTTTCGACTTCCAACTGTACAATTTGCTGGACTTGTTTTGCTGGGAACTTGTTCCTGTACTTGTTCTGGTACATCTTTCAGGGAATTTTTCCTAGTACTTGTTCCTAATTTTGTTCCACAAGTTGATACTGGACTTACTCCTGAACTTGTCCTTGGACTTGTCCCTTAAGTTGTTCCTGGATTGGTGCCTGGACTTGAAGTGCGACTTGTCACAGGTCTTGTTCCTGGTCTTGTTCCTTGACATGTCCCTAGGTTTGTTACTGGACATTCATGAACTTGCCCCTGGACTTGTTAGTGGACTTGACCATGGACTTGCTCCTGGACTTGCTAGTGGGGTTGCTCCTGGACTACTTTCTGGACTTGTCCATGGAGTTATTCTTGGAGTTGCTCCTACACTCGTTCCAGAAGTAGTCCCTGGACTTGTCCAAGGAGCGTTCCTGGACCTGATAATGGACTTGCTCTTGAACTAGCTCTTAGACTTGTTTATGGATTTATCTTCGGACTTGTCCCTGAATATGTTTCTGAACGTGTCCCTGGACATGTATCAGGACGTGTCTACGGACTTGTTCCTGTTCTTTTTTATGGACTTGTTACCGGATATATTCCTGGACTTATTCTTGGATTTATCCCTAGTATTGTTCCTGGAATTGTTCCTGAACCTGTTTCTGGATACGTCCCTGGACGTATCCATGGTCTAGTCCCTGGACTTGTTCCTGAACGTGCCCATCGACTTGACTTGTCCCGTGTCTCTGGACGTGTAACTGGACGTGTCTCTGGACGTGTAACTGGACGTGTCTCTGGACGTGTCCCTTCACTGTCCTAAACAATGAACGAAAGTCTCTTTTTACGTCTTTATCATCAATGTTTTGAAATTAAAGTTTCGGTGTATATATATTTTTTTTTCAATTTGGGAAGATGGTGGGGTGAAGGTGACGCAGGGAATGTTGGAAGTTGACGGAGGGGTGGAGGGAAGGGGCAGATGGAGGGAAGGAGTGGAGGTAGGGGATAGGAGGATTGATGGAGGAAGGAATAGGAGAGAAGAAGGGGAAAATATAGTTTGATGGGAGAGAGGAAGGGGAATAGGAGCATGGGCAGAGGTTAGTGATGAAAGAGTGAGAACGAAGGAACGGGGAAGGAAGAAGGAGGGAAGGTGGAAGGAAGGAGGAGGGAAGGGGAAGGAAGGAGGAGGGAAGGTGGAAGGAAGGAGGAGGGAAGCGGGAAGGAAGGAGGAGGGAAGGTGGAAGGAAGGAGGAGAGAAGGGGGAAAGGGAAAGGAGGGAAGGGGGAATGAAGGAGGAGGGAAGGGGAAGAAGGAGGAGGGAAAGGGGAAGGAAGGAGGGGGGAAGGTGGAAGAAAGGAGGAGAGAAGGAGGAAGGAAGAAGGAGGAGAAGGGGGAACGAAGGGGAGGGAAGGGGGAAGGAAGGAGGAGGGAAGGGGGAAGGAAGGAGGAGGGAAGAGGGAAGGAAGGAGGAGGGAAGGGGGAAGGAGGAGGAGGGAAGGGGGAAGGAAGGAGGAGGGAAGGGGAAGGAAAGAGGAGGGAAGGGGGAAGGAAGGAGGAGGAAAGGGGAAGGAAGGAAGGGAAGGGGAAAGAAGGAGGAGGGAAGGGGGAAGGAAGGGGGGAGGGAAAGGGGGAAAGGAAAAGGGGGAGGGAAGGGGAAGGAAGGAAGAGGAAAGGGGAAGGAAGGGGGGGGAAGGGGGAAGGAAGGAGGAGGAAGGGGGGGAAGGAAGGAGGAGGGAAGGGGGAAGGGGAAAGAGGAGGGAAGGGGGAAGGAAGGGGGAGGAAGGGGAAGGGAAGGAGGAGGGAAAGGGGAAGGAAGGAGGAGGGAAGGGGGAAGGAGGAGGAGGGAAGGGAAAGGAAAGAGGAGGGAAGGGGGAAGGAAGGAGGAGGAAAGGGGGAAGGAAGTTAGGAGGGGAAGGGGAAGAGGAGGAGGGAAGGGGGGGAAGGAGGAGGGAGGGAACGGGGCCCCAGGAGGGGGAAGGGGGGAGGGAAATAGGGGGAAAGGGGGAAGGAGGGGGAAGGGGGAGGGGGGGGAGGGTGGGGGGAAGGAAGGGGAGGGAGGGGGAGGGTTAAATGAGGGAGAAGGGCTTGGTTATCCCTACAAGGAAGTCACAAAATTTGTTAACTAAAGTAATGGAGACTTTCCGCGTGGCATGCAACAACCTTGTTAATAGTACTGTTGTGCACTCTCCTAGTTGTGCACTCTCCTAGTTGTGCACTCTCCTAGTTGTGCACTCTCCTAGTTGTGCACTCACCTAGTAGTGCTCTAACCTAGTTGTGTACTCACCTATAGTGTATTCACTTAGTAGTGTAGTCACCCAGGAGCGTACTCACCTAGTAGTGTACTCACCTATAGTGTACTCACCTAGTAGTGTACTCACCTAGTAGTGTACTCACCTAGTAGTGCACTCACCTATAGTGTACTCACCTAGTAGTGTACTCACCTATAGTGTACTCACCTAGTAGTGTACTCATCTAGTAGTATACTCACCTAGTAGTGTACTCACCTAGTAGTGTGCTCACCTAGTAGTGTACTCACCTATAGTATACTCACCTAGTAGTATACTCACCTAGTAGTGTACTCACCTAGTAGTGTAGTCACCTAGTAGTGTACTCACCTATAGTGTACTCACCTAGTAGTGGTCTAACCTAGTAGTGTGCTCACCTAGTAGTGTACTCACCTAGTGGTGTACTCACCTAGTTGTGTACTCACCTAGTAGTGTACTCACCTAGTAGTGTACTCACCTAGTAGTGTACTCACCTAGTAGTGTACTCACTTAGTAGTGTAGTCACCCAGTAGCGTACTCACCTAGTAGTGTACTCACCTAGTAGTGTACTCACCTAGTAGTGTACTCACCTAGTAGTGTACTCACTTATAGTGTACTTACCTAGTAGTGTACTCACCTAGTAGTGTACTCACCTAGTAGTGGTCTAACCTAGTAGTGTGCTCACCTAGTAGTGTACTCACCTAGTGGTGTACTCGCCTAGTTGTGTACTCACCTAGTAGTGTACTCACCTAGTAGTGTACTCACCTAGTAGTGTACTCAGTAGTGTAGTCACCCAGTAGCGTACTCACCTAGTAGTGTACTCACCAATAGTGTACTCACCTAGTAGTGTACTCACCTAGTAGTGTACTCACCTAGTAGTGTACTCACCTATAGTGTACTCACCTAGTATTGTACTCACCTATAGTGTACTCTCTTAGTAGTGTACTCATCTAGTAGTGTACTCACCTAGTACTGTACTCACCTAGTAGTGTGCTCACCTAGTAGTGTACTCACCTATAGTGTACTCACCTAGTAGTGTACTCACTTAGTAGTGTACTCACCTAGTAGTGTAGTCACATAGTAGTGTACTCACCTAGTAGTGTACTCACCTATAGTGTACTCACCTAGTAGTGTACTCACCTAGTAGTGTACTCACCTAGTAGTGGTCTAACCTAGTAGTGTGCTCACCTACTAGTGTACTCACCTAGTGGTGTACTCACCTAGTTGTGTACTCACCTAGTAGTGTACTCACCTAGTAGTGGTCTTACCTAGTAGTGTACTCACCTAGTAGTGTACTCACCTAGCAGTGCACTCACCTAGTAGTGTACTCACCTAGTAGTGTACTCACCTAGTAGTGTACTCACCTAGTAGTTGTCTAACCTAGTAGTGGCCTAACCTAGTAGTGTACTCACCTAGTAATGTACTCACCTAGTAGTGTACTCACCTAGTAGTGGTCTAACTTAGTAGTGGTCTAACCTAGTAGTGTACTCACCTAGTAGTGTACTCACCTAGTAGTGGCCTAACATAGTAGTGTACTCAGTAGTGTACTCACCTAGTAGTGTACTCACCTAGTAGTGCTCTAACCTAGTAGTGTACTCACCTAGTAGTGTACTCACCTAGTAGTGTACTCTCCTAGTAGTGCTCTAACCTAGTAGTGTACTCACCTAGTAGTGTACTCACCTAGTAGTGTACTCACCTAGTGCTCTAACCTATTAGTGTACTCACCTAGTAGTGTACTTACCTAGTAGTGTACTCACCTATTAGTGTACTCACCTAGTTGTGTACTCACCTAGTAGTGTACTCACGTAGTAGTGTACTCACGTAGTAGTGTACTCACCTAATAGTGTACTCACCTAGTAGTGTACTCACCTAGTAGTGTACTCACCTAATTGTGTACTTACCTAGTATTGTACTCACCTAGTAGTGTACTCACCTAGTAGTGTACTCACCTAGTAGTGTACTCACCTAATAGTGCTCTAACCTAGTAGTGTACTCACCTAGTAGTGGTCTCACCTAGTAGTGTACTCACCTAGTAGTGTACTCACCTAGTTGAGTGCTCACTAGTTGTGTACTCACCTAGTAGTGTACTCACCTAGTAGTGTACTCACCTAGTTGTGTACTCACCTAGTAGTGTACTCACCTAGTAGCGTACTCACCTAGTAGTGTACTCGCCTAGTAGTGTACTCACCTAGTAGTGTACTCACCTAGTTGTGTACTCACCTAGTAGTGTACCCACCTAGTAGTGTACTCACCTAGTAGTGTACTTACCTAGTAGTGTACTCACCTAGTAGTGTACTCACCTAGTTGTGTACTCACCTAGTACTGTACTCACCTAGAAGTGTACTCACCTAGAAGTGTACTCAACTAGTAGCGTAGTCACCTAGTAGTGTACTCACCTAGTAGTGTACTTACCTAGTAGTGCTCTAACCTAGTAGTGTACTCACCTAGTAGTGTAGTCACCTAGTAGTGTACTCACCTAGAAGTGTACTCACCTAGTAGTGTACTTACCTAGTAGTGCTCTAACCTAGTAGTGTACTCACCTAGTAGTGTACTCACCTAGTAGTGTATTCACCTAGCAGTGTACTCACCTTGTAGTGTAGTCACCTAGTAGCGTACTCACCTAGTAGTGTACTCACCTAGTAGTGTACTCACCTAGTAGTGTACTCACCTAGTAGTGTACTCACCTAGTAGTGTACTCACCTAGTAGTCTAGTCACCTAGTAGTGTACTCACCTAGTAGTGTACTCACCTAGTAGTGTACTCACCTATTAGTGTACTCACCTAGGAATGTAGTCACCTAGTAGCGTACTCACCTAGTAGTGTACTCACCTAGTAGTGTACTCACCTAGTAGTGTACTCACCTAGCATTGTACTCACCTAGTAGTGGTCTCACCTAGTAGTGTACTCACCTAGTAGGGTACTCACCTAATAGTGTACTCACCTAGTAGTGTAGTCACCTAGTAGTGCACTCACCTAGTAGTGTACTCACCTAGTAGTGTACTCACCTAGTAGTGTACTCACCTAGTAGTGTACTCAACTAGTTGTGTGCTCACTTAGTTGTGTACTCACCTAGTAGTGTACTTACCTAGTAGTGTGCTCACCTAGTAGTGTACTCACCTAGTTGTGTGCTCACTTAGTTGTGTATCACCTAGTAGGTACTCACCTAGTATTTGTACTCACCTAGTAGTGTATACCTAGTAGTGTACTCACCTAGTTGGATGCTCAATTATTGTTATACCTATAAGGACTCACTGTTGTACTCACCTAGTTGTGTCCCCCTATATGTACTTCCTAGTTTTGTGCTCGCTTAGTTGTTATCCCTGTAGTGTACTCACCTAGTATGTTCTCACCATAGGTACTCACCTATTGTGTTCTCACCCAGTTGGGTGCCATTGGGTTTTGTACTCACCGTAGTGTATTCACCTGATGTAATCACCTAATGTAAATCAATATTTTTGTACTCCCTGTATGACTCACCTAGTTGTGTGCTCATTTGTGTGTCTCACCTAGTAGTGTATCCCCCCTATAGTGTACCCCCCTAGATTTACTCACCTGTAGTGACCAAACCCAGGTATGTTTACGGGGTCGATCCGTAGCTCCTAGTCCCCGACATTGTGACCTTTATAACAAACTCTGCAACAGGCGAGGCATCGTTCTTCAATATTCGCAGTAATGGGGAGTTGTGTCTCATTTCCTGGCCCCCCTCCCCCTCCTCTTAATTGGCTGTGACCCGCTTCATCCACTCCTAGTCTGGTGAGAAATATCGTACCTATTCGTAAAGCTGTATATGGAGGTTGCCACCATCACTTCCTCCCGGTCATTCCACTTTCACTATTCTCTCTCTCCATTTTTTTTAATTCTTTTTGCCTCCTCTCAAAAAATTTTCCTCGCGTCGCTCTTATCCTCTCTCTCTCTCTCCTCTCTCTCTCTCTCTCTCTCTTTCTCTTCCTCTTTTCTCCTCTCTTTTTCTCTTCTTCTCTCTCTTCTCTCTCTCTCTCTCTCTCTCTCTCTCTCTCTCTCTCTCTCTCTCTCTCTCTCTCCTTCTCTCTCTCTATCTCTATCTCTCTCTCTCTCTCTCTCTCTCTCTCTTTCTTTTCTCTCTCTCTCTCTCTCTCTCTCTCTCTCTCTCTCTCTCTCTCTCTCTCTCTCTCTTCTCTCCTTCTCTCTCTCTCTCTTCTTTCTTTCTTTCTTCTTCTCTCTCTCTCTCTTCTTTTTTTTTTTTTTTTTTTTTTTTTTACACAGGGTTTGACAAGGTTAAGAATCCCTAGCTTTATTGACAGCTATTTACAGGTTAAGTATTCCTAACTTTATTGGCAAGCTAAGAGCTGTTACCTACATCAGCTCATTTGAAAGCATTTTTATTGTTATGAGACATACAAGTAGGAAACAGGATGAAGTTGGAGCCATCTGTGGGCCAGCATTTTCATTTGATCAACTGACTTTATCTCGTTGACATCATTATGCTGTACGAATGTGTTCCATACTCTAGTCATCCTGGGTATGTATGATCTCAGATGGAGTGATGTTCTGGAGAAGGGTACAGCCAGAGTGAAGTTGCTGCTTTCTTCCCATCTTGTGGCATAAAAGCTTGTTTCACGCTGTCCTCGAAGTGGATCCAAGTGTGGTATTTTGACAATATTGGCCTTGTACATAACAGTAAGGCCACCCACATCTCTCCTATGTTGAAGGCTCTGCTGAAATGACAGATCTATCCAGGATGGGTCCAGGCGGGAGATGAGACGTCTTGCTCTGTTCTCTACTCTGTCAAGCAGTCGCAGATGAGAGGGGGGGGGGCAGGCAAACCAAGAAAGTGGAGCATACTCAAGGTGCGAGCGTACTTGTGCCTCGTACAGGATCTTGCAATCCCTACTGTCAAGCAGATGGGAGATACGGCGAAGTGCTGTAAGCTTCCTGGCTGTCTTGTTTGCAAGATTTACAACATGGTTCTTCATGGTTAGTTTGGAGTCAAATTTCACCCCAAGGATATCAACTTCTTCTCCAGGTGCCAACATCCTCCATTCATCCTTACTACTGCACCAGCATTACCATCATGGTGCCTAGAGACGATCATCATTTGCGTTTTCTCAGGTGCAAATGTTACTTGCCATCTATTTCCCCAAGGTGATATAGCTCTCAGCTGGTGATTGATGTAGCTTAGAGCAGCTGGCATTTCTTCTCTTGGATAAGTGAATGTCAGTGTACGGTCGTCTGCATATGCATGTGATTCTGGGATGAGATGAAGAAGGTCGTTGAAGTAGACATTCCATAACAATGGACCAGCACGCTTCCTTGTGGAACACTTGCCCCAATAGGATGTCTTGCTGATTCCGTTCCATTGAGAACTACACTTAGAGATCTACCATGAAGGTAGTCACTGAGGAGACATAGCGTAGAGCCTGCAATTCCCAGTGCTTGAAGTTTTGCTAAGAGGCCCTGGTGCCACACCCGGTCGAAAGCGCCAGCAATGTCCAGTGCTACCACACAGCTGACTTCGGATTCATCCAGTGACTGGTGCCACTTAGAGGAGAGGTTTAACAACAGATCAGCAGCAGAGTAACCTTTCCTGAAGCCATATTGACGATCACAAAGTAGTGAGTGGTAGTCAAAAAACTCTGTCATTTGTCTTGAGATTATTGTCTCCAGGATCTTACCAGTGATTGACAGGAGTGACACTGGTCTGTAGTTGCTGATTTCTGCTCTGCTCTTCTTTTTGTGAACAGGGACTACATTCGCCTCTTTCCATAGAGAGAGCCATTTACACTGTACTAGACAGTGCTGAAAGATGCGAGTTAGAAGTGCTGCTAGCTGGTCTGCACATCTTCTCAACAATCTTGGGCTCAACTTGTCTGGGCCCACAGCCTTTTCTTGGTCAAGCGATTTAAGTAGGAAATGCACCTCCTCCTGCCTTATTGTCACCACTGACAGTTTTGACACAGTTCTTGCAGCTAGCCAAGGAGGGTCCCTTGCTGGATCAGGAACTTGCATTTTGGTAGCAAAGTGTTCAGCAAAGAGGTCCGCCTTCTCTTGACTACTAGTAGAGGTGGTCCCATCCTGTCGATTTAGAGGTGAAATAAGTTCATCAGGCAGATAACCTTGTCTGTCCTTGACCAGGGACCACCAGGTTTTGGAGCCTACCCTACCTGATGCTAACTTTCTTTTAGTGTCCACCTCCCATTTAGCAATGGCCCACTTTTGAACATCACCCATATGCCTACAGGCTTGCATGTGCAAGTTCCTGTTATAGGTGGTAGGATGTCTCTTATACCTTCGCCATGCTTTGTACTTAGCAGTAGCAGCCTCTCTACAACGAAAGTCAAACCAAGGCTGATCTGTAGGCTTCGTCACATATTGCCTGTGAGGAATGTGTTCTTGTTGTAGATTAAGGATGTGTCCAGTGAAGGCTTTCACTTGGTTGTCAACATCCCCTTGGAGAAGAGCATTCCAGTCGGTGGTGGCGAGCTCAGAGCAAAGGGCTGGCCAATTACCTCTTTCCTATAGCCAGGTTGTGCGTGTGGACTCCTCACCTCGTTCTGTTGGGATCTTAAGTGTCGTAAAAACTGCCTTGTGGTCAGACGATCCAACATAGCCGAGGGGTTGACAAGTGACTATGCCTTCTGCCAGATCACTCACTACTGGGTCAAGGGAGGAGCCAGAGATATGAGTAGGGAAATCAACAAAGTTTCTCATGTCAAACACTGCAAGAAGGTCATCAAAGTCCCTCTGTATAAGGTGCTGGTTGATGTCACCAACAATTATAATATGTTGACAGTTGTGTTGTAGCAGAAGGGAGTCAATATTTTCCATTAGAAAGTTGATAGGGTCTGTATGTTGCCACTGAGGTCTGTACATTGCACATGCTAGTACAGAGGTACTAGTGTTTATACAGAGCTTGAAGAACATCATTTCAAGATGTGTAGGGGTGGCAACATCAATGTGCTGGGCATGAACACTTTTAGAGAAGCACACAGCAACACCTCCTCCTTGCCCTTGCCTGTCTCTTCTAATCCATGAGGTGTAGCCAGCAATTCTTGCAAAATTTTCTGGAGTCCTGTCATCCAAAAATGTTTCAACAACAGCTATCATGTCGGGACGTCGAGTGTTCACAAAACTATGTGTGAGCTCTCCAACATTAGTAATGAAACCTCTAATGTTGGCCGACAGGATGCTGATAGACTGGCTTCTCATGATGAAGTGGTCAGCTTGAGGTGGTGGGTGTGTAGGGAATGTAAGGTGCCTGCCCATGAGAGAGGTAGGGTACTGAGGCAGCTGCAGGGATGTAAATCTGTGGTCTTGTATAAGCCACAATCCCACCTGCTGGGCTGGGATAGGAGTAGCTAAGTGGGTGACGTGTGAGAGTGTTCACCAATTCAGAGATCCTGCTGGTTTGTTCTGAGAACAGGTCTCTAAACAGGTGGCCCTGTCTGTCAAGTTCCTTTTTCTTCCGACACTGGTCCTCCTTATGTCCTTTCTTGTAGCAGTAATTACACCTGGTATCTCGCAGGCAGTTGTTGGCAGTGTGCCCCTTCCGGTGACAGCGAGAGCACAGCCTAGGTGCCTGGGAGGGTGGACTAGGATTTGTTGCAAATCCTGTGTTTTGCAGATTTGCCTCTAGTGGATGGGTGAGACGCTGTAGATGTCTTCCTCCTCCCACGTCCTCTCCACGTCCTCTGCCGTCCTCTACCAGTTTCTGACAAAGTTCTACCAAGTTCTCTCTCTCTCTCTCTTCTCTCTCTCTCTCTCTCTCTCTCTCTCTCTCTCTCTCTCTCTCGCTCTCTCTCCAGCCAATCGCCACCTCTCCCCTCTCTTAACCAATCTTCGCTTTTCCCCTCACTCTGTACCTGTAGCTAATATTTTATGCCTTTTCTCACCATTACAATTATCACCCCTTCTCCTTTTCCTCTCCTTCTATTCCCGATAATCTTTGTCTCATTCCTCTCCTTCCGTCTTCTCGTTTTTTTGTTAACTTGGTATAACAAACATCCGCCCTTAGTCTTCAGTCTTCTTAATCCTAATCCTTCTACTATCTGTATTTCTTCCTATTATCTTGTTTCCCTTTTTCTTGTGTTCTTATCCGTTTAGGTCGGTTGTCGCTTCTCCTCTCTCGCATTAGTCAACCACTGCCTTTACTCTTACACTTGTCAATTACTGCCTTACTTAACACTTGTCTATTTCTGCCTCTACTATCACACTTGTCAATTACTGCCTCTACTCTCACACTTGTCAATCACTGCCTCTACTCTCACACTTGTCAATTACTGCCTCTACTCTCACACTTGTCAATTACTGCCTCTACTCTCACACTTATCAATTACTGCCTCTGCTCTCACACTTGTCAATCAATGCCTATACTTCACACCTTGTCTATCATTGATCTACTCTCACACTTGTCAATTACTGCCTCTACTCTCACACTTGTCAATTACTGCCTCTACTCTCACACTTGTCAATCACTGCCTCTACTCTCACACTTGTCAATCACTGACTCTACTCTCACACTTGTCAATCACTGACTCTACTCTCACACTTGTCAATTACTGCCTCTAATCTCTCACTTGTCAATCACTGACTCTACTCTCACACTTGTCAATCACTGACTCTACTCTCACACTTTCCAACCACTGACTCTACTCTCACACTTGTCAACCACTGCCTCTACTCTTACACTTGTCAATCACTGACTCTACTCTCACACTTGTCAACCACTGATTCTACTCTTACACTTGTCAATTACTGCCTCTACTCTCACGCTTGTCAACCACTGCCTCTACTCTCACACTTGTCAAACACTGCCTTTACTCTCACACTTGTCAATCACTGACTCTACTCTCACACTTGTCAATACTGCTTCTACTCTCACACTTGTCAATCACTGACTCTCTCTCACATGTGTCAATCAATGACTCTACTCTCACACTTGATCAACCTCTGCCCTCACTCTCGACACTTGCCAACACGGACTCTACTGTCACACTTGTCAACCACTGATTCTACTCTCACACTTGTCAGTTACTGCCTCTACTCTCACACTTGTCAACCACTGCCTCGACTCTCACACTTGTCAATTACTGCCTCTACTCTCACACTTGACACTTGTCAATCACTGCCTCTACTCTCACATTGGTCAATACTGCCTCTACTCTCACACTTGAAAACCACTGCCTCTACTCCACCACTAGGTCAACCAATGCCTCTACTCTCACACTTGTCAAATTAATGCCTTACTCTCACACTTTCAATCATGCCTCTACTCTCACTCTTGTCAATTACTGCCTCTACTCTCCACTTGTCAACACTGCTCTACTCTCACACTTGTCAATCACTTGCTCTACTTCACACTTGTCAATCACTGCCTCTACTCTCACACTTGTCAATTACTGCCTCTACTCTCACACTTGTCAATTACTGCCTCTACTCTCACACTTGTCAATCACTGCCTCTACTCTCACACTTGTCAATCACTGCCTCTACTCTCACACTTGTCAATTTCTGCCTGTACCTTCACACTTGTCAATCACTGCTTCTACTCGCACAATTGCCAACACTGCCTCTACTCTCACTCGTGTCAATTACGCCTCTACTCTCACACTTGTCAACCACTGCCTCTACTCTCACACTTGCCAACCACTGCCTCTACTCACACTTGTCAACCACTGATTCTACTCTCACACTTGTCATTTACTGCCTCTACTCTCACACTTGTCAACATGCTCTACTCTACACTTGTCAAAACATGCCTTTACTCTCACTACTTGTCAAACACTGCCTCTACTCTCACACTTGCATCCTGCCTCTACGCTCAACACTTGTCATCCAACTGATACTACTCTCACACTTGTCAATTACTGCCTCTACTCTCACACTTGTCAACCACTGCCTCTACTCTCACACTTGTCAAACACTGCCTTTACTCTCACACTTGTCAATCACTGACTCTACTCTCACACTTGTCAATACTGCTTCTACTCTCACACTTGTCAATCACTGACTCTACTCTCACATTTGTCAATCACTGACTCTACTCTCACACTTGTCAACCACTGCCTCTACTCTCACACTTGCCAACCACTGACTCTACAGTCACACTTGTCAACCACTGATTGTACTCTCACACTTGTCAATTACTGCCTCTACTCTCACACTTGTCAACCACTGCCTCTACTCACACTTGTTCAACACTTGCCTCTACTTCACACTTGTCAATCACATGCCTTTCTACTCTCACACTTGTCAATCACTGCCTCTACTCTCACACTTGTCAATTACTGCCTCTACTCTCACACTTGTCAATCACTGCCTCTACTCTCACATTTGTCAATTACTGCCTCTACTCTCACACTGTCAATCACTGCCTTCTACTCTCACACTTTTCAATCACTGCCTCTAATCTCTCGCTTGCCAACCATGCCTCTACTCTCACCACATGTCAATCAATGCCTCTACTCTTACACCTTGTAATCACTGGGCCTCCACTCTCACACTTGTCAATACTGGCCTCTACTCTCACACTTGTCAATCACTGCCTCTTCTCTCACACTTGTCAATTACTGCCTCTACTCTCACACTTGTCAACCACTGCCTCTACTCTCACATTTGTCAACCACTGTCTCTACTGTCACACTTGTCAACCACTGCCTCTACTCTCACACTTGTCAACCACTGCCTCTTCTCTCACACTTGTCAACCTCTGACTCTCTTGCACATTGTCACCACTGATTCTACTCTCACCTCTTGTCAAACTAACTCTTACTCTCGCACTGTCAACCAATGCCTCTACTCTCACACCTGTCAATATGCCTCTACTTTTCTTAAAAATTGAGTAGTAACTTCTTCAGAATTCCCCTTCTCTTTTCTTCTTCTTCATCTTCTTCCTTCCTTCCTCTTTCTCCCCTCTTCTTACCTCCTCTTCCTCTTCTCTCCTTTCCTTATTAATTTTGCTCTCCCTTACTTTCTTTTTCCTCCTTCATCGTTTTCCTCCTTATACCCTCACTCTTTCGTACCTTCTTCACCTTCCCCTCTCCTTCCATATTCTTTATTCCTTCATCTACCTCCCAGCCTCCTCTCACCTTTTCTCCCATCTTCCTCTTCCTGTCTTTTCCCTCTTCTCGCCACTTCTTTCCTCATTCTCACCCCTTTTCTTTGCCCTGTATCTGTTTCCCTTTATCAATTTTTTTTGCCATTTCTCCACCTCTTCCTTCCCTTTCTTCTCTTTTCTTAACCTTTTCTTTCCCCTCGCCCTTTCATTGTCTTCTCCCTTCTCCTAACTCAGTCTTCCCTTTCCCCTCACCCTTTCCTCCCCTCCTACTTATCTACTTCCCTTCTTCCTCACACTTTCTTTTCAACTCATCTCCCTTTCCTTTCCGCTCCCCAGTCTCTTCACAGTGTAGAAGTCAGTGAGCCTCGGGAGTGTACTTCCATTCCTACACCACCTTAATAACAACACTCCTGGAAGTACAAGGCTATCAACCGGGGCCTACACATGTTATCTTTACGTTTGTTTATACTCTTGGAGCTGCTTAAAACTATTGAAAAATTCAGCGGCTTTGAAAACATTGTTAAGGGGATACAATTTATTTTCTGAATGATGCTGATCGATCCACCTCACTGTGACAGTGTGTTGTTGTGAGTCTAGTGTAGTGTGTGTGTGTGAGTACTGTGTAATGTGTTGTGAGTACTGTGTAGTGTGTTGTGAGTACTGTGTAGTGTGTGTTGTGAGTACTGTGTAGTGTGTGGTGTTGTGAGTTACGGTGCAGTGTGTGTTGGTTGTGAGTACTGTGTACTGGTGTGTTGTGAAGTACTGTGTAGGGTGGTGTGTTTGTGAGTACTGTGAGTGTGTGTGGTTGTGAGTACTGTGTACAGTGTGTATTGTGAGTATGTGTTGTGTGTGTGTTTGTGAGTACTGTGCAAGTGTTGTGTGTTGTGAGTACTGTGTACTGTGTGTTGTGAGTACTGTGTAGTGTGTGTGTTGTGAGTACTGTGCAGTGTGTGTGTTGTGAGTACTGTGTACTGTGTGTTGTGAGTACTGTGTAGTCTGTGTGTTGTGAGTACTGTGTAGTGTGTTGTGAGTACTAAGTAGTGTGTGTGTTGTGAAGTACTGTGTAGTGTGTGTTGTGAGTACTGTGTAGTGTGTGTTGCGTGAAGTACTGTGTAGTGTGTGTTGTTGTGAGTTATGTGTATGTGTGTGTGTTGTGAGTACTGGTAGTGTGTGTTGTGAAGTATGTGGTAGTGTGTGTGTTGTGAGTACTGTGTAGTGTGTGTTGTGAGTACTGTGTAGTGTATTGTTGTGTTGTGAGTACTGAGCAGTGTGTGTTGTTCGAGTACTGTGTAGTGTGTTGTTGTTGAGTACTGTGTAGTGTGTTTGATGTGAGTACTGTGTAATGTGGTTGTGAGAGTACTGGTAGGTGTGTTGTGAGTACTGTTGTAGGTGATGTGTTGTGAGTACTAGTGTAGTGTCGTGTGTGAGAGAATTGTGTAGTGTGTTGGAGTACTGTGTAGTGTGTTGTTGTGAGTACTGTATGTAGTGTGTGTGTTGTGAGTACTGTGTAATGTGTTGGAGTAAGCTGTGTAGTGTGTGTTGTGAGTACTGTGTAGTGTGTGTGTTGTGAGTACTGTGTAGGGTGTGTGTTGTGAGTTATTGTGTAGTGTGTTGTGAGTACAGTGTAGTGTGTGTGTTGTGAGTACTGTGTAGTGTGTTGTGAGTACTGTGTAGTGTGTGTTGTGAGTACTGTGTAGTGTGTGTGTTGTGAGTACTGTGTAGTGTTGTTGTGAGTACTGTGTAGTGTGTTTGTGAGTACTGTGTAATGTGTGTTGTGAGTACTGTTTAGTAGTTGTGTGTTGTGAGTACTGTGGTAATGTGTTGTGGAGGTACTGTGTAGTGTGTGTTGTGAGTTCTGTGTAGTGTGTGTTTGTGAGTAATGTGTTAGTGTGTGTTGTGAGTACTGTGTAGTGTGTGTGTGTTGTGAGTATTGTGTAGGTGTATTTGTGATGAGATACTGTGTTGTGTTTGTGTTGTGAGTACTGTGTAGTGTGTGTTCGTGAGTTACAGTGTCGTGTGTGTTGTGAGTATGTGTAGTGGGTGTTGTGAGAGTACTGTGTAGTGTGTTGAGGAGTTACTGAGTAGTGTGTGTGTTGTGAGTACTGTGTTGGTGTTGTGTGTATGTGTAGTGTTTGTTGTGAGTACTGGTGTAGTGTGTGTTGTAGAGAGTATTGTGTAGTTTGTGTGTGTTGGAGTACTGTGTAATGTGTTGTTGGTATGTGTGTGTGTGCGTTGTGAGTAACTGTGTAGTTGGTGTTGTGAGTATTGGTTAGTGTGTTGTGAGTACTGTGTAGATGTGTGTTGTGAGTACTATGTAGTGTTGTGTGTTGTGGGTACTGTGTTGTGTGTTGTGAGTACTGTGTAGTGTGTGTTGTGGGGTACTGTTTGTGTGTGTGTGTTGTGAGTACTGTGTAGTGTGTTGTGTGAGTACTGGGTAGTGTGTGATTGTGAGTACTGTTGTAGTGTGTGTTGTGAGTACTGTGTAGTGTGTGTGTTGTGAGTACTCGTGTAGTGTGTTGTGAGTACTGTGTAGTGTGTGTTGTGGAGTATGTGTAGTGTGGTTAGTGAGTACTGTGAGTGTGTGTGTTGTGAGTCTGTGTTAGTGTGTGTGAGTACTGTGTAGTGTGTGTTGTGAGTATGTGTCGTCTGTGCTAGTGAGTACTGTGTAGTGAGTGTTGTGGTATTGTGTAGTGTGTGTTGTGAGTACTGTGAAGTGGTGTTGTGAAGTACTGCGTAGTGTGTGTGTTGTGAAGTGTTACTGTGTAGTGTGTTGTGGAGTACTGTGGTTGTGTGAGTTGTGAGTACTGTGTAGTGTGTGTTGTGAGTACTGTGTTAGTGTTTTGTGGATACTGTGTAGTGTGTGTTGGGATACTGTGTAATGTGTGTTGTGAGTTACTGTTGTAATGTGTGTTGTGAGTACTGTTGTGTGTGTGTTGTGAGTACTGTGTAGTGTGTGTTGTGAGTGCTGTACGGTGTGTGTTGTGAGTATTGTGTAGTGTGTGTTGTGGAGTACTGTGTAGTGTGTGTGTTGTGAGTAATGTGTAGAGTGTGGTTGTGGAGTAATGTGTAGTGTGTTGTGAGTACTGTGGTAGTGTGTGTTGTGAGTACTGTGTAGTGTGTTGTGAGTACTGTGTTGTGTGTGTTGTGAGTACTGTGTAGGTGTGAATGTTGTGAGTACTGTGTAGTGTGTTGTGAGTTTACTGTGTAGTGTGTGTTGTGAGTTCCTGTGTAATGTCGTGTTGTGATTACTGTGTAATGTGTGTTGATGAGTACGGTGTAGTGTGTGTTGTGAGTACTGCGTAGTGTTTTGTTGTGAGTAGTACTGTACGAGTGTGTGTTGTTGAGTATTGTGTAGTGTTTGTTGTGAGTACTGTGTAGTGTGTGTGGTTGTGAGTAATGTGCTAGTGTGTGTTGTGAGTACTGTGTAGTGTGTGTGTGTTGTGAGTACTGTGTAGTGTGTGTTGTGAGTACATGTGCGGTGTGTGTTGTGAGTACTGTGGGTGTGTGTTGGGAGTATTGTGCAGTGTGTTGTTTGAAGAGTCTGGTGCAGTGTGTGTTGTGAGATATGTGAGTGTGTGTGTTGTGAGTACTGTGTAGTGTGTGTGTTGTGAATACTGTTGTAGTGTGTGTTGTAGTTACTGTGTAGTGTGTGTGTGGTGAGCACTGTGGTTGTAGTGTGTTGTTTGGGTACTGTGCAGTGTGTGTTGTGGGTAAATGTGTGTGTTGTGAGTATTGGCAGTGTGTGTTGTGAGTGCTGTGTAGTTGGGTGTTGTGAGCACTGTGTAGTGTTGTGTTGTGAGTGCTGTGTAGTGAGGGTGTTGTGTGCACTGTGTAGTGTGTGTGTTGTGAGTACTATGTAGTGTGTGTGTGTTTGTGTACCGTGTAATGTATCTGTTTTGAGTACTGTGTAAGGTGTGTTGTGAGTACACTGTAAGATATGATGCGAGTACTGTGTAGGGTGTGTGTTGTGAGTATTGTGTTGGGTGTGTGTTGTGAGGGCTGTGATCGTTGTGTTCACAGTAGTTTGTATGTGTGCGGTACGCCATGAGAGATGAGGTACAGCACATGAGAGATGAGGTACACCACATGAGAGATGAGGTACAGCACATGAGAGATGAGTTAGGGAAAATTTTAGGAGTGTTGAAGGATCTGTGGAGAGGTAAAGTTTGTTAATGGAGGCGCAAATGAGAATGTTCATTGGTGGTAACACTTGTCCACTGGTGTGTGTGTGTGTGTGTGTGTGTGTGTTCTCACCTATCTGTATTCACCTATTTGTGGTTGCAGGGGTCGAGATTCAGCTCCTGGCCCCGCCTCTTCATTGATCGCTACTAGGTCCTCTCTCTTCACGTTCCATAAGCTTCATCATACCTCGTCTTAAAGCTATGTATAGTTCCTGCCTCCAGCTACCTCACTTTCCAGACTGTTCCACTTCCTGACAACTCTGTGACTGAAGAAATACTTCCAAACATCCCTTTGACTCATCTGAGTCTTCAATTTCCAATTGTGACCCCTTGTTTCTGTATCCCATCTCTGGAACATCCTGTCTCTATCCACCTTATCTATTCCTCGCAATATTTTGTATGTCGTTATCATCTCGCACCTAACACTTCTGTTCTCCATTGTCGTCAGGCCTATTTCCCTTAACCCTTTCATCGTGGGACATTTCCTTTAGCTCTGGAACTAGCCTTCTTGCAAACCTTTGCACTTTCTCTAATTTCTTCACGTGCTTTGACCAGTTGTGAGT
Source organism: Cherax quadricarinatus (assembly GCF_026875155.1). NCBI lineage: Eukaryota > Metazoa > Arthropoda > Malacostraca > Decapoda > Parastacidae > Cherax > Cherax quadricarinatus. The sequence goes on along the minus strand of NC_069407.1, from coordinate 41,989,646 downwards.
TCCAAACTGGTGCTGCATACTCCACTATGGGCCTGACGTACACGGTGTACAGTGTCCTGAACGATTCCTTACTGAGGTATCTGAACGCTGTTCTTAGGTTTGCCAGGCACCCATATGCTGCAGCAGTTATCTGGTTGATGCTTCCGGAGACGTGCTAGGTATTATACTCATCCAAGATATTTCGTCTTGAGTGAGGTTTGCAGTCTTTGGCTACCCAGCCTGTAGTCTGTCTGCGGTCTTCTTTGCCCTTCCCCGATGTTCATGACTTTGAATTTGGCAGGGTTAAATTCGAGTAGCCAGTTGCTGGACCACGTGTCCAGCCTGTCCAGGTCTCTTTGGAGTCATGCCTGGTCCTCATCTGATTTAATTTTTCTCATAACTTCACATCATCTGCAAACAGGGACACTTCTGAGTCTATCCCCTCCGTCATGTCATTCACATATACCAAAAACAGCACTGGTCTTAGGACTGACCCCTGTGGAATCCCGCTAGTCACAGGCGCCCATTGTGATACCTCATCTCGTACCATGATTCGTTGTTGCTTACCTGTCAGGTATTCTCTGAGCTATTGCAGTGCCCTTCCTCTTATACGTGCCTGATCCTCTAGTTTCTGCACTATTCTTTTGTGAGGAACTGTGTCGAAGGTCTTCTTGCAGTCCAAGAAAATGCAGTCAACCCACCCCTCTCTCTAGTGTTTTACTTCCGTTGCCTTGTCATAAAACTCCAGGAAGTTTGTGACACAGGATTTACCTTCCATGAATCCGTGCTGGTTGCCATTTTTCCGTTACAGGTGCTCTACCACTCTCCTCCTGATAATCTTCACCATTACTTTGCATACTATATGCGTCAGTGACACTGATCTATAGTTTAGTGCCTCGTTTCTGTCTCCTTTCTTAAAAATGGGAACTACATTTGCCGTCTTCCATACCTCAAGTAGTTGCCCAGTTTCGAGGGATGTGTTGAAGATCGTGGTTGTGTGTGTATGTGTGTGTGTGGTGTGTGTGTGTTTGTAGTATGGTGTGTGTGTGTGTGTTTGTAGTATGGTGTGTGTGTATCATGCTGTATGTATGTGTATGTATGTGTGTACCATGCTGTTTGTATTTGTAAGTGTGTGTGTGTGTGTGTTTTGTGTATGTGTGAGGCTTGTTTGTACATGTGAAATATGATATTTGTCTGTGAGTTTGTGGATTTTGTATGTTTGTGAGGTATGGATTTTATAAGTCTATGGGGCATGGTGTTAGTGTGAGTCATAATGTTTGGGTGCATATTAGATAAATGTGTGTATTCGACACATAGGTGTGAATGAGACACATATGTATGAATGAGACATATGTTTGTGTGTGAGATTATGGTTTCCTCATTACAAAGGAATTAAGAAGGTAATTTAAGATATATAACGCTTAGAGTGGATGGAAAATCAACTGTCAACTGGTCTTTCTATTTTGTTGGTGTTGTTCGGTTAAATATCATGTGATTAGAGGTGATTAATTAAATATTTAGTTGAATGTAATATGAGGTAAATAACAATCATACGACAGTCATACGAATAAAGTTATAATTTTTAATCAAACACAGTCGGTAGAATGATCTAAGAACAGTGGACGCCTCAACTTATGCCTTGTCTAACTAAGGCTTACAACAAATACCACAACAAACTGAGTTACTGTGAAAATAATGGTATGAACTTTGTATATGGTTGCCAAGACAGACTACCATCTAGTAATCTTCACAAATATCACATGACCTTATCGTATCACAATTGCTAAACAGCTGTTTATCATGATGCCAACTTCAGATGCTTCATCTCAACTCTCTATTTTTTCACAGTGGTTCTGCATATTGTGATATCACCTCTTTACTGCGATTTTATTGCGCATATATATATATATATATATATATATATATATATATATATATATATATATATATATATATATATATATATATATATATATATATATTTCAACAAACCGGCCGTATCCCACAAAGGAAGGGTGACGATAAAGAAAAACGAAAGTTTCTCTTCTTAAATTTAGTAATATATACAGGAGAAAGGGTTACTAGCCCCTTGCTCCCGGCATTTTAGTCGCCTCTCACGACACGCATGGCTTACGGAGGAAGAATTCTGTTCCATTTTCCCATGGAAGTGGAACAGAATAGATATATATATAGATAGATATATGTGAGGCTTTGTGTAGAGGAGAGGGGAATGCCAGCTTGCACGTCTGCCGTTGTGACCCCTCTGTTCCCCTCGCTCTTAATCGAAATTATATTTATCAAAACCTTTGCTGGATCTTCCTGGTGAGGGGAGGTGGAGATAGATGAAGAGGGGAGGGGGAGAAGGTGTAGATAGAGGAGACTGAGGTAGATGAAGAGGGAGTGGAGGAGGTGGAGATGGAGGTGCAGAGGGAGGTAGAAGAGGGAAAGGTGGAGGTAAGTGAGCAGGAAATGGTGAGGTAGATGAGGAGGTGGAGGTAGACGACAATGGGTGGGGTAGGGAAGGTAGATGAAGAGGGAAGGACTAGGTAGATGAGAAAGAGATGGATGGGGAGGAGGAGGAAGAAAGGAGGAAGAGGAGGAGGAGGAGAAGGAGGAGGAGGAGGGGGAGGAGGAGGAGGAGGCATTTTTGGAGGAGCTGGAGTTACAGATTGAGGTGGATGAGGAGAAATACATGGGAGAGAAGGCAGGCATGAAGAGTACTAGAAGGAAGAGGAGCAGCAACAAGGATGGTAACACGAGGAAGAGTGCGAGGGAGAAGAAGAAGAGGAAGAAGAAGAAGAAGAAGAAGAAGAAGAAGAAGAAGAAGAAGAAGAAGAAGAAGAAGAAGAAGAAGAAGAAGAAGAAGAAGAAGAAGAAGAAGGAGAAGAAGAGAGGAGACAAAATGAAACTACCAGAGATGAAGAAAACTATATTGAGTATTTTCATTGTGCAAAAGACAAGATGAAAAACGAAAATAAAGTGGAAGACAAAGGAATATAATAAAGTAATAATAATAATAATAATATAATAATAATAATAATAATATATGTACCAACAGTAATAATAAAAATAATAATAATAATAATAATAATAATAATAATAATAATAATAATAATAATAGTACCAACAGTAGTAATAATAATACTAATAATAATAATACCAACAGTAAAAATCATAATAATAATAATAATAATAAAATAATAATAATAATAATACCAACAGTAATAATCATCATATAATAATAATAATAATAATAATAATAATAATAATAATAATAATAATAATAATAATACCAACAGCAAGCAATATAACACTAATAATAAAAATAATAAAAAAATGTCAAAAACAATAGTAACAATAAGAATATGAAGAAGAAGAAGACGAAGAAGGAGAAGAAGACAAGAGGATAAAGAAGAGGGAGTAGAGAAAAGATGTTAAAAAAGCCGTAGTTAAAAACGAGGGTGAGGGAGGAGAAGCAAAGAATGCAAAGGAAAAGAAAGAGAAAAAGGAGAGACGACGGAACAATAGACTTAAGATCAGCTGATAAAATAAATATATGAAAGAAACCTTGAAGAAAATGACGACTAAAAGAGGTGGACGAGTAAATCCGAGGAGGAGGAGGAGGAGGAGTAGGAGATAACGTGAGGAAGGAAGACGTGGAGGAGGTGGTCATGTGGAGGAATAACAGGAGGAGGAGAAGGTAAAGGAAGAAAAGAAATTGAAAGACAATGCAAGTGGAAAAGAAAGAAAATGGAGCTGGACGAAAAGGTCAAGGTAACGAAAAGGAAAAAAATAGGGAACTGGAAAAGGGAAGAGGTGTGAGAAAGGAAATGGAATTGAGAAAGAAGGTAATAGGGAACTGAAAAAGAAATAAAAGACAAACGAGAGAGACGGAAAGTGTACTGAGAGAGATATGTAAAGAGAATGAGAAATAAATGAAAAGGAATTAAATGAAAACGAGAAAATTTCGAAATAAAAGATAAAGGTAAGTGAAAAATAAATCTTCAGGTTAGTGACATGAGAAAGGAAAGAGAGAGAAAGAGAGAGAGAGAGAGAGAGAGAGAGAGAGGAGAGAGAGAGAGAGAGAGAGAGAGAGAGAGAGAGAGAGAGAGAGAGACAGACAGACAGATAGAGACAGAAAATATTATGAGAAGGGTGAGGGGGGAAAAGTTTGTGAATTAGGAAGAGGGGAAGCTGAGATATGTGAGGGAATCAGAGGGTATGAAGGAGAGGGGAGAGGATAAGGTAGAGGTGATGATGATGACCATCATTATATATATATATATATATATATATATATATATATATATATATATATATATATATATATATATCCATATATATGTCATAAATATATTATAATATATATATATATATATATATATATATATATATATATATATATATATATATATAATATATTATATATATATATATATCCATATATATATGGATTTAGAAAAGACATATGATAGAGTGGATAGGGGAGCAATGTGGCAGATGTTGCAAGTATATGGAATAGGTGGTAAGTTACTAAATGCTGTAAAGAGTTTTTATGAGGATAGTGAGGCTCAGGTTAGGGTGTGTAGAAGAGAGGGAGAATACTTCCCGGTAAAAGTAGGTCTTAGACAGGGATGTGTAATGTCACCATGGTTGTTTAATATATTTATAGATGGGGTCGTAAAAGAAGTAAATGCTAGGGTGTTCGGGAGAGGGGTGGGATTACATTATGAGAAATCAAATACAAAATGGGAATTGACACAGTTACTTTTTGCTGATGATACTGTGCTTATGGGAGATTCTAAAGAAAAATTGCAAAGGTTAGTGGATGAGTTTGGGAGTTTTTGTAAAGGTAGAAAGTTGAAAGTGAACATAGAAAAGTGTAAGGTGATGAGGGTATCAAATGATTTAGATAAAGAATAATTGAATATCAAATTGGGGAGGAGGAGTAGGGAAGAAGTTAATGTTTTCAGATACTTGGGAGTTGACGTGTCGGCGGATGGATTTATGAAGGAAGAGGTTAATCATAGAATTGATGAAGGAAAAAAGGTGATTGGTGCGTTGAAGTATATGTGTAGTCAAAAAACGTTATCTATGGAGGCAAAGAAGGGAATGTATGAAAGTATAGTAGTACCAACACTCTTATATGGGTGTGCAGCTTGGGTTGTGAATGCAGCAGCGAGGAGACGGTTGGAGGCAGTGGAGATGTCCTGTCTAAGAGCAATGTGTGGTGTAAATATTATGCAGAAAATTTGGAGTGTGGAAATTAGGAGAAGGTGTGGAGTTAATAAAAGTATTAGTCAGAGGGCTGAAGAGGGGTTGTTGAGGTGGTTTGGTCATTTAGAGAGAATGGATCCAAGTAGAATGACATGGAGAGCATTTAAATCTGTAGGGGAAGGAAGGCGGGGTAGGGGTCGTCCTCGAAAAGGTTGGAAGGAAGAGGTAAGGGAGGCTTTGTGGGCGAGGGGCTTGGACTTCCAGCAGGCGTGCATGAGCGTGTTCGATTGGAGTGAATGGAGACGAATGATATTTGGGACCTGACGATCTGTTGGAGTGTGAGCAGGGTAATATTTAGTGAAGAGACTCAGGGAAACCGGTTATTTTTATATAGCCGGACTTGAGTCCTGGAAATGGGAAGTACAATGTCTGGGATATTAGCAGTTTGGAGGGATATATTGTGTATCTTTATACGTATATGTTTCTAAACTGTTGTTTTCTGAGCACCTCTGCAAAAACAGTGATTTATGTGTGAGTGAGGTGAAAGTGTTGAATGATGATGAAAGTATTTTCTTTTTGGGGATTTTTTTTCTTTCTGGGTCACCCTGCCTCGGTGGGAGACGGCCGACTTGTTGAAAAAAAAAACATATATATTATATATTATTATTATATATATATATATATATATATTATATAAGTACCGAAGAAAGGTACAGTATTGAAGGTGTCAGAGATAAATGGTGCAATATAGGAACATGGGGTACGATACTTATTTCCAATGTATCTTTAGAGTAAATATTGAGATAAAGAAGAGGCTGTTAGGAGAGGTTTATTCTCCCGTCCAACATGGTTGTTGTTTGCACTCACCTCGCCCAAAGTGTATCCAGTTTACGTGAAAATATGTGTGTGTATGTTTGTTTCTTTGTTTGTGTGTGTGTGTGTGTGTGTGTGTGTGTGTGTGTGTGTGTGTGTGGTGATGTTTGTGTGCTGTGTGTGTGTTGTGTGGTGATGTGTGTGTGTTGTGTGTGTGTTGTGTGTGTGTATGTGTGTGTGTGTGTGTGTGTTGTGTGTGTGGTGTGTGTGTGTGTGTGGTGTGTGTGTGTGTGTATGTGTGTGTGTGTGTGTGTGTGTGTGTGTGTGTGTGTGTGTGTGTGTGTGTGTGTGTGTGTTGTGTGTGTGTGTGTGTGTGTGTGTGTGTGTGTGTGTGTGTGTGTGTGTGTGTGTGTGTGTGTGTGTGTGTGTGTGTGTGTGTGTGTGTGTTGTGTGTGTGTGTGTGTGTGTGTGTGTGTGTGTGTGTGTGTGTGTGTGTGTGTGTTGTGTGTGTGTGTGTGTGTGTGTGTGTGTGTGTGTGTGTGTGTGTGTGTGTGTGTGTGTGTGTGTGTGTGTGTGTGTGTGTGTTTGTGTGTGTGTGTGTGTGTGTACTCATGAACATGTGTGTGTGTGTGTGTGTGTGTGTGTGTGTGTGTGTACTCACCTAATTCACCTAATTGTACTCACCTAATTGTGGTTGCAGGGGTCGAGTCTCAGCTCCTGGCCCCCGCCTCTTAACTGATCGCTACTGGGTCCTCTTTCTCTCTGCTTCCTGAGCTTTGTCATACCTCTTCTTAAAACTATGTATGGTTCCTGCCTCCACTACTTCACTTGCTAGGCTATTCCACTTGCTGACAACTCTATGACTGAAGAAATACTTCCTAACGTCCCTGTGACTCGTCTGAGTCTTCAGCTTCCAGTTGTGACCCCTTGTCCCTGTGTCCCCTCTCTGGAACATCCTATCTCTGTCCACCTTGTCTATTCCCCGCAGTATCTTGTATGTCGTTATCATGTCTCCCCTGACCCTTCTGTCCTCCAGTGTCGTCAGTCCGATTTCCCTTAACCTTTCCTCGTACGACATTCCCTTGAGCTAGGGGACTAGCCTTGTTGCAAACCTTTGTACTTTCTCTAACTTCTTGACGTGCTTGACCAGGTGTGGGTTCGAGACTGGTGCTGCATACTCCAGTATGGGCCTAACATACACAGTGTACAGTGTCTTGAACGATTCCTTATTAAGGTATCGGAACGCAATTCTCAGGTTTGCCAGGCGCCCGTATGCTGCAGCGGTTATTTGGTTGATGTGTGCCTCCGGTGATGTGCTCGGTGTTATGATCACCCCAAGGTCTTTCTCCCTGAGTGAGGTCTGTAGTCTTTGTCCACCTAGCCTATACTCTGTCTGCGGTCTTCTTTGCCCCTCCCCAATCTTCATGACTTTGCATTTGGCTGGATTGAATTCGAGAAGCCAGTTACTGGACCACATGTCCAGCCTGTCCAGCCTGTCCAGGTCTCTTTGCAGTCCTGCCTCATCCTCGTCCGATTTAATTCTTCTCATCAACTTCACGTCATCTGCGAACAGGGACACTTCAGAGTCTATTCCTTCCATCATGTCGTTCACATATATCAAAAATAGCACTGGTCCTAGAACTGACCCCTGTGGGACCCCGCTCGTAACAGGCGCCCACTGTGATACCTCTTCACGTACCATGACTCGTTGCTGCCTCCCTGTCAGGTATTCCCTTATCCATTGCAGTGCCCTCCCTTTTACATGCGCCTGATCCTCCAGCTTCTGCACTAATCTCTTTTGGGGAACTGTGTCAAAGGCCTTCCTGCAGTCTAGGAAAACGCAATCTCCCCAACCCTCTCTCTGTGTCTTACTTCTGTTACCTTGTCATAAAACTCCAGGGGGTTTGTGATACAAGATTTGCCTTCCATGAACCCATGCTGGTTTTCATTTTAATCTTGTTCCTTTCCAGGTGTTCGACCACTCTCCTCTGATAATCTTCTCCATGACTTTGCACACAATATATGTCAGAGGACACAGGTCTGTAGTTTAGTGCCTCGTTTCTGTTTCCTTTCTTAAAAAATGGGGACTACATTAGCTGTCTTCCATTTCTCAGATAGTTGCCAGTTTCAAGGGATGTGTTGAAGATTGTGGTTAGAGGCACGCACAGCATCTTGCTCCTTCTCTAAGGACCCGTGGGGAGATGTTGTCCGGTCCCATCGCCTTTGAGGTGTCAAGGTCACAAAAAGCTTCTTCACCTCCTCAGTTGTTTGTATGTCATCAACACTTGTTGGTATATTCCCTCTTGATGTTCCCTTTCTGTGCTGTTTTTCCCACATCCCTTCCTGTCTCTACTGTATAAAACTTCCTTACTTCCTGTTCAGTCCTCACAGACCACGATCTTTTTGAGTTCTGCCCTTCTGTCCTTAATCTGAATACTGGTCTATTGACTGTGTCTTCCTTTCTCGATGTGTGTGTAGTGTGTGTGGTGTGTTGTGGTGTTGTGGTGTGTGGATGCGTGTGTTGTGGTGTGTGTGGCGTGGGTGGGTGGTGTTTGTGCCAACAATTTACGTACAATGTTGGGTGTGTAAAAAGCTTTTAAGTGGCCTCAGTTGTTATGTTTTAGATAGCTTGTTGGATGTAGTCTACTTATTTTCCCTTTGTAGCGTCTATACATATCATTTCTTGTATTACAGTAAAATTACTTGTTCGTGTTAGTGCTACGTAAGTGTGTTTATGTATGTTTAATACAGGGTTACCTGGAGTTCCTGGAGGTATATCGGATCACGCCCCCGCGGCCCGTCATGCCAGGCCTCCGATGTGATCAGTGCCTGATCAGTAGTGTGTAGTGCTGGCCGCACGCAGTCCAACGTACGAGCCACAGCCCGGCTGATCCGGCACTAACTTTAGGTATCTGTCCAGCTCTCTCTTGAAGGCAGCCAGGGGTTTATTGGCAATTCCCCTAATGCTTGATGGGAGGCTGTTGAACAGTTTTGGGCCCCGGACACTTATGGTGTTTTCTCTTAGTGTACCAATGGCGCCCCTACTTTTTATTGGGGGCATTTTGCATCGCCTGCCCAGTCTTTTACTTTCGTAGGGAGTGATTTCTGTGTGCAGATTTGGGACCATTCCTTCCAAGATTTTCCAAGTGTAGATTATGATATATCTCTCCCTCCTGCGTTCCAACGAGTACAAGTCAAGTGCTTCCAAGCGTTCCCAGTAGTTAAGGTGCGCAGACGGCTTTTATATATCTCTCAATACACACAACACACACACACACACACACACACACACACACACACACACACACACACACACACACACACACACACACAACACATTATATAATATATATATATATATATATATATATATTATATATATTTATTATATATATTATATATAATATATATATATTCTGAGAGATATACACCTCTCGATGTATGTATCTTGTATGGTTTAGTCTATGTTCTTCCAATTTGAGTTGTGCTGGTGGTTCTGGGAAGGCCAGCACCGACGTTCTTCAACAATGGGTTCCATTATTATAAGGATTCTCCGTCAGATTTTATGGGAAAGATTCAAATGATGCTCATTAAATTGAATGGTTCATAAGTGTTTATTAAGATCACCGGTGCTGTTGCTGCACGTAGAGACACTGCTGCTGACGTTCTTGGTGCTCCTGCTGATACTCATGCAGATACTGCTACTGCTGCTACTGCTACTACTATTACAACTACCTCTACTCTACTGCTACTACTAATACTACCACTAATACTATAATTGCTGCTAATACTACTACCACCACCACTACTGCTTGTACTTTCACTACTGCTACTGCTGTTATTACTACTACTACTACTACCGCCACTAATAATAATAATAATAATTTTTAAAGCAAGAGGAGAGCTCAAGCACTCAGATGTAAAGTAGTTTGGTGTATTTATAGCTGAAGTGTTTCTCCAACACTGTAGGTTTCTTCAGTCAAACAGAGAGGAGAATAAATTGCAGGCAATAGAAATAGTGGCGATATAAAGATGATGCAATCAGTCCATCAACCTTGGAGAAAAAGTTATTAAGGTGGTCAGTCCCTCATCCAGGAGAAGAGTTCAGCGTCATCACTCACTAACAGTATGTTGACCACGTCGGTGTTTGGCGAGGTCAACGCGGTGTTTGGCGAGATCAACGCGGTGTTTGGCGTGGTCAACGCGGTGTTTGGCGTGGCCAATACAGTGTTTGGCGTGGTCAACATAGTATTTGACTTCTCCAGCATGGTGTTAGCGTCTGCAAAGAGTATCTAGCGTGGTAAGCCAAACCAACACGGTATTTTGCATGGCCAACACGTGTGTTTGGTGTGACAAATACGGTGTTTGGTGTGGCTGCAATAAGTGTGTCTGCTGAATGGACCAAGCAATTATCCCAGCCCAATGCTGCCTCCTCTTATCGTCCACCCCAGATACGTGAGAGAGAAAGGGATATATATATATAATATATATATATATATATATATATATATATATATATATATATATATATATATATATATATATATATATATATAATATATATATATATATATATACATATATATATATATATATATATATATATATATATATATATATATATATATATATATATATATATATAAACTATATATATATATATATACATATATATATAATGTGTGTGTCTTCTTTCTGGCGTTCGTACAACAGCTGTGGGATCTTCTTCATTCTTCTTTTCTCCATCTCTTCCCCTTCTTTGCTATTTTCTTCTTCCGTCTACTCCACGTTTCTCTCTTCTCCTCTACTCTTCGTCTTCCTTCCCTTCTAGAATCTCCTCTTCCTCGTATTCCTCCAGAATCTCCTCTACCTTCTAGTCCTCGTTTTCCTTTGCCTCCCGCTCGTCAGTATTCCCCGCCTCCTTTATTCTCATTTAATTCCATCGCTTTTTCCCTCTTTCCTTCAGTTTTTTTTCTCTTCCTTCAACTCCTCCTCCAGAAGGTTCTAATTTTCTCCATATTCCTTTTTCCCTCCCCTTCCCCCTAATCATCTTTACCCTCCCGTTCCTCATTCTTCTCCGCCTCCTATCTCTTCTTTTCCTTCCTTTCTCTTCTTCTTCTTCTCCTTCTCTTACTTCTTCTCATACCCATTTTCTACCTCTTCATAATCCTCCTCCTCCTCCTCCTCTTTCTCTGCTTGAGTTTTGGAGACTGTCTCCTGTATCTTGGCTGTGGGAGTAGTGACGAAAAATATTAATCTATTCCCTCAGCCTTGGGACAGCACCCTCTGCCTTATGAGTGAACGTGTGGTGGAGATCCCGTGGTAAAAGCCAAATTTGGGGGGAAGGGGAAGACAAGGTTAAGCTTGATTTATAAAAGCTGCAGCCATGAGGAACCATGAGGACACATAGTGTGGAATCCATGCAGGAAGGTTAGGTTGCTGTGTCTGGTTGAACCTCGCTGTGGAGCTGGTGGTGTGGACCATGAGTAGAGGCTGGACTCTTATTTCAGTCTGAAAGTAATATTATTGTCTGCCTGGTACCCATTTATTTCCCTGCTCAGTCAATGTCCCCTTGTATCAGTGTTGATCTCCATGAGTTGTATCACTGAATGATCGTTTTCAGGATAATTATCATTAGGGTATACTTCCTTATTTTTCAGCGAACGTCAGAGTAGAGTGCTTCACTTTAAGCCATGATTATCTTATTTTTAAATTATTTTCCTAAATGGTATTATGATTACACATCTCAAGTGGTTAGTGGCTTTTTATGCAATAATTTCTTTTGTGGATTGTGAGGGGTGGAAGGAGCATCCGTGTTTACTTTCTTTATCTCACTTCCGCCTTCTTTCTTCTCCACCTTTCTTCTCTTCTTTCTTCTACCTTCTTTCTTCTTCCCACCTTCCTTCTTTTCTCTCTAATCCAGAGCCATCCTTTCCTCCACCAGTCCTTTCATCCCTCCATATTCTTTCTAACCCCTCCCTTTCCCCCCTCACTCTCCATCCTCCTTCCACCCTCTGTCCCACCATCTTCTCCCTCTTTCTCCTCTTCCCTTCTCCCTTTGAGCCTATCTGTTCTGGTGTAGGAATTTTAATTAAACAACAACCACGGAACTGATGAATTGTGGCTCCCGGTAGAAGAATTAACTGTTAAGAGCCTGGCCCAGCTGCCAGACCACCCATGTGTGTGTATGAGAGGGAGAGAGAGAGAGAGAGAGAGATCACAGTATTCCTCTCCCATCTCTCTCTCTCTCTCTCTCTCTCTCTCTCTCTCTCTCTCTCTCTCTCTCTCTCTTCAGAGCCAAGGGTTATGAGTTGGTAACGACGTTATGAGTCGATTGACTTGCATATAGAAAGAGCTTTAGCGTTGAGAGGGTGGCGTGGAAGCCTCATGCAAGTAACCTCACTCAACATTGGGGCCAGGCTGGAGAACTTAGCCACTCAGGAAGATCTGATTCATCTGATTTTCCCCTTTACTGCCTGGCCTCAGTCCTTTCTTGGGGACAGGGAATGGGGGTGCCTGGATGCTGGTGAAGGGCTTTTCATCCTAGGAATCAGAGCAACGGTCTCCTTACGCACACACACACACACACACACACACACACACACACACACACACACACACACACACACACACACACACACACACACACACACACACAGGCCTAGTGTCTGATTGACATGTGCCTAGGACAAAATGGTAACTAACACTTCTTCCCCCTCCCCCCTCAACCTCGGTCTAAACGACACTCATAGACTCTCCCACTTGACCTCTTTCCTCTCATCTATCAATTCCACAATGAAACCAATACGTTAATTAATAAAGAGAAATAATTATGAATCAATATAACCTCAGTATATCCTGCGTTGCTGGCACCTCTGTCATTACTACATCAAAGAACTAGCTCAAAGGCTTTGATCTGAGAGAGTCTGATCATACAAAACATTGACATAAGGGCGGAATTAGATGATACTCGTGCTGGGACCTTTTGTTATTGAGGATTATTTTCCTCCCAGGGGACCGGATGAATGAATCATGTGAGAAATACAATTCTCTCTTTTGTTTTGATTAGCTCATGTCTTTTATCTCTCTTATTGACCCTCTTTCTCAGTGCGCCTTTGTTGTGCTCCTACTCAAACCAACATAAACATTTGGGAGGAGAGAGGAAGGGCTAATAATTAATTTGTTGTTTGAGAGTATCTCCACTTGGTGTTTATGAGAAGGGTTTGGCCTTGTGTTTTATCCAATGGGAGATTATTGCTTCGTTTGCGATGTCTTCCCTTTTTCTTCTTTTGTTAGCCACGGTAGTGAACTTGTGTGGTGTGCAGCTTGCAATAGTGAAGAAAGAACACCCGTTGCAGAACAACTCATAACTTCACGAAGCTCTACTCGGAGCGAAACGTTGTGGCAATAAGAGTTTGTCTCGCAGCGTCTGTGTGTCCGAAATGATGTATAGATGTTTATGATCATGATGACTGTTTTTCAGTCAGTATTTTATCGATTAATATACATTGTATCTGAGAGAAACTTCCGACAAAGTGAAGGTCGGCTTTGTCTAAATTACTAGAATAAATAACCTGCTGATGTTTTAATTTTGTAAATAGTTATTTTTTCTTGTTAGACAAAAGCTTTATAATTATTTTTGTGAAGTAGATACAACGCAGAGACTAATTGTGATCACCGGAGTCTTTATATTGTTCATATCTACACGGAATGTTAGCTGACCATTGACCACCCAGGGCATAGTAGTGTAGTGGTAATGGCAGTAGTAGTAGTAGTAGAAGTAATAGTAGTAGTACATGTAGTAGTAATAATACTAGTAATAGTAACAATAGTAGTAGAAGTAGCAGTAATAGCAGCCGTTTTTTCAGAAGTGTGCAGACTTGACAATTCAAATAACTCTTCGGCCTGTAACAACCCCTCCGACCCCCAGAGTGCAAGCACTATATTTCTCATCTACGAAAATGTAACATCCCCACTCAGACTTTAGAGTGGAGGCACCGTATCTTCCATCTCCGGACCTGCCTAGTATGGGCCAAAGGACCTGCCTAGTATGGGCCAAAGGACCTGCCTAGTATGGGCTAAAAGGACCTGCCTAATATGGGCCAACAGGCCTGCTACAGTGATCCTCCTTTCTTATGTTCTTATATTCTTAACTGCAACATCCCCACCCATCCAGAGTGCAGGCACTGCACTTCCCTCCCCCCGGATCTACAACATTCCCCTACTCATCTATTAAAGTGGTGCCACTGTGCTTCCTGCCTTCCAAACTCAGGTCTCGCTAACCAGTTTCAATGAAGTCCTCCGTAAGCCTTACCTGGTTTTTATTTATATCGTAAAAGAGTAATGTTTATGCTTCATACTTATTCAACATCAAAATCAAGAGAAATTAAAACTAATAGCGAAGTTCATAAAATCACCGAGATCATTGTAATCTGTGATTCCTTAAAAGATCGACCGGTGCATCTCACACAACAGACTTGTTTATTTCTTTATAAGAATTAGAGTATTTATTGCCATTACAGTGATATTTAACTCCGCAGACAATGATATTTACTAGTGAAATGACGATATTTTTCCCTCCGTAGTTCATCAGCGCTTTCTTTCGTAGAGGAGCCATGGTTGAGTCAATAATACAGCGATATACGACGCTTTAATGTAGCAATATTCCCTGGCCGGTAAAATAGCTATATTTGGTCTAGTATAAAACACTGGGCCTCTCGCTTCCGGCTGTTCTCTGCTGGCAATTAATCTCTCTGGGTCGAGATTGTAATTGGGAGCAATCCTGAAGTTTATCGCGCAAAGCTTGGTGAGAAATGAGAACGAGGAGGGACAGTGTGGAGTATATATATATATATATATATATATATATATATATATATATATATATATATATATATATATATATATATATATATATATATATATATATATATTATATGCAACCACGAACGAGTGGTATTAATCAATAACAACACTGCGACTAGCCGAGGATTCGAACACATGTCGTTTCTGCCCACATCATGGTGAGCGAAAATCATACATAAAGCTCTAACCCACGGGACCACATAATCCTACAAGAATGACACACCCAGCAGAGCTAGGTGTTTTACCGTAATCCGAGGATATACGGTGGTGTGGGTGCCTTTGAGCTAGTTTCATTCTACTCCCTGTCGCAGTGTTGTTATTGATTAATACCACTCGTTCGTGGTTACAATAATATATATATGTTGCTCGTGAGGCTAGTACAACAAACAGGGAGTAGAATGAAATTAACTCAAAGGCACCCACACCACCGTATGTCCTCAGATGACGGTAAAACAACTAGCTCTGCTGGGTGCGTCATTCTTGTAGGATTGCGTGGTCTTATGGGTTAGAGCGTCATGTGTGATTTTTGCTCACGATGAGGTGGGCCAAAACGACAGGGGTTCGAATCCTCGGCTAGTCGCAATGTTCATATTGATGTGTGTGTGTGTGTGTGTATGTGTGTGTGCGTGTGTGTGTGCGTGCGTGCGAGTGTGTGTACTCAGTTGTATTCACCTAGTTGTGGTTACAGGGGTCGACTCACAGCTCCTGTGCCCCACCTCTTCACTGGCCGCTACTAGGTCACACACACACACACACACACACACACACCACACACACACACACACACACACACACACACACACACACACACATTCACACTCCTACACTCTGTACACACCCTCCATCCTACACACACACACACCCTTGCACACCCTAGACACCCTCCATCCTACACACACACACCCTTGCACACCCTAGACACCCTCCACACACTATACCCCTCATCTAAGCATAGTACCCGCATGGCAGACACACTACTCACACCATCTTACACCCTGCTACGCCCACACAAGGAAGTCTGCGACATCGAGCTCATGAAATGGGCGTGTGAGAGAGGCGACGCGCCGCACCATCAGAGCAGCTTGCGGCAAGATAATGACCGCAGCGGCTGCGGGTTACTGGCCTCTGCGCTGAATATCAAATATGGTGGAGGGAAGGGGTAGGGGAAGACGAGGAGGAACTGAAGTAGGAAAAGGGTAGAGTAAGATAATGGTCCGGAACGTGAGGAGGAGAAGGAACAGTAGAAGCAGCAGCAGCCCAGCAACAACAGCAGCTGCAACAGTTGCAGCAGTCGCTACAGCAGCAACAGCAACAGTTGCACCAGCAGGAGTGGAAATAGCAGCAAGAATAACAGTAACAGCAATAACAGCAAGAGGAGGACCTGAAATAGTAAAAAGAGCGGGAAGAGAAAAAAAAAAGATTGATGAATACGTACCAAGAAGTGGAGATGGGGAAGATGTTAGGAGGTGAGACAGGGAGAGAAAGGTAACGTGAAAGATGGTGGAATAGGAAAGAAGAGGATAGTTGTTTCTCCCTTACCATGAAAACCTGTGTGATATACCTTCTCTACTTAAAAATTTTAGAATCAAAGTTGTATTTAAAAATCTTGATACAGGAAAAGAAAAAAATCTGATTAAAAATTCCCCCGAAAATGCTGTTGGCTGTGTCTACAAGATTTCTTGTAAAAAATGTCATAAAGTTTATTACAGTAAAACTTGGGAAGAATTTAGGATACATTCAACAAGATAAAATGTTTAAAGCTTAGGTAGAATATTAGGTATTGCTTGACCACCTCACCAGCGTTACCATTAAAGGTTCAGGTGTTGTATGTTGACTGTGAAGTATAATCTCGCCCTTATATGCCTTCTGCTAATCTTTTATTTTTATTATTCCTTAATAATGTGAGAAATCACGAAAGTGCTTGGAAGTTCACTATTCTTTTCACAGTTGTTGTTTTGCATGCGTATATATATATATATATATATATATATATATATATATATATATATATATATATATATATATATATTTATATATATATATATATTTTATATATATATATATATATATATATATATATATATATATATATATTATATATATATATATATGTATATATATATATATATAATATATATAATATATATATATATATATATATATATATATATATATATA
>NC_069407.1:41957594-41970094 GCF_026875155.1 Cherax quadricarinatus | reverse complement strand
AGCTATAAAATTGGAATGTTTGAATGTGCGCGGATGTAGTGCGGATGATAAAAAAGAAGTGATTGCTGAAATTTGGGAGATGTTAAGCGAATGTGTAGGAACTTTTGAGCCAAGTGAGAGAGTAATTGTGGTAGGGGACCTAAGTGCTAAAGTAGGAGAAGCGTTTAGAGTGGGTTTGGTAGGTTAAGTTTTGGGTGCCAGGTGTAAATGAAAATCAGAAGCATTTGATTGAACTTTGTATAGAAATGGTTTGGTTATAGGTAGCATAATTTAAGAAATAGAGGATAAATAAGTATACAAGATATGATATAGGGCGTAATGACCGTAGTTTGTTGGACTACGTATTGGTAGATAGACTAGTGGGTAGACTTTAGAATGTGCATGTTTATAGAGGGGCCACAGATATATCAGATCACTTTTTAGTTGAAGCTACAGTGAGAGTAAAAGGTAGATGGGATACCAGGAAAATGGAACCAACAAGTAAGAGAGAGGTGAAGGTTATAAAATAGAAGAGGCAGTTAGGGTAAGATATAATCAACTGTTGGAGGACAGATGGGCTAGTGTGAGTATAGGCAATGAGGTAGATGTATGGAGTAGGTTTAAAAATATAGTGTTAGAGTGTTCAGCAGGTGTTTGTGGTTACAGGAAAGTGGGTGCGGGAGGGAAGAAGAGTGACTGGTGCAATGATGCCAAGAAAGTAGTAAGAGAGAAAAAGTTAACATATGACGGTTTTTACAAAGTAGATGTGATGCAAGGAGGAATGAGTATATGTAGAGAAAAAGAAAGGTTAAGAGAGTGGTGAAGCAATATAACGAGAGAGCAAATGAGTGGGTGAGATGTTATCAACAAATTTTGTTGACAAGAAATAGCTTTAGAGTGAGACTAATAAGTTGAGAAAGCCTAGGGAACGAATGGATTGCTAGTTAAAATAGGAGAGGAGAGTTATTAAATGGAGAGTTAGAGGTATCAGGAAGATGGAGGGAATATTTTGCGGAATTGTTAAATGTTGATAAAGATAGGGAAGCTGTGATTTCGTGTATAGGGCAAGGAGGAATAACATCTTATAGGAGTGAGGAAGAACCAGTTGTGAGTGTGAGGGAAAGTGTGTGGGGCAATGGGTAGAATGAAACGGGGTAATGCAGCTGGGATTGATCGGATAAAGATAAAAATGTTAAAAGCAGATGGAGATATAGTTTTGGAGTGGTTAGTGTTTTTATTTAATTAATGTATGGAAGAGGGTAATGTACCTAGGGACTGGCAGATAGCGTGCATAGTTCCTTTGTATAAAGACAAAGGGGACAAAAGAGAGTGTAAAAATTATGGAGGAATAAGTCTATTGAATATGGTAGAGTTATTACTGAAAAAATTAAGAGTAAGACGGAGAGCAGGACAGCAGATGAACAAGGAGGCTTTAGCAAAAGTACGGAGTGTGTAGACCAAGTGTTTGCAGTGAAACATATAGGTGAACAGTATTTAGATAAGGGTAAAGATGTTTTTGTGGCATTTATGGACTTGGAAAAGGCGTATGATAGGGTGGAGAGGGGGGGGGCATTGTGGCAGATGTTGCAAATGAAAAGAAAGCAGTGGAGAGTCTTTACAAGGATAGTGAGGCTCAGGTTAGAGAATGTAGGCGAGAGAGAGATTATTTCCCAGGAGAAGTAGGCCTTAGACTTGGATGTGTGATATCACCATGGTTGTTCAATATATTTATAGACGGAGTTGTAAGAGAAGTGAATGCTCGGGTGTTGGCAAGAGGTGTGGGGTTAAAAGATAAAGAATCTAATACAAAGTGGGAGTTGTCACAGTTGCTCTTTACTGATGACACTGTGCTTTTGGGAGATTCTGAAGAGAAGTTCCAGACGTTGGCTGATGAGTTTGGTAGGGTATGTAAAAGAAGGAAATTAAAAGTGAATATAGGAAACAATAAGGTGATGAGGATAACAAAAAAATTAGGTAATGGAATATTGGATATCAGAGTGGAGAGAGAATGGAGGAGATGAATGTATTCAGATATTTGGGAGTGGACCTGTCAGCAGATGGGTCTATGAAAGATGAGGTGAATCATAGAGAAGACGAGAGGAAAAAGGTGAGTGGTGCACTGAGGAGTCTGTGGAGACAAAGAACTTTATCCAAGAAAGCAAAGAGGGGAATGTATGAGAGTATAGTTAAACCAACGCTCTTATATGCGTATGAGGCATGGATGGTGAATGCTGGAATAAGGAGAAGGTTGGAGGCAGTGGAGATGTCATGTTTGAGGGCAATGTGTGGTGTGAATATGATGCAGAGAATCGGCAGTTTGGAAATTAGGAGGAGGTGCGAGATTACCAAAACAATTATCCAGAGCGTTGAGGAGGGGTTATTGAGAAGGTTTGAACATGTAGAGAGGCTGGAACGAAATAGAATGACTTTGACAGTATATAAATCTGTAGTGGAGGGAAGGCGGGGTAGGGGTCGGCCTAGGAAAGGTTGGAGGGAGGAGGGGTAAAGGAGGTTTTGTGTGCGAGGGGCTTGGACTTCCAGCAAGTGTGAGTTAGTCGTTTTAGAGAGGAGCAAATGGAGACAAATGGTTTTTAGGATGTGCTGTTGGAGTGTAAGCAAGGTAAAATTTATGAAGGGATTCAGGGAAACCGGCAGACCGGACTTTATTCCTCGAGATGGGAAGTACAGTGCCGGCATCCTGAAGGAGTTGTGTTAATGTTGCAGTTTTATAACTGTAGTGTAAGCATGCCTCTGGCAAGATAGTGATGGAGAGAATGATAATGGAAGTTTTTCTTTCTCGGGCCACCCTGCCTTGGTGGGAAACGACCGATGAGTCAATAAAATAAAATAAAAATAATATCAATGAAATCAGAAAACAAATGATTTTAAATCATTTACCAAACTGCGTAGGCCAGGACACGACCCTATGAACCCTGTGCCACCTCCAGAGACAGCACAATGTACGCATCACATTACCACTAGGCCAGCGATCCTACAAGAACCAAGCACACAGCACGGAGCTATGTGTTTGCCTTGGTCCGAGGATACTCCTGGCAGTGGTATCTGAAGGGTTAATTTCAGCGTCATCCTGTTTGAATACCCGCGTCAAAAAGCAGTCTATATAGCAATGAAATCACGAAACAAGTGATTTTAAATCATTTACCGGCAGTATCCCGCCAAAGCAGGGTGTCCCAAAAATTTATCTTTTTAACTTTAGAAGTGTATACAGGAGAAGCTATTACTAGCCCTTTGCTCCCGGCATTTTAATCGCCTCTTACGACACGCATGGTTTACGAGGGAAAATTCTGTTCCACTTCCTCAAGGAGATAAGAGGAAACAAACAAGAACAAGAACTAGTAAGAAAATAGATGTAAACCTAGAGGGGCGTGTATATATATGCTTGTACATGCATGTGTAGTGTGACCTAAGTGTAAGTAGAAGTAGCAAGACGTACCTGAAATCATGCATGACACAGAAAAAAGACACCAGCAATCCTACCATCATATAAAGCAATTATATTCTTCCGTTTACACTCTCTTGGCAAGACGGTAGTACCTCCCTGGGCGGTTGCTGTCTACCAATATATATATATATATATATATATATATATATATATATATATATATATATATATATATATATATATATATATATAATATATATATATATATACATACATATATATATATATATATATATATATATATATATATATATATATATATATATATATATATATATATTATATATATATATAATTTGTGAATTAATAATTTCGCAAAATTCATGGTTTATTATTAAATTACTGTTAAATTATCGAAAATATATTTTGTTGGTTTAGGTTATATTAAATTACGCTTGTTATAATAAGGTTAGGTAAGTTTTCAAAGGTTCATTTGTTGCAAAATTATTAGTTTTTACATTAATATAAATGAAAAAAAAACATGTCTTTGAACGTATAAGAGAAATTTTTAGAAAGGGCTTAATTGACCACAAATTTTTGCTAATATATATATAATATATTATATATATATATATATATATATATATATATATATATATATATATGTGTGTGTGTGTGTGTGTGTGTGTGTGTGTTGTGTGTGTGTGTGTGTGTGTGTGTGTGTGTGTGTGTGTGTGTGTGTGTGTGTGTGTGTGTGTGCGCGCGCGTGTGAGTATATACAAAGTGATACCCTAAGTCAAGTGAGAAATAATAAATTAACTGAAAAAAAAAATCCCACCAAAAAATATTTACTTGAAAAAAGAATGGACAAAAATTCCATGATGCAATGGTATAATATCTGTTCTACTTTTGCTTCCAAAAATAAATGAACGAGAATGGAAACTGGAATGTAGGCCCGATAACCCACTGGTGTGGGAATGTTATTGTTTCGGGGTACAAGGTGGTGGGTAGAGTATAGGGCAGATGTTCTCTGTAGGTGCTGCCAACCCGGCGTGTCACTGTTTAAGGGGAAAGAATGGAAAAGGTACGGCGGGTGGATGGGAAAAGGGGAGAAGAATGATTTGAGAGTGTAAGGAAGGAAAACTACTTGAGGGAAGGGGAGGGGAAGGAGAGGAAAGGATGAGGAGAGAGGGTAAAGCGGGAAGGTGTGAGGGGAAAATTAGGGAAGGTGAAGAAAAGAGGTATAAGAGGGAGTTACGAATTATGAGAAGAACAAGAGAAGGATGGTGGAAAGTATGGTGAGTGGGTGAGCGAAAGCATTGTGCTAGTCAAAATAGTAGAAGTAAGAGAGGCAGCATAAGGAGATGGAGAGAGAGAGAGAGGGAGGGAGTGAGAGAGAGAGAGCCAGGCCTAAGAAACAAGACCTTCCAAAGAAGGAATGCCAAACTAGACCTGCCAGACAAGACCTTCTAAACAAGACCTGCCAAGCAAGGCCTGCCAAACAAGGCCTGCCAAACAAGACCTGCCAAACAAGACCTGCCAAGCAAGACCTGCCAAGCAAGGCCTGCCAAACAAGACCTGCCAAACAAGACCTGCCAAACAAGACCTGCCAAACAAGACCTGCCAAACAAGGCCTGCCAAACAAGACCTGCCAAGCAAGAATTGCCAAGCAAGACCTGCCAAGCAAGGCCTACCAAACAAGACCTGCCAAACAAGACCTGCCAAACAAGACCTGCCAAGCAAGACCTGCCAAGCAAGGCCTGAAAAGCAAGACCTGCCAAACAAGACCTGCCAAATAAGACCTGCCAAACAAGACCTGCCAAACAAGACCTGCCAAACAATACCTGCCAAGCAAGACCTGCCAAGCAAGACCTGCCAAACAAGGCCTGCCAAACAAGGCCTGCCAAACAAGACCTGCCAAACAAGACCTGCCAAACAAGACCTGCCAAACAAGGCCTGCCAAACAAGACCTGCCAAGCAAGAATTGCCAATCAAGACCTGCCAAGCAAGGCCTACCAAACAAGACCTGCCAAACAAGACCTGCCAAACAAGACCTGCCAAGCAAGACCTGCCAAGCAAGGCCTGCCAAACAAGGCCTGCCAAACAAGACCTGCCAAACAAGACCTGCCAAACAAGACCTGCCAAACAAGGCCTGCCAAACAAGACCTGCCAAGCAAGAATTGCCATGCAAGACCTGCCAAGCAAGGCCTACCAAACAAGACCTGCCAAACAAGACCTGCCAAACAAGACCTGCCAAGCAAGACCTGCCAAGCAAGGCCTGCCAAGCAAGACCTGCCAAACAAGACCTGCCAAACAAGACCTGCCAAACAAGACCTGCCAAACAAGACCTGCCAAACAATACCTGCCAAGCAAGACCTGCCAAGCAAGACCTGCCAAACAAGGCCTGCCAAACAAGGCCTGCCAAACAAGACCTGCCAAACAAGACCTGCCAAACAAGACCTGCCAAACAAGGCCTGCCAAACAAGACCTGCCAAGCAAGAATTGCCAATCAAGACCTGCCAAGCAAGGCCTACCAAACAAGACCTGCCAAACAAGACCTGCCAAACAAGACCTGCCAAGCAAGACCTGCCAAGCAAGGCCTGCCAAGCAAGACCTGCCAAACAAGACCTGCCAAACAAGACCTGCCAAACAATACCTGCCAAGCAACACCTGCCAAGCAACACCTGCCAAGCAACACCTGCCAAACAAGACCTGCCAAACAAGACCTGCCAAACAAGACCTGCCAAACAAGACCTGCCAAGCAAGGCCTGCCAAACAAGACCTGCCAAGCAAGGCCTGCCAAACAAGACCTGCCAAGCAAGGCCTGCCAAACAAGGCCTGCCAAACAAGACCTGCCAAACAAGGCCTGCCAAACAAGGCCTGCCAAACAAGACCTGCCAAGCAAGACCTGCCAAGCAAGGCCTGCCAAATAAGGCATGCCAAACAAGACCTGCCAAGCAAGGCCTGCCAAGCAAGGCCTGCCAAACAAGACCTGGCAAACAAGACCTGCCAAACAAGACCTGCCAAACAAGTCCTGCCAAACAAGACCTGCCAAGCAAGGCCTGCCAAACAAGACCTGCCAAACAAGACCTGCCAAACAAGACCTGTCAAACAAGACCTGCCAAACAAGGCCTGCGAAACAAGGCCTGCCAAACAAATTCTGCCAAACAAGGCCTGCCAAACAAGACCTGCCAAGCAAGACCTGCCAAACAAGACCTGCCAAGCAAGGTCTGCCAAACATGGCATGCCAAACAAGACCTGCCAAGCAAGGTCTGCCAAACAAGGTCTGCCAAACAAGGCCTGCCAAACAAGACCTGCCAAACAAGGCCTGCCAAACAAGGCCTGCCAAACAAGGCCTACCAAACAAGACCTGCCAAACAAGGCCTGCAAAACAAGGCCTGCCAAACAAGGCCTGCCAAACAAGACCTGCCAAACAAGGCCTGCCAAACAAGGCCTGCAAAACAAGACCTGCCAAACAAGACCTGCCAAACAAGGCCTGCCAAACAAGACCTGCCAAACAAGGCCTGCCAAACAAGGTCTGCCAAACAAGACCTGCCAAGCAAGACCTGCCAAACAAGACCTGCCAAGCAAGGTCTGCCAAACATGGCATGCCAAACAAGACCTGCCAAGCAAGGCCTGCCAAACAAGACCTGCCAAACAAGACCTGCCAAACAAGACCTGCCAAACAAGTCCTGCCAAACAAGACCTGCCAAGCAAGGCCTGCCAAACAAGACCTGCCAAACAAGACCTGCCAAACAAGACCTGTCAAACAAGACCTGCCAAACAAGGCCTGCCAAACAAGGCCTGCCAAACAAGGCCTGCCAAACAAGGCCTGCCAAACAAGGCCTGCCAAACAAGGCCTGCCAAACAAGACCTGCCAAACCAGACCTGCCAAACAAGACCTACCAAACAAGGCCTGCCAAACAAGGCCTGCCTGACAAAGCCTGTCAAACATTTTTACTGTTTACTTGCACTTATCTGGATGCTTTTCAAGTCTCTACTGTTGTGTTATTGTTAGATCCTTTCCTTGTTTATCTCCTGCCTACCCCTCCTGCTCGCCTTTTACTCTCCTCTCTCCTCCAAACTTGCTTTCCCCTCCTCTACCCTTCCCTTTTGACCTCCCTCCTCTTCCCTTCTCTTTTGCCTCCTCTCCTTTTCCCTTCCCTCTCGCCTTTTACTTTTCCTTACCATCCGAACTTGCCTTCCCTTCTCTTTTAGCATCCCTCCTCTTCCTTTCCCAACTTCTCAACTCTTACCTCTCTTTTCTTCTCTTTCTCTCCCTTTCTTTTAAGATCCACCCCAGCCCTGTCCTCCACACTTATTCCTTTCACTTCTTTCTCCCCCTTCACCTCCTATCATCCATTCCCCTTCCTTTTTCCTGCCACTTTAACCCATTCCCTTTCCCCTCAGTCTCCCTCTTCCATCCTTTTTCCCCTTACTTACCTCTTCTATCTTCTTTTTTTATTTTCCTTTAGCCTTCGATTCCTCCAAATCCTCCTCTTTGTTTCCCTTCACCTTTCCTTCTATTTTTTCTTTTCCATCAACGCTCTCTCTTAACCCTGTTCCTCCTTTCTTATTTTTACATCCTCCTTTCCATTCCTCCTTCCCCTATCCCTTTTCCTCCATACTCTTTACCTATTCCCCCTCTTCCTCCTCCCCTGTCACATCATCTTACTCCCTCCCAACATCTCACTCCTTCCCACCAACTTACTCCTTCCCAAGATCTTACTTATTCCCCCCATCTAACTCCCAACATCATTCATGATATTGTATATGTGATGAGTAAGACATGTGTGTAACATCTGGGCATCTTTACTCTGGAGGACGTTTCGCCAGCCAGTGGCATCATCTGTCCAATACTGAACACATCGTCTACAGGTTGAGGGACTGATTACCTCAAACTTCTTTCCATCTTCCGCCGTTCTTCTCTGTATTGGAGTGATGAAGCCATTGACTGGCGAAACGTTTTCACACTAAAGAAACCCAAATATTGCACAAGTGTCTCATCCAAGTCAGGTTTTCAAGTCAGTTACTGCTCTGGCAATACACTTACTGTTGTGTGTAGTATACTTACGTCTGTGTAGTATACTTACGTCTGTGGTATAAACCTTGGTAATAAATACCGATAAAATGGTTTAGAAAAACACGTAAGCAAACACTAGGACATATTTATTAGAAAAAAATTGGGTCCTGGGACCTTGATCACTCCCAACATATTTGTATCTCTAAACCAACTTACTTTTGTTTACAGAAGATTATGTTTAGTATCCTTTGTGCCGTGTGTAGTCACCTTCTATGAGTATTGCACTTACTGCTGCGTATAGCACACTTACTGCTGCATATATCATACTTACTGCTGCATATAGCACACTTACTGTTACGTACAGTACACTTACTGTTGTGAGAAGTACACTTACTGCATCCTATCTCACACTTACGCCTCCCTCATCAGTTGCAGTTCGTACACATTGACGCTGACAACCACTTAGAGGTTAAACTGACGTCGGTAAATGTAGGGGAGGGGGTAAGAGGAGTGTGTGTTTATATATATATATATATATATATATATATATATATATATATATATATAATATATATATATATATATATATATATATATATATATATATATATCGTGCCGAATATGTAAAACTGGTGAATTAGCAAGAACTCATTTAAAATTAAGTCCTTTCTAAAATTTTCTCTTATACGTTTTACATATTCGGCACGACATATATATATATATATATATATATATATATATATATATATATATATATATATATATATATATATATATATATATATATATATATGCAAAACAATCAATGTGAAAGAATAGTGAAATTCCAAGCACTTTCGTGACTACTCACATTATTAAGGGACAATAAAAGTAATGTTGTTGTTGTTGTAGGTTTGCCGGTACTTCCGGCCCGGGTCTTCTCCGGATGGCGACCCGGCGGTGGCCTCCCGGGAGGGGGGTGTCGTTCATCTTCTTCTGTATCCTTTCTTGGGGCCCTCCGGTTGGAGGGTGACTTCTTCTTCTGTCTTGCAGTGACTCCCCAAGTGGGAAGTTTCTTCTCGTTTAGCATCTTCAGCAGCATAGGAGGGCAGAGGCAGCAATTACAGGGTTCGTTTTGGAGCCACACCCCAGCTTTAGCAGGCAGCAAAGTGCTGGGGAAACTTGTCTTCACGGTGATTGATCATTGACAGTCCTGCTAGGTGAGGGTACCGTCTTCGGCAGCCCCATTCTGGAGAGTCCTGAATTTCTTCCTTGTGGTGTAATCGAGTGCCACAAAGCGTGGGGTCTCCATTGTTTTGCAACTTTACCTCTGGAATATCGTGTAGGAGCATTGCTATGCGTCTGCCAGCAGCATTGGTTGCTGAGTGAGAGTGCAGCATTGGGTGATGTGCGTTGAAATCTCCACCCACAATAATACACTCAGTGCGTGCTAGTGCGAGCTCTGCAATGTCTTGGGTTTTTGTAAATGTCATAGATGGTAATGGGCGCGCCAGGTATGTGTGCAAGGATGGCCTGTACCTCGACATCCTCCCCACAGTCCACAGGGTTGGCTATAACCTCGTGAGGTATTGTATTGGATACAAATACAGCTGTGCCTCTGCAGTGAACGCCCGGGTCCATGTGCCGAAAATACCCAGCAAAACCGGGTAGTCTTGGGCACATAGTCGGGACAGTCAGAATTTCTTGTAGCAAGACGATGTCAGCCCGATCCCGAATTACTGCCTCCAGCAAGAGGTGCTGTTTGCCCTTCAGGCCCTGAATGTTCCACTGTAGGACCTTGAGGGTGTGATTTGGTACCGAGGTTATTCCATCGCTGTTGTTTCCTGAGCTGGAGACTGAGTCCTGCCCGCTCTGAGAACCTGCAAATTCAAAGGAAGGTATATAAAGGGTCAAGACCACACCTCACTATCACATCCCACAACAAAGCAACACCTGACGCGCGACTCATAAGAAAGGGAACACTGCAGCAGGCCCGCTGGCCCAACTAGACAGGTCCTTCACATAACCCACGAACAAACTATTATACCCAAGAACTAAGAATTTTAAAATTTATTATTTGTCCAATGTATTATTAAATTCTTCCCAAATTCTATTAATTATAAATGGATCTAATTTAATTTATATAAACCGAAGGAAATATTCATATTATTGTCAAAACTGCTTTATATATATATATATATATATATATATATATATATATATATATATATATATATTATATATATATATATATATATATATATATATATATTATATATATATATATATATATATATATATATATATATATATATATATATATATATATATATACACACGTTTGTGTGTGTGTGTGTAAAATCGCTTGTGATGTCAGAACATACAGGAGGAGAATGAAATAATTTGAAATCATACTTGAGGCCCAGTGGTGTGCCTGATCTAGGAAGAAACATGACTTGTAAACCAGACTGCGTAGCTTTTGAGGCATCTGTGGTCGAGTTTTTTAGAATGTCACTTGGGGAACCTTGTCAGACTCCCCTGACGTGGTACCCTGACTTCGATCTTTCTCCGTATATACCTCCGCTTGTTTCTGCGTGGTGCACTGATATATATATATATATATATATATATATATATATATATATATATATATATATATATATATATATATATATATATATATATATATATATCAGTAAAGGCGGTCCTCTGGAAACGTTATATGCTGGACACCCTCCTCTTTTCTGCAATTTTGCAGAAATTGTGATGATGTGTTGTTTGCAACACGATAGGCCTAGAGCTATCATTCTGCTCCCCCGTGGTTGCTTTGCATCCTGTATCGCGTGGTTTACGATATTTGCTTAATATATATATATATATATATATATATATATATATATATATATATATATATATATATATATATATATATATATATATATGTATATATATATAAAGTGTATGTGAAGGAGAATACAGAGAAGAATTTTTTGACGTCTGTGCAAATAAAAAAAACTGTAAAAGAGATGAAGGGAAAGGGGAAGTGGCAAGAGGCTAAACAGTATATTTGGTTGAGGAGGGAAAGAAAGGGAAGGGGTGTGGTGGGATTGACAAGGAAGGGCAGAGGCGGAGAGAGTAATAGGGAGAACAGGCGAAGAGAAGAGAGGAAGTAAGGGAAGGACAGTAAAATGAGTGTAGAGGAGGCGAAATTGGGGAAGGGGCGACGGGAATGGGCGACGAGGAGAGTGGAAGGGAAGAATCTCCCTCACTTTCACACACATCGACTTGGTTCCAGCGTTGACTATTTTGTGTGTAAATAATGTAACTCCTCGAGGATTTTATTGCTAGTCCTGTGTGAGGGTACTGGAGAGGGCGAGAAGGAAAAGGGATGAGAGAATAGTGTTAGGAGAGAGAGGAACAGTGGGAAAGTGTGAAGAAGGTGGGTGGGAAGGGAGGACGGGAAGGCAGACGTGTTAGTGGTAAAGGAGGGAAGGAACATTGAGAAATATGAAAACGTGAATGAGAAAGGAAGAGTGTTAGAAGTGAGGTAGGAGAGGGAGGACCTGCTAGAAATGAGATGGAAGGAAAAGTGAAAAATGGAAAAGGAAAATAAAACGGATTGTTGTGCAAGGCATTCTGATCTTTACGACAAACACAAACTCCTTGAGGACTCTCTCAAAGTAGAGACATGTAAAGTTATCACTCTTTTCTCCACAGATCTCTTTCTTTAGAGAGAGTGGGAAATAGGATATAAAAATCACGTATAATAGCGTCCTTAAGGGACACTGTCGGCGAGTTATCTTAGTGAGAGAGAGACGTTGGTGTTTGGCTTATTATGGGAGGAAGAGTTGATGGGAATTGTCAGCATTTTAACCTGAGTGGTATGGAAGATGTTGATATTTGTACCAGAGTCGGAAGAGGTTATTGTTTTGGCAAGAGGAGGAGAGAGATGTTGGTGTTTAACCCGAGTAAGAGGAACATGTTTGTGTTTTGGCTGAGTGGAAAGATGATGATGTCTGGATCAGAGTGGGGGAAATAACTAACTGATTATATATATTTTAAATTTTCTAACAAATTCTTCTCAAAACTTAAGTGTCAAAAAATAAATCAGAGGCT
>NC_069407.1:41932594-41947594 GCF_026875155.1 Cherax quadricarinatus | reverse complement strand
CTAGCATGGTCTTAAGGACCATGTACATGTTTATAGTTAAAACATGCAGGTACATAAAGAGACTTTATCTGATCTGAATATATATTCGTATATCATATACTCTGAGTTCGTGTGTGTGTGTGTACTGGAGTCTGTTAATAATTCTCGCTGCTTTGCTCCTTATCATAAGGTGAATTAAACTTACATCATTAGTGGCAGCAGGAAGAGGAGATTTCGGCAGTAGAAAAGAGAAGAGAGAAACATTAGGAATCAGAAGGAGCAGCATCAAAAGTAAAAGAATTCATTGAAAATAAAAAATTATTATTAATATTAATAATGTAAATTTTATTGTTAATACAATAATAATAATAATAATAATAATAGTAAAAATAATAAAATAATAATGATATTATTATATAAAACAACAATAATGATAATATAATTATTACTATTATTATTATTAGTAGTAGTAGTATCATCATCATTGTTATTATTATTACTATCATTATTGCTATAATTACTATTATTTTGTTATTAAACAGAAGGGAAAAGGTAACCCAATTACATTACACATCAAATTTGGTTGGATGCAAGAAAAAGGAGAATAGATTATTAGTATAAAATAAAGGAGACTCAGTAGGCAAGTGACGCACATTTTTAATGTATAGTAATTAAGTGTCAATCTTCCAACTTTAACATCATTAATTCCTTAATTCAAGTGTTCGCATCGCTATTGGGCCGTGCGGACGTGCTGCGCAGTAGCTCCTGATTGAGTTGGCTTTTGCGCAGTGTTGACGTGTACTTGGCTCTGTGAAGACCTGTTTGCGCGCTCTCTAGAATTGAAGCAAGATGCCCTCCATCGAGCAACTTTACCAACAACTTAAGGAAGAATTGAGGTTGGCGAATATGGAAATTCGGCGACTGACGAGGAAAACAAAAAGATTCGGAGTAGTCCTCCTGTTTTGAGTCCTCAGGTCAAGAAGGGAAACTGGTCAGTGGCTGGACAGCAGGGAAAGAAGTTGACGATCAAGAAGACGAATAGAAAGGTAGAAACGATGAAGAAGAAAGAGACTGCTGTGGAAACTGTTGTGGAAACATCCAATACATTCTCAGTGCTACCCGACGAATTTGAGTCGAATACTGGGAACGTCACGACGAAAGACATTAAGGAAGGTACGAATATTGTTGTTGTTGGGGATAGCCAAGTTAGGTATATGGATAGGGCGTTCTGCTTGAAGGACAGGAGTAGGAGACAGAGAGTTTGCTTTCCTGGGGCTGGGATGGAGGATATTGTTAGCCGTCTGGATGACATCATGAGAGGTAATGGGAGCAATCCTATTATCTGTCTCAGTGCTGGAGGCAACGATGTTGGCAGACGTAGGAGTGAGGACCTGATTAGCAGGTATAGGTCAGCAATAGAAATAATTAGAAGTAAGGGTGGGAACCCTCTCATATGTGGTATTTTGCCAAGGAGGGGAGTTGGAAATGAATGGTTGTCCAGGGCAATTGGTGTCAATTGCTGGCTGGACAAATACTGTAAGGAAAATGCGGAAACATTCATCGACAACTGGGACCTCTTCTATGGCAGAAATGACATGTATGCCAGGGATGGGGTTCACTTATCTAGGTGTGGGGTGGGAGCACTGGCAACTGCAGTGGAGGGAGCATTAGGACTTAAACTAGGAATAGTTAGTGGTATGGGTTTTGGCAGGAAAACAGTGAAGTCCCAGTGTAGTAATATTATGAGTTCTAGGGGAACTAGTAATAATAAGAACGAGATAGATATTGAAAAGCCAGGGACCTTGGGTGATAAGGACAGTAGTAGGTTTAGTAGAAAAATAGAAATAAGCAGGAAGGGTAAAGAGAAAGGAGAGTCTTTCAATGTTTATTATGCTAATTGCCGTAGTGCTAGGAATAAGATGGACGAGTTGAGATTAGTTGCTAGTGTAGGTAACATTGATGTATTTGCCTTAACTGAGACGTGGTTTAATTAAAAAAGTCGGGACATGCCTGCGGAATGTCATATTCAGGGTTTTAAATTGTTCCAAGAAGATAGAAGTATTGGGAGGGGGGGTGGTGTGGCATTGTATGTCCGAGATCGCTTGAACTGTTGCATAAAAACGGGTATTAAGTCTGAAGTAACACATACAGAGTCTGGACAGAATTTTCAGAGGGGCATGAAAAACTGATTTTAGGAGTGATATACCGTCCCCCAAACTTAGATAGGGAACAAGGGAAACTACTATGGGAGGAAATTGTTAAGGCCACAAGGCACGATAATGTAGTAATTCTAGGAGACTTTAACTTTAGTCATGTTAATTGGAATTTCTTGACTGGGAATTTAGAATCATACGACTTCTTAGAAGTATTTCAGGATTGTTTTTGAAGCAGTTTGTGACAGAACCTACAAGGGGAAATAACCTACTTGACTTAGTTATGGCAAACAATGAATCCCTTGTTAATAATTTAGAAATTTCAGAGGAACTGGGTGCTAGCGACCACAAATCAATTACTTTAGCATTGAATGGAAGTACGATAGTAGCGATAACTCAGTAACAGTCCCAGATTTTCGCTTAGCAGATTACGATGGGCTTAGAGAACACTTATCATCTGTTGACTGGGGTAACGAAGAGAGCTATCAATATGACAGTTTTCTGAACACTATACATGCTGCTCAAAGAGCGTTTATCCCATATAAAGAAATTAGATCAAATAGAAATGACCCAAAATGGATGAATAATAGGCTCAAATATCTACTAGTGCATAAGAAAGGAATTTATAGGCGTATCAAAAGAGGTGAGGGTCATCTTATGAATCAGTATATTGACATTAAGAGGGACATTAAAAAGGGGATAAGAAAAGCTAAAAGGGACTATGAAATTAAAGTTGCTAGGGATTCTAAAACTAACCCAAAAAGTTTTTTCCAGGTCTATAGAACAAAAGTTAGAGATAAGATAGGTCCCCTTAAAAATAACTATGGGCACCTTACTGACAAAGAGAATGAAATGTGCTTGATTTTAAATAATTATTTTCTCTCAGTTTTTACACAGGAAGACACTAACAATATTCCAGTAATTAATTTTTACAGTGGGCTAGAAGAAGATAAATTATGTAACATCACAGTCACTAGTGAGATAGTTGTGAAGCAGATAGACAGACTGAAGCAAAATAAGTCGCCGGGTCCTGATGAGGTTTTTTCAAGGGTTCTTAAGGAATGCAAAATGGAACTCTGTGAACCATTAACTAATATTTTTAATTTATCTCTTCAAACAGGTGTAGTGTCTGATATGTGGAAGATGGCTAATGTAACTCCTATTTTTAAAACAGGGGACAAGTCGTTACCGTCAAATTACCCCCCAATAAGCCTGACCTCAATTGTAGGCAAATTACTAGAGTCAATTATAGCTGAGATTATAAGAAGCCATCTCGATAAGCTTAGCTTGATTAATGATACTCAGCATGGATTCACAAGAGGCCGGTCTTGTCTAACTAATTTATTAACTTTCTTCAGTAAAGCTTTTGAGGCTGTTGACCACAATAAAGAATTTGATATTATTTACTTAGATTTTAGTAAGGCTTTTGATAGAGTTCCGCACCATAGACTGTTAAAGAAAGTGGCAGCCATGGCATTGGGGGAAAAGTGCTCTCGTGGATCGAGTCATGGCTCACTGACAGGAAGCAGAGAGTGTCCATAAATGGGGTTAAATCCGAGTGGGGATCTGTAACAAGTGGCGTTCCACAGGGATCAGTCTTGGGCCCATTGTTGTTTATAATATATATCAATGATCTTGATGAGGGAATTACTAGTGATATGAGCAAATTCGCCGATGACACAAAGATAGGTAGGATAATTGATTCAAACGTAGATGTTATGGAACTTCAGGAGGATTTAAACAAACTCTATTCTTGGTCAGAAAAGTGGCAGATGCAGTTCAGTGTAGATAAATGCAAGGTTCTGAAGCTTGGGAGTGCCCATAACCCTAGTACTTATAAGTTAAATGATGTAGAACTTAGCCATACAGATTGCGAAAAGGACTTGGGGGTTATGGTGAGCAGCAACCTTAAACCAAGACAGTAATGCCTAAGCGTACGTAATAAGGCAAATAGATTACTGTGGATTTATATCAAGAAGTGTAAGCAACAGAAGTCCAGAGGTCATACTGCAGCTTTATACATCATTAGTAAGGCCTCACCTAGATTATGCAGCTCAGTTCTGGTCTCCATATTACAGAATGGACATAAATTCGTTAGAAAACATTCAGCGTAGGATGACTAAATTAATACATAGCATTAGAAATCTTCCTTATGAAGAAAGATTGAAGACACTTAAGTTACATTCACTTGTTAGACGAAGAATGAGGGGAGACCTGATCGAAGTGTATAAGTGGAAGTAGGTATTAATAAAGGGGATATTAATAGGGTCTTGAGGATGTCTCTCCAAGAGAGAACCCGCAGTAATGGATTTAAATTAGATAAGTTTAGATTCAGAAAGGACATAGGAAAGTATTGGTTTGGAAATAGGGTAGTTGATGAGTGGAACAATCTACCTAGTTGGGTTATTGAGGCTGGGACTTTGGGTAGTTTCAAATTTAGGTTGGATAAGTACATGAGTGGGAGGGGTTGGATTTGAGTGGGACTTTCACATCAGAGCTTATTTCTTGGGTGGCACTGAAAATTGGGTTGGGCAAATGTTTTGTTAGTGGGATGAATTGTAAAGGACCTGCCTAGTATGGGCCAGCAGGCCTCCTGCAGTGTTCCTTCTTTCTTATGTTCTTATGTTCTTAATTAAATGCCAATAATTGCTCATTATCCATATTTGTTCAGTCTTCTGTTTCTTGTAAATCCATTGTTCAGTCTTCTGCTTCTTGTAAATCCATTGTTCAATCTTCTGCTTCTTGTAAATCCATTGTTCAATCTTCTGCTTCTTGTAAATCCATTGTTCAGTCTTCTGCTTCTTGTAAATCCATTGTTCAGTCTTCTGCTTCTTGTAAATTCCTTGTTCAGTCTTCTGCTTCTTGTAAATCCATTGTTCAGTCTTCTGCTTCTTGTAAATCCATTGTTCAGTCTTCTGCTTCTTGTAAATTCTTGTTCAGTCTTCTGCTTTTGTAAATCATTGTTCGTCTTTGCGTCTTGTAAATCCATGTTCAGTTTCTGCTTTTAAAATTCCTTGTATCATCTGCTTCTTGTAAATCCATGTTCAGTCTTCTGCTTCTTGTAAATCCATTGTTCAGTCTTCTGCTTCTTGTAAATCCCTTGTTCAGTCTTCTGCTTCTTGTAAATTCTTTGTTCAGTCTTCTGCTTCTTGTAAATTCTTTGTTCAGTCTTCTTCTCCTGATTCGAAGCCAACTTGATTTTGTCAAGAATTTTTTTGACAACGAAAACTTAAAACAATAAATACAAAGTTATAACGAATAAAAAAACTTGTAATAAGAAAAATATGATTACGACAGCATCACCTGAGAGAGCTATCCTCTCCTTCCTCGGATCAAATCCGATTGCCTCCCATCCTCCAAGCTCTGTATGACCCCTGAGGCTTCAGCGCTTCCATCTGATTATAATAATTATTATAACCCAGTTATTAATAAAAATATAAATGATAATGATTAACTAATTAAAAATAACTATTACCACTGTTACTATTACTACTACTGCTACTACTATTACTACTACTCTTACTACCACTGCTACTATTACTACTACTATTACTACTACCACTATTACTACTACTGCCGCTACTATTACTACTACTACTACTACTACTACTACTGCTGCTGCTGCTGCTACTGCATCAACAGTAACATATAATTATTGCTACTACTTATAATAATAATAATAATAATAATAATAACTCACGATTACAAACCATAACAATAATAATAATAATCATTAATAATAATAATCACAATGCTTCAACAAAATCAACATAATTATTAATGAGTTGTGGCGGTGTTAGAAAAATCTATCAGTTCCAAAAATTAAAAGCCAGCGAAATGCTAATATGGCGAACTGTTCCTTCGTGTTATTAATGGTGGCCACATAGAAAAAAATTATCTCATAATTAATTTGGGAGGGAGTGAAAATTACTGAGGTGTGTGTGTGTGTGTGTGTGTGTGTGTGTGTGTGTGTGTGATGTGTGTGTGTGTGTGTGTGTGTGTGTGTGTGTGTATGTGTGTGTGTGTGTGTATGTTTGTGTGTGTGTGTGTGTGTGTGTGTGTGTGTGTGTGTATGGAGGGGTAGTGGTAATAGTATTAAGAGCATCATTATATGGTAATATTGTAGTGGTTGGTGATAGTGTAGTGGTTGGTGGTAGCGTAGTGGCTGATGGTAGTGTAGTGGTTAGTGGTAAGGTAGTGGTTGGTGACGGTGTAGTGGCTGGTGGTAGTGTAGCGGTTAGTGGTAGTGTAGTGGTTGGTGGTAGTGTAGTGGTTGGTGGTAGTGTAGTGGTTGGTGGTAATGTAGTGGTTGGTGGTAGTGTAGTGGTTGGTGGTAGTGTAGTGGTTGGTGACGGTGTAGTGGTTAGTGGTAGTGCAGTGGTTGGTGGTAGTGTAGTGGTTAGTGGTAGTGTAGTGGTTGGTGGTAGTGTAGTGGTTAGTGGTAGTGTAGGGTTGGTGGTAAGTAGGGGTTGGGGGTAAGAGGGTTGGTGGAATGTAGGGGTTTGGTGGTAATGTGTGGTTTGGTGGGTAATGTTGGTTGGGGGAGTGGGGTGTTGTGGTTGGTGGTAATGTAGTGGTTGGGGTTTGTGGGGGTGTAATGTAGGTTGGGGTAATGTGTGGTTTTGGTGGTAAGGGTAGGGTTGGTTGGTTGAGGGGTTTGGTGGGGGGGGTTAGTGGTGGTGGAATGTGGGTTGGGGTTTGTAGTGGTTGGGTGGTAATGTGTGGTTGGGGAAATGGTGGTTTGGTTAAGTATTGGTTGGGGGAAATGTAGGGTTGGTGGTAAGTGTGGTTGGGTAATGTGTGGTTGGGGTAAGTAGTGGTTTGGTATGTATGGTTGGGGGTAATTAGTGGTTTGGTGGAATGAGTGGTTGGTGGTAATGAGTGGTTGGTGGTTTTAATGAGTGGTTGGTGGTAATGTAGTGGTTGGTGGTAAATTTTGTGGGGGTGGTAATGTATTGGTTGGTGGAAAGTAGGGGTTGGGGGGGTAATTGAGTTTTTGTGGGAAAATGTAGTGGTTGTTTTTTAAAATGTAGGGTGGGGAATGTAGGGTTGGGGTTGTAGGGTTTTGGGGTAATGTGTGGTTGGTGGGTAATGGTGGTTGGTGGAATGTAGGGTGGTGGTAATGTAGGGTTTGGTAATGAGGGGTTGGTGGGGTGTAGTGGTTTGGTAATTTTGTTTGGAAATTTTATTTGGTGGAAATGGGGGTTTGGGGGGGGTTTTGGTAATTATGGTTTGGGGTAATGTATTTGGGGGTAAGTGTGGTTGGGGTGGTAATGTAGTGGTTTTTAAATTTTATGGTTGGGAAATGTATGGTTTTTTTTT
The DNA here is from genome assembly GCF_026875155.1 of Cherax quadricarinatus. Lineage (NCBI taxonomy): Eukaryota > Metazoa > Arthropoda > Malacostraca > Decapoda > Parastacidae > Cherax > Cherax quadricarinatus. Next base: position 41,940,140 of record NC_069407.1, on the reverse strand, counting down.
GTATTTTGGTTTGGTAATGTATGGTTTGGGTAATTTAGTGGTTGGGGTTTAAGTTGTGGTTGGTGGTAATGTATTTTTGAAAATTTATTTGGTGGAAATTTTATGGTTTGGGGGGTTAATTATTTGGGGGGTTTTTTTAAAATGGTTGGGGGGTTTAATTATTTTGGGGGAATTTTTTGTTTATTTGGTTTTTTAATTATGGTTTTTAATAATTTTTTAATTAGGGGTTTGGTTGGGGGGGGTGGAAAATTTTTTTGGGGGTAATTATGGTTTTTTAATTTTATTTTTTAAATTTTAGGGGGGGGTTGGTGGGGGGGGGGTTTTGGGGGGGGGGGTTGGTGGGGGGTTGGTGGGGGGTTTGGGGGGGGGTTGGGGGGGGTTTGGTGGTTGGGGGGGGTTGGTTTGTGGGTTTGGGGAATGTGTGGTTGGTGGTATGAGTGGTTGGTGGAATGTAGTGGTTGGGGGAAGTAGGGGGGGGGGGAATTTTGGGTGGGGTAATGTAGGGTTTGGTAATGTAGTGGGGGGAATTGGGCAAGGGCAAAAAGAAATAATTAGAACTGGAACACCCAACCTGATAAATGTACCATTCTCAGTACGATGGAAGATCGTGTGCCCTGGTGGTGGGCCCTTGAGTCAGACGGTCGCTAAACTGGGGGGGAAAGCTTCTTCTTTATTACCATTTCCACATAAAAGAGTTAGAAGATGATTATTATGTGCGGGGGGTTGTAATACCTTGTGTCCATTTTTTTCCGATCACGAACAAGTATCTTGTTCAGATGTGCTAATCTTCACATCTTATTTCTATCACAGAAGTCCGCCTTTAAAATGCATTTTTAAATGCAGAAACTGGGCTAGAGATGGTAAAGGTTCTTTGGAAAAACCCGGTGGAACGGACTAATAAGTTAGAGTTTTGTGGCCTGACTCTGCTGGTGGAGTGATTGGTGACTAATACCACCTACTGGGTAAACTATCCTGATATTGCCTTGTATCATCCCCGCTCAGGTGTATGGCTCCGTGTAATTATCAAATTAGACTAAGTGTGTAAGTCTGTATTTCACCCTTTTGATCTACAGTATCTGGATTTTTTAGTTCTTTGTGATTTTTCCCTTTTACTCCTTTAACTCCCTTGTTTATCACCAGTATAACCTGTGTATCATCCCATCCCTATTTACCCAAGCAAAACCTAATTAAATACGAGGGAGCTTAACCTGTATGTATGGTAATAAGTTTCCTTGAGATACATCTAGGTGGAGGTACTGATGGTTAGCGGGGAGAACAATGTCAGCTAACCGGTATCATATCAATGTTTATATATCTGTCTCGGTACAGTACATGTAGAGGAGGATGGCTAATTACTGTGTTACATAGACAGCATGACAGTATATGAGAATATTTCTCTGAGGCGCAAATGTAACTAAACTGAATATTGATAGGAAATACCTTCTCGTCATCATCACAGTAATGTCCTCCGGTAGTGAGTGATAGTGCCATACTTGTTATATGGCAGACAGTGAGCCAGAAGGTAGTCTTTCGACTGGCGGTATATTTCGCATGTGGAAGCACTAACCCTGTATGGACAGGGCTTGGGAAATGAGGAGGTAATTCGGTTCACTCGGAGGACTTACAGAGCACTTCACCGGCATCAAAAACCATCCTGTGTTTTGGTCACTTAGCGATACGAGAAAATTTTCCCCGTATCTTGTAAGCTCAGTTCCCTCTACTTCACTAAATGCAAAAATATTGTTTAGGGTGGTTATAAAATTATATATATATATATATATATATATATATATATATATATATATATATATATATATATATATATATATATATATATATGTCGTGCCGAATAGGTAAAACTGGTCAACTAGCAAAAACTCATTAAAAATTAAGTCCTTTCTAAAATTTTCTCTTATATGTTTAAAGATATATTTTTTTCATGTATGTTAATGTAAAAATTAGTAATTTTGTACCAAAAGATCCTTAGAAAACTTACCTAACCGTATTATAACAAGCACAATTTATAGGTAAGACACATATGCAACAGTTAGGTATCTTTATGTATGGTTTTGTGTATGTATATTGTTTCATACTATGGAACAATGCTCTTCTCCAGACTGAGGGACTGACCACCTCAAAACTTTAAGGGTGATGGACTGATTACATCGTCTTCAGGTATCTTCTGCTTCTATCAACTTTTCTGTACTCGACTGAAGAAGCCTACTATGTAGGCGAAACGTTTCGAAATAAAGATACCTAACTGTTGCATATGTGTCTTACCTAACAACCTGTCGGTATTTTATACCATTTTAATGTTCAAGCACAATTTAATTTAGCCTAATCCAGCTAAATATATTTTAGAGAAGTTTACAATGATTTAATTATAAACAAACACAATGAAATACATTTTTTCATGAGGTTCAGAATGATTTTGGCGAAATTATTGCATCACAAATTTTCGCTTGCCTTATTGGCCAAGAAGAGAGTTACCCACGGGACCAAACAATCCTTAAGAGTAGCGCATCCAGCGGAACTGAATGTTGTACTCGCTACCCAAGGACACACGTTGGTGAGTCCTTGGCTAGTCACAGTGTTGTTATTAATCAATACCACTTGTTCGTGGGCACAATTATATAAAATACCGCTCGTTGAACTAGTACACCAAACAGGGACTAGAATGAAATTAGCCTAGAGTCATCCACACCAACGTGTGTCCTTGGGTAGCGAGTACAACATCCAGTTCCGCTGGATGCGCTACTCTTAAGGATTGTTTTGTCACGTGGGTAAAGGCATCATGAGTTTTTGCCTACCATGAGGCAGGCTAAAGCAGCATGGGTTCGAGTCCTTGGCTAGTAGCAGTGTTGTTATTGATCAATACCACTTGTCCGTGGGCACAATAATATATATATAATGTGTGTGTATATTTCGTATCTCCCCATTACAGCCTCCTCCTAACATAAGGATGCCACCATCGCAACTTCATTCTTCTCGCTATTAACACACAGGAACGCTTGCTTCCCGTTGTAGGGTCCCCTTGAAGCTCACTCCTACCTCTATTTATATACAAACTTGGTTCTACTGTTGCCATGATTGACAGGGGAAAAGAGGAAAAGGGAGAGAGAGAGAGAGAGAGAGAGAGAGAGAGAGAGAGAGAGAGAGAGAGGAGAGAGAGAGAGAGAGAGAGAGACAAACACAGACCGACAGATGACACGCAAGATAGGACAAGAAACTGAGTGAGAGGAGAGAAAGAGAAGAGTAAGAGATATTCAGAGAGGATCTTTGTGTAGGAGAGCGCGAAAGAGTAACAAGCACTTAATCAACACCTCAGGTGTGAGTTCCTTATTTACTAGCCCTGAGGAGTATATTTACATAGGAATTTGTTGTCTATCATTTGTAATAAGGTGCCTTGGTGTTTATCAGGAGGGCCGTGCCGGGATACTTATTCGTAATAAGGTTCCGGGGTGTTTATTTTGCAACCAGTTGCCTGGGTGTTTATTTGTAATAACAGGTTTGGGGAAGCAATATTAGGGTGAATGCCGGGTAGGTTATTTACAGGATGGGGCTCTGAAAGGTATACAAGTAATGTAAACGAGGACAGAATTTACACATATGGGGTTATGTTGGGAGTGTGTTGACGATTGTAGAGCCTGGGAACTTATTGATAGGGGAAGAGATGAGGTACTGACGAGAGTAGAGTTAGGGAATTTTTAGATGAGTAGAGAGCTGGGAAGACTCTTGATAGGGGATGATCTGGGGTGATTATTGACAAGGAAAGGACTGAAATGCTCAGTGACAAGGGAAGGAATAGGGTGGTTAGTGACAAAGGAAGGACTTGGGTGCTCATTGACAAGGGCAAGAATAGCATGCTTAATGACAAAGGAAAGATTGTGGTACTTACTGGCGAAGGAAGACCATGGGAATTAGTTTATAATAATGGTTTGGCAATGCTTCCTCTAGTTTTTTTTATCCATGTGCGAAAAAACCCTGTATACAAATACAGTAGCACGGTGAGGGGTTGAGTGAGTACACAGTAAGAGCTGGTCAAGAGAGGTTGTGTGGGTTGACAGGAAGAGTTAGTCAAGAGAGGTTGTGTGGGTTGACAGTAAGAGCTAGTCAAGAGAGGTTGTGTGGGTTGACAGTAAGAGCTAGTCAAGAGAGGTTGTGTGGGTTGACAGTAAGAGCTAGTCAAGAGAGGTTGTGTGGGTTGACAGTAAGAGCTAGTCAAGAGAGGTTGTGTGGGTTGACAGTAAGAGCTAGTCAAGAGAGGTTGTGTGGGTTGACAGTAAGAGCTGGTCAAGAGAGGTTGTGTGGGTTGACAGTAAGAGCTAGTCAAGAGAGGTTGTGTGGGTTGACAGTAAGAGCTAGTCAAGAGAGGTTGTGTGGGTTGACAGTAAGAGCTAGTCAAGAGAGGTTGTGTGGGTTGACAGTAAGAGCTAGTCAAGAGAGGTTGTGTGGGTTGACAGTAAGAGCTAGTCAAGAGAGGTTGTGTGGGTTGACAGTAAGAGCTAGTCAAGAGAGGTTGTGTGGGTACATAATAAAATCAAGGCAAAAAAAAGATTAAAATAAATTTACCTAACCTAACTTAACCTAACCTAACTTAACCTAACCTAACTTAACCTAACCTAACTTAACCTAACCTAACTTAACCTAACCTAACCTAACTTAACCTAACCTAACTTAACCTAACCTAACCTAACCTAACCTAACCTAACCTAACCTAACTTAACCTAACCTAACCTAACCTAACCTAACCTAACTAACCTAACCTAACCTAACTAACCTAACCTAACCTAACCTAACCTAACCTAACTTAACCTAACCCAGCCTAATCTAACCTAAACCAAACTAAACTACGCTAACCTAACCTAATCTAAACTAGAAGTACAAAAATGTACAATACCGTGACCGTAACAATGTTCATATAACCCGCACCTATTAGAGAGAAACTTATGACAACGTTTCGTTCCAACTTGGACCATTTACAAAGTGAGTAGCTTTGTAAATGGTCTAGATCAGACCGAAATGTCTTCGTAAGCTTCTCTCTCCTATGTGCGGGTTATTTATGTGCTTATCTAAACTAACCAGTCTCAGCGTTTCAGGAACTTTTAGATATCATTATTTTATTTTTCTTGGTAATGAATAATTATAAAATTTTATCATCAAGAACATTATTTTCAACATTAATTGTGTTGTTTTCACCCCTGTAGGTATTAGTCCTCTAATTTCTGCCATTATCCTACTGTATACAGTGTTTCGAGTACGCAAATAAATTAGTTTTAAATCACCTTGGAGATTGCTCAATGCAAGTAAGACGGTGAGAGAAAGAGAGAGAGAGAGAGAGAGAGAGAGAGAGAGAGAGAGAGAGAGAGAGAGAGAGAAAGATCCCAGTCAGCAGGACTCGATACTGCTACTGAGACGATCAAGATATAATATATATATATATATATATATATATATATATATATATATATAATTTCGTGAATAGGCGATAAAACCGCAGGAGCCATACAACCTGTGGATTGGGATGTAAGCAGGTATGATCCAAGGTGAGAGCAGATTTTACATGAAAGCCGTGGAAGGGAAAATATGTCATTGTGGGTCTTAAATGAGGAAAAAAATCCAGCCTAACCTCCTTCCCTTTCTTCAGATCAAACCTAATTACCCTCCACTCCTCTAGGCTTTCTATGACCTTTAAAAGTTCGTCTGTCATTCACCTAGGAAGTGCATTACGAAGGTAGAGACGAAATGATCATTCATATCTACCCTTTACGGTGGAACTGCCTCATGCGCCCACTTTATACAACGGACCGTTCGGTATCGCATACGTTCTTCAGTGGAACTATTGTCTGTGTCCTTGATGGACAGTGGAACGTTCAGGCTAACGTCTTGTAATTGCCCAATACAGGACGTGTGTGTTATCATTCTGAGCTGAATATCCTGCAAAATCAATACAAACTGGCATTCGCAAGTGTGTGTGTGTGTGTGTGTGTGTGTGTGTGTCTGTGTGTGTTGTGTGTGTGTGTGTGTGTGTGTGTGTGTGTGTGTGTGTGTGTGTGTATGTGTGTGTGTACGTTTCTCAAACCAATACATTTTTTTCCGAAAACTACAAGCATGAATTTCAGAAAACAATTCTTGCTTATCATCTCACAGCTGAGTCTGATATCGAAAAGAAACAAATTTTTACAAGATATAGCATCATTTAAATAAAAAACAGGCTACCTGTTCAATATATATATATAATATATATAATATATATATTATATATATATATATATATATATATATATATATATATAATATATATATATATAATATACATATATCGTGCCGAATAGGTAAGACTTGCGATTTTAGCTTAAACAGCAACGCTCTTCTTGCCGAATAAGGCAAGCCAAAATTTGTGTACGTAAGAATTTCGCAAAAATCATTCTGATCCTAATGAAAAAATATATATTTCATTGTGCTGTTTATTATTAAATTATTGCAAACTTATCTTAAATAGATTTAGCTGGATTAGGCTAAATTAAATTCAGTTTGTTATAATAAGGTTAGATAAGTTTTCTTTGGTTCTTTTGGTACAAAATTATTAATTTAACATTACCATAAATGAAAAATATATCTTTAAACGTATAAGAGAAAATTTTAGAAAGGACTCAATTTTAAGTGAATTCTTGCTAACTGACCAGTTTACCTATTAGTCACTAATTACACACACACACACACACACATATATATATATATATATATATATATATATATATATATATATATATATATATATATATATATATATATATATATATATATATATATATATATATATGTCGTGCCGAATATGTAAAACTGGTCAATTAGCAAGAACTCATTTAAAATTAAGTCGTTTCTAAAATTTTCTCTTATACGTTTAAAGATATATTTTTTCATTAATGTTAATGTAAAAAATTTTAATTTTGCACCAAAAGAATCTTAGAAAACTTACCTAACCTTATTATAACAAGAACAATTTATTTTAGCCTAACCCAGCTATATATGTTTTAGATTTGTTTACAATAATTTAATACTAAACAAACACAGTGAAATAATTTTTTTTCGTTAGGTTCAGAATGATTTTGGCGAAATTATTGCATACACAAATTTTCGCTTGTCCTATATATGGCAAGATGAGCGTTGCTATTTAAGCCAAGATCGCAAGTTCTGCCTGTTCGGCACGACATATATATATATATATATATATATATATATATATATATATATATATATATATATATATATATATATGTGTGTGTATATATATATATATATATATATATATATATATATATATATATATATATATATATATATATATATATATATATATATAATATATATATATATATATATATATATATATATATATATACAAAATATGACCACAGTTTTGTATATTCAGGAATCATATTTTACACAGAGAAATTACCGTCTACATAGTTGGCGTAGAGTTCGGAAGGCGTAGGCAGCTACGACCCCAGGCGGAGGTGTGTCTTTGAAGCCTACGCGATACGCA
>NC_069407.1:41915094-41927594 GCF_026875155.1 Cherax quadricarinatus | reverse complement strand
CGGGCAATCTCCCTATCTGATGTTGCAACCCTGAGCATGTTGGCAAGCAACTTTTTCAGAAATTGGGGGCCATCCCAGCTTGACTGTTTGTGAGCCAGTGCTGCACTAGGGTTTGGTTCTGGAGCAGCAAGAGTCTCCCATTCAGTGATGGCACTGGCTTTGCTAGGGTCTTCTATTCCTGCTAAGTCACTGGAGGTGTCAGGAAGAATTTTCTTATCAACTCGTTTGATGCAGTGGAAGAGGATGGGAAAGCTGGTAGAGCAATCTGGGAGGATCTGCGTACTCCTAGCCCTCCAAGCCTGACCGGAAGTGAGGCTTGCAACCACTGTCCATCGTCAAGGGAAAGATTCAATACACTTTTCTAGCATGGCCTTCAGGAGAGAGTCATATTCCTGAGTTTTGGACTGCTGAAGGCTGGGGAGCATCTCAGAAAATAGGTAAGTTTTGGGATTGAAAGGCACCCGGTGAGTAGGGAGAAGGCATCGTTTTGTGTCAATGTCTTTCATCCTGCTTTCTCGTCCCGGAGGTTTGAGACTTTTTTCCTAGATCAGATCGATGGCATTGGACCCAAGAGGAGCACCGAGGAGAGTGCTATTGGCTGGATCAATGGCTCGTGCTCCTGGTAAAATGGCACTAATATTCTGGATCATCTGTTGATTGGTAGAAACTATTTCACATCTGGTGGGGTTTAAAGAAAGGCCCAGGCTTTCTCCCATGTCTTTAATTTTACTGATGTCCTCTAGGAGAGATTCTGTTGTGGCAGCCAGGGTACCGTCGTCCAGGAAACCAGATATTGAGCTCGCTGGAGAGTGCCTCCGGGGACTTCCTTGATGACCAAAAAAATAGAAAGGGGGGCGAGAGGGCCCCCTGTTGCCCCGCCCTCACACGAGTCAATTTCATGGTCCCCAAAAAAATAGTTTTGGGAAATCACCCTATAACACGATTCTATGAAGGGATAAAGGGAAGGAAGTTTCTATAAACTGCTTGGAGAGCAGCATCCCTTCTGACTGAGTTGAAAGCATTGGCAAAGTCCAATTTGACCAAAGCTTTTTCATAGGACATGTTTTTGATATATTTCTCGTGCTGCGTGGGCAGCTGCTTCACAGCCCTGAAGAACGCCGAAAACCGAGCTGAGTTGGTTTCAGCATTGCAGCGCCTCTTGACTCACCCTTCTTACTGCAAACCTTGGCGACTAGGCGCCGAAGGGTGTTACCCAGGCAATTTGGGCCTGATTCCGCCATCCTTTTTCCGGAGGGCACAAAATGAGCACCAAAGAAAAAGGGTCTGATGGCCTCTGGGACAAACCCCCAGCCAAAGCACAGGTTGGAAAATTTGGTGAGTTCAGACAGCAGCCTCTCTGAAACCTCACCAAGTGCTGGAATGAGTATTTGGGTTTTTAAATGTTTGAGGCCTTTTAAAACCCGGGGAAACCTCCTGCTGAACCCTGTGGAAATGACATAGCAGCTTTATACACATCAGCATCCTGTAAGGTTAGATGTTTTTTCGCCTGCTGCAATGTAGGGAGGTCAATGTTGGTACTTGGAGCCCTGGGTGGATGTTTGTCCTTCAGAGCTTGCGCCCTGCTGACGTCCTTGGCAGCGATTGTGATCCTCACTGGTTATAAGTCTCAAAGCTCCAATAGTATATCTAGTATATAATATATATATATATCTATTATATATATATATATATATATATATATATTATATATATTTATATATATATATGCAACGAGTCGGCGGTCTCCCACCGAGGCAGGGTGGACCCAAAAAGAAGTAAATCCCCAAAAGAAAAATTCTTTACATATTCAAACACTTAACACCTCATTCAACACATAACACTGTCTGTTTTTGCAGAGGTGCCAGAACACATAGTTTAGAAGTATATTCCTATAAAGATACACATATATCCCTCCAAACTGCTAATATCCCAAAACCCCTCATTAGAGTGCGGGGGCATTGTACTTCCACTTTCCAGGACTCAAGTCCGGCTATATAAAAATAAAAGCGGATTCCTGAGATCCTTCACAAAGACCATTCGTCTCCAGTCACAATTATGAACACGACTCATGCATGCCTGCTGGAAGTCAAGCCCCTCTCCACTCAAAACCTCCCATTACCCCCTTCCAACCTTTTCCGTGGACGACCCCTACCCGCTTTCCTTCTCCTACAGATTTAATGATTCCATTGTCATTCTTACTTTGGGATCATTCTCTCTAAATGACCAAACAACCTCAACAACCCCTCTCTTCAGCCCTTCTACTATACTTTTATTACTCCACACCTTTCTCATAATTTCCACCACTCCGAATTTTCGCATATATATTACAACCCACACATTGCCCGTAGACAGGACATCTCCACTGCCTCCAATCCGCCTACTCGCTGCTGATTCACAACCAAGCTTCACACCCATATAAGAGTGTTGGTACTTACTATACTTTCATATACATTCCCTTCTTTGCCTCCATTGATAACGTTTCTTGACTCCACATATACCTCAACGCACCACTCTACCTTTTTTCCTTCATCAATCTATGATTACCTCATCCTTCATAATCCATCCTCCGGCACCGTTACTCCAAGTATCTGAAACATTTTCACTTCTTCCTACCTCCTCCTCCCCAATTTGATATCCAATTTTCTTTAATCTAAATCATTTGATTCCCTCATCACCTTACCTCTTTTCTATGTTCACTTTCAACCTTTCTACCTTTACACACACTTCCCAACTCATCAACTAACCTTTGCCAATTTTTCTTTAGACTCTCCCATAAGCTCGGTATCACCAGCAAAAAGTAACTGTGTCAATTCCAATTTTGTATTTGATTCCCCATAATTTAAATCCCACCCCTCTCCCTGAACACCTAGCATTACTTCTTTTAAGACCCCATCTTAAATAATTTAAACATGTGATTAAAGTTGGTAGAATTCAGACAATATGTAAAGTAAAAGGGACACAAAGTGCAACTAATGCTGACATTTATTGTGGCAACGTTTCGCTCTCCAGGAGCTTTTTCAAGCCATTACAAACAATACATGGACCACAGGGGCTATATAAAGGCTCAGAGTGAGGAGCAATACTTGTGAGGTAACATTTCGATGTTCACTAGTGGTAGTAGTAGTCAGTAGTAGTAGGAGTAGTAGTAGAAAAAAAAAATGACAAAAGTAATACAATTATGATAGAGCATTAATTCGTACATGAGTAAAAGGATAAAAAAGCTATTACTTGGGTAACCATATGAAAATAGGTTGGACAAATATAGACTGGAAGATGCAAGAAATTGTTTCAGTGTTCAACTCTGTAATGTGCTTCTGTGTACGTATAACAGGAGAGACTTTGTGTGGCAGGGTTTTACGTTTCTGGAGGATTTTGCTAAACTTCGGAGATGGTGAAGCTGCGTTGTTTTGTTTAATTGTATTCCGAAAACAGCGATCCAGTGCCTGATTGAGGCACTTTGCGTTGCGGAAATTAGTTTCTTTGATCTCACTAATCGGGGTCTCTGAACTTCATGAGATGATTGGTGGAATTTCGGTGTCGTACACAGGCGTTGTTCAAGTTGTCGTTCCTACATGCGTAAATTGTGTTCTTGAGGCGGGGGTGTCGAGGTTTCTTGCTGTTTCACACTACGTAAATTTGTCACAGGCACTCCACAGGGTATGTATAAACTCCTGATTGACTGGTTCGTGGGTGCTGGATTTGGTCCTGGTTTTAAGATAATCCTTTATTGAAAGTAGCTAGAAGCGATGGCGGACTATGGTGTTAGCTTGTCTCAAAAGTACTTTCACAAGCTACACCATGAGTCATAAGATATTTATTACTATTATATATATATATATACATATATATTATATATATATATTTATATATATTTATTATTATATATATGTGTGTGTGTGTGTGTGTGTGTGTGTGTGTGTGTGGTTCTGATATGTGGGGTGTTGTTGTGAGTGTGTGTGTGTGTGTGTGTGGGGGTGTGTCGTTGACCGGAATAGGGCAGAGAACTTGCGTTCTTTGGTTAAATAGCAACGCTCATCTTGCACATATAGGACAAGTGAAAATTTGTGTATGCAATAATTTCGCCAAAATCATTATGAACCTAACGAAAAAATATAATTCACGGTTTATTTAGTATTAAATTATTGTAAAAAAAAATCTAAAATATATTATTGGGTTAGGCTAAAATAAATTGCGTTTGTTATAATTAAGGTTAGGTAGTTTTTAAGTTCCTTTTGGTGCAAAAATTATAAATTTTTACATCAACATTAATGAAAAATATATATTTTTAAAACGTATAAGGGAAAATTTTAGAAATGATTAATTTAAATGAGTTCTTGTCAATGACCAGTTTTACATATTCGGACACGACATTATATATATATATAATATATATATATATATATTTATATATATATTATATTTATTATATATATATATATATTTATATATTTATATAGATTTATATTACATCACGTCGTGCCTAATAGGTAAAACTGATCAATTAGCAAGAACTCATTTCAAATTAGTCCTTTCTAAAATTTTCTCTTATACGTTTACAGATATATTTTTTTCATTATAATTTTGCACCAAAAGAATCTTAGAATACTTAATTAACCTTATTATAACAAGCGCAATTTATTTTAGCCTAATCCAGCTAAATATATTTTAGATACTTTTACAATAATTTAATAATAAACAAACACAATGAAATATATGTTTTTCGTTAGGTTCAGAATGATTTTTACGAAATTGTTGCATACACAAATTTTCGCTTGTCTGATATGGCAAGATGACCGTTGCTATTTAAGCCAAGATCGCAGGTTTTACATTTTCGGCACGGCATTAATATATATATATATTATTTAATATATATATATATATATATTTATTTATATAAAAAGATCGCAGACAGGCGATCTTAACAAATGCAAGATCAGCCAGGGGGGGGGGCGGGGATCTTACACTCAAGTCTTTTAAATTCTCAGTAGCGTTATCTAGAGCTGTGCTATGTTGCAAGGGGAGCAACGAAAAGCAGGGAGAGATCTCCAGAGTAGGCGTAGGTTGTCACCGGCCCACGGTTACTTGACGCTAAAGATTTTCACCACCCTTCCCGTGTCTTTGTCCTGCATATTATAGTTATATAGTTTGTATATATATATATATATATATATATATATATATATATAAAAATATATATATATATATATAATATATATATATTATATATTTATTATATTTATATATACTTATATATGTCGTGCTGAAAAAGCCAAACCAGAGGATCTGACCTAATTTTTTTTTTTTTTTTTTTGCAAAAAATTCTGCGAAAGTCGTTCTGAAGATAACGAAGAAAATATGCTATTGAGTTTAAGCGATATTAATTTATATTGATCTATGATATATTACATAGAATTTGATTAAAAAAAAGTCACTATAGGTCAAGTTAGGTCCAATGGGGTTTCTAAATTAGGTTTGGTGCCAAGCTGTGTATGTGTGTGTGTCAAATAACAGAAATTTTTACGTTGTTGATGTGCATGTGATCACTGGTCCTTCTACTCCCCTCCGGAAGGTTCCTTGACGCTGGTGAGGGGCTCTTGATCTAGGGAATTGGATCTGTGCTCCGGTTCCCTGAATTGATCCTGAATACCTTCCATCCCCCCACATGCGCTGTATAATCCTACGGGTTTAGTGCTTCCTTGTGATTATAGTAATAATAATAATGGTCCTTCTACTACAGAAGCATGTAGGGTAAATACACTTTAGTGTAAAGAGGAGGTAACATTCACTCTCTACATGCTAACATTCACTGGCGTGCGAGCTTCGCTGATAGAGCGAGCTTCGCTGATAGAGCGAGCTTCGCTGATAGAGCGAGCTTCGCTGATAGAGCGAGCTTCACTGATAGAGCGAGCTTCGCTGATAGAGCGAGCTTCGCTGATAGAGCGAGCTTCACTGATAGAGCGAGCTTCGCTGATAGAGCGAGCTTCGCTGATAGAGCGATCAACTTGCGCTGCAACCTCCTCAGCTTCTTCAATAATTCAGCGACCTGCAGCTAACTTGGGAAAACTTGAAATACCTAATCTGATAAGCCGACCCGAGTGAAATCGGCAAAGAGACCGACTTTGTCCCGACTTTGTCAACACCGACCTTCTCGAACTGCCAGTCGAGACGATCCGAGTAGGACTCCGACGTGGCCAAAGACCCAAATATGAAAGACTTGGACAACGTTTCGCTAGACGCAGAACTTTTCCAAGCAATATGTAGAGCGAAACGACTCTTTTGTTCACACACACCTTTCATCGCACTAGAAATTTGAGGACATGGGTAATGAAGTTTAATCTAAGGTAATCCTTATATGTGTAAACTCGATGAACGAGAAGGATGAAAGTCGGTAAGAGCTTTAACAAGCTCAGGGGGCAAAAGCTTGAGGAAGCTCAGGGAACAAGAGCTTCAAGAAGTTCGGGGAATAAAAGCTTTGGCAAGCCCCGGGAACAAGAGCTTTATTAAGCTGGGGAAACAAGAGCTTTAGCAACCTCCGGAACAAGAGCTTTATCAACCTCCGGTACAAGAGCTTTATCAAGCTCTGGGAAGAAGTTAGAGAAGCATCTTCACGAAGTCTAGTGCACAACTAATGGAAGGGAGACAGACAGACAGACAGAGAAACAGTGAAAGATGGAAGAGGAACAGCGATAGGAATTAAACAGAATGGAAGAGTCAGGATTTTGTCTTGTACTCTTTCTCCCTTTCTCTCTCTCTCTCTCTCTCTCTCTCTCTCTCTCTCTCTCTCTCTCTCTCTCTCTCTCTCTCTCTCTCTCTCTCTCTCTCTCTCTCTCTCTCTCTCTTGGATAAGGTAATTCCCTCTCCTCTTTTTCCCCCGTCTTCACTTCAATGATCAGAGAGAAGCCTCACTCCTCCCTCCGGCCCTGTCAAGTCTTCCTACCTGGCAGTCAAATATTAGTTTCTCCTCACTCCTGCCGCAAGGTGATTTCCTTGACTCGTTAAGATATCCCAGCTGGTGGAGAATGATAGGTAAGGCTCCCGCAGTTGGTAGAAGAATGATAGGTAAAGTTTCTCGTTCGTACGCTGGACTGCGTGCGTCCAGCAGTAACAGACTGGTTGATTAGGCTTTGTTGATTCACCTGCATGCGTGGTCGAGGACCCTTCCACGAGGGCGTTGACCCCCGGAACGACTCCAGGCAGGCTCCTATAGCTGGTGGACAATGATAGATAAGGGTTCAACAACTCGTGAATGTTAGTGATGATCAAACAGTTGTGAAGAATGATAGATAAGGGTACTAGAACTCGCTTAGAATGATAGATAAGGGTACTAGAATTCGTTTAGAATGATAGGTAAGGGTCCTGGAGATCGTGGAGAATGATAGGTAAGGATGCTAGAACTCGTAGAGACTGATACGTAAGGGTCCTAGAGATCGTGGAGAATGATGGGTAAGGGTTTCGAAGTTTGTCTTGAGTGAATAATAGGCAAGAGTCTCGCAGCTCGTGGAGAGTGATAGGTCAGGGTACCGAAGCTCTTAGAGAATGATAGGGTCCCTGAACTCGTGGAGGTAACAGCTAAAATGCTTCAGAAATAAAACAAGTCATTCTTTACTAATTTTGGGTCAGTGTACACGGAAATGGCGCTTAAAATTGCAAACTGGCTCTATTTATAAAGATATGGACTGAGGCCCGTTGCTGTTATTCCCGACTTGGGAAGAAAGGAAGGCTAGACTAACTGTACACAGGAAAGGCTCTTGATTCAAGCCAGGAAAGCGAAATTGTTTAAAAAAGTAAATACAATTTCCTATATTTTTCATCAGTTTCTTTCTTTTATTTTTTACTTTTTTTTATCAAGTTTCCTCACTGATGAGTTCCAGACTTCAGCAGCGGAATCTCTTCGCTGACGATGTTGGAGTTAGTAAGTTTTCGTCCTATTATACATGATGAAAAGTGAACTTGTGGACGGGAACGACATACGTGGTCTGATAGCAGTCCTGAATAGTATTCGTAAGCCTGATGAGTGGTGACTGTTCATTGATTAATCGAAGTTGAATCTGAAGGCTGCTTTGTTGCACGTTGGCAGCGTGTTGCTATCAATTCCAGTTGGTTATTCAATCCACTTATAGGAAACGCATGACAACCTGAGGCAGATATTGAACTGCATAAACTATGACAAACAACAGTGACAGCTTCGTGTTTGGACTGCGGTTAGCTGTCTTGTGTGTCGGAGGAGGACTTCTCATTACTTCAAGAAGGATTGACCAATCCGACACTTATTGGAACCGATGGCAAAAAATGTTAAGTGTCTTCTTGCAGAATTGAGCAGGATTTTGCTACTACATCAAACAAAGCCTCATGGGTTTCTTTTTTAATTAAGGCTATGTATAAAACAGCGGCAGCCTTTAATTAAGTACCTCGGTGGTAAATTCCCAAGGCTCAGCGTCGCAATAATCAAGAAGAGAATGTTCGTTGGTCCGAGAATTAGCGAGCTTCTTGGAGATGAGGAGACTGACCGCATCATAGTGAGGGGAAAAACGCGTGGAATGTTTTTCAATCATTTTTCTCGGAAATATCAAAGCTGACAGTTATAGGGAGCTAGTGGAAACTCTGCTGTAATTCTAACAAAATAAAATTGACAGTAATGTCTTTTAAGACATATCTATCCAACTGAGGAGCAGTCAGCTATGTCCTGGTGAACATCTCCACAAGGACAACTCTGCCATAGAGAAAAGCTACCAGGGGAAAATACAGTCCACCATTTTTTATACCAATCAGTTTTACAGGCTAAAAGCTGTTATATTACCATCCCCTGGGATGCGACCCACACCAGTCGACTAACACGCAGGTACCTACTTACTGCTAGGTAAACAGGAGCAGCAGGTGTAAGGAAACATTCCCAATGTTTCCACCCACACCGCGATCAAACCCCAGACACTCAGTGAGTGAATTGAGTGCGCTACCAACCGAACCACGGACTTATTACTGCTGGACAACAGCAAGAAATGCTCATGAAGTGGAATACAAGAGAGACGTAAACAAGCATCAGCTAGAACCAATAGAAGTGAATTCATTATATAGGTTTGTTATTAATACATTGTATACATTTTGGCAAAATGTATAAATAAATTTCCTAAGGAACTTAGTCATCGATTGTTATTATGGTCATTCATTATCACCTTCCGACGTGCAAAACTGTTCAAAAATTGATGACCAGTGTAAGCGTCTCAGAGCTGGTGGAGAATGATAGGTGAGGATCTTATATTTGGTGGAGAATGATAGGTGAGGATCTTATATTTGGTGGAGAATGATAGGTGAGGATCTTACATTTGGTGGAGAATGATAGGTGAGGATCTTATATTTGGTGGAGAATGATAGGTGAGGATCTTACATTTGGTGGAGAATGATAGGTGAGGATCTTATATTTGGTGGAGAATGATAGGTGAGGATCTTATATTTGGTGGAGAATGATAGGTGAGGATCTTATATTTGGTGGAGAATGATAGGTGAGGATCTTACATTTGGTGGAGAATGATAAATGAGGATCTTATATTTGTTGGAGAATGATAAATGAGGATTTTACATTTGTTGGAGAATGATAGATGAGGATCTTACATTTGGTAGAGAATGATAGGTAAGAGTCTTACATTTGGTGGAAAATGATAGGTAATCAAGTTTCATGGTAAGAAAAGGCAAAACGCAGAGCGAACGTTTAGTTACAGACGCTGTTTTGCCCTCGTTTTGGGCTTTCTGAAGCTAATTAATAGGGAGAGTTGCACTACCTGACGTTAGGTATGAAGATAAGTGGGACAATAGAAGTAAGTTATGGCTTCTATTTAGACGGAAATTGGAAAAAAAATGGAAAAAAAGGTGAAGTCTATTAGAAATGTACAAAAAGAAACTTTGCGGCATCTGACATGATACTATTTAAGTCAAGACGTCACGACACTACAGTAGTGTGTATATTAATTTGGACAGTGTTGAAATAAGAGGTTTGTTTGCAAAATGATTTGAAGTGGCTCTGGTGGGCTGGTGGTTAACGCTCTCGCTTCACACGGCGAGGGCCTGGGTTCGATTCCCAGCCAGAGTAGAAACATTGGACGTGTTTCTTTCCACCTGTTGTCTATGTTCCCCATCAGTAAAATGGGTACCTGGGTGTTAGTCGACTGGTGTGGGTCGCATCCTGGGACACTGACCTAAGGAGGCCTGGTCACAGACCGGGCCGCGGGGGCGTTGACCCCCGGAACTCTCTCCAGATAAACTCCAGATAAACAGATAAATAATTTAATAAGAGATATGACTACGCTTTGCTTTTATAAACATTGCTACACACTTTGGCATGGAATCGACCAATGATGAACACATTTTGGCAAGTTCTTCATCGTGGTTCCACGTCCTAATAACAGCAGCATTTAGCTTCTCCACAGTTGAACAGTCCTGTTTCGCAATGCTACGTTTGGTTATTGTCCATAGATTTTCAACTGAGTCGAGGTCACGTGAGTTTCCAGGCCAATTTAGAACGTTCAGCCAACTCTCTTCGAAAAATGTCAATATCTTTCTGGAAGTGTGACATTTAGCAAGATCCTGCTGGAAAATGCCTTCTCCATCAGGTAAGTGTCTATACAGTGAGAAGCAAATGAGTTTCCAGGATTGCCTTGTATGTGTCACTGTTCATCGTTTCCTCAATAATAACAAGCCATCCAAGACCTTTAGCAGTAAAACTTCCCCAAAACATCTTAGGTGGGTGTTTTGACGCTTGTTGAATGCATCCATTCCGAAAAGGTTCATTTATGCTCCGTCTCACCACCACTGATCTGTACACATGTACTTCAAAATGCGCCCAATAATCGAGTGCCCACCAAAGCCGCTTTTTCTTTATAGCAGCAGTCAATAATTGTTTCTTCGCCGGCTTTCTAGCAGTTCTGTCAACTTCAAGGACTTGTTAGGCACAAATTTTCGGCGATTTGTTTGATACTCAAATCGACAGGTTTTCCTAGAGCTACAGTACAGACTACCTAGGTGTAACACCAATCATAAATTTCAGCAGAAATCATGAAATCAATAGGAGAATCTGGCGAAAGCACATTCACTCACAGAGCACACTTGCAGGAATAGCCTTACAGAACAACAGCTGTTGTAGCACAGACGTGGATGGTTGCCAGAAGTCGGTAGCAAACTCTTCTAATCACAAAATTTACTCCTGGCCCAATTAATTTGCACACTACTGTACAGATGACACCTGGCACATGTACTCCAGCACATAACGCTATGTGCATAGCGAAGGTTTGTACACAAACCTTCGCTATGCACATAGCATATTTTCGCACTCGTTGGCAAGCCTTGTAGACACTACACAGTAAGGTTTGAGGCGAGGAATCGGAGGGTAGCTCCAATTCCTTCGATCAAGCAGGACAACAATACGAGAAGAATAAAGTAGAAATTGGCCCTTAACGCTGGTGAAGGGTTCTTGATCCAAAGAATCGTAGCTTATACTTTCTTCATCGGATCAAATCTGATTGCCTCTCATTCTTCAGACAATGTACGCCGACGGGTCAATAATAATAATAATAATATAATATAAAGTTATAAAAGAAGAAGAGAGGAACGTGTGAAGTATTAGTGATGGAACGTGGGTATGATGAATGATGAACGACGGAATATGTGAACGATGAACAATAGAACGTGTACAAGATGAGCGCTAAAATGAGTGAACGATGAACAGACGAGCGCGTTAACGACGAGCGGTGGAACTAGTCGATGGTGGCAGACGGAACATAAGAACGACGAAGAGATGAACGTATGAATGAGCAGAAAATGAGGAGAACGTTGAGCAAGGTTGAGACAGAACTCAGTTGAAAGAGCAAAAAATAAATAAAAAGAGACATAGAGAGAGAGAAAGCAAAGGTTGGATGCTTAGCAAACACGTATTAAATTAATCACACAGAATCAGCTGCGATGATTCCCAGCTGATTCCATGCTGATCTGTGACTCCAGTCAGCTGTTACGGAGTACAACAGCTGGTCGCCAGTCAGCTGATTAAGAGGTAAACACACCAGTTTACACAATGACAATGCGGGTAGTGACTCAGTCTCTCGCATGTATGCATATACTAATATAATATATATATATATATATATATATATAATATATATATATATATATATATATATATATATATATATATATATATATATATATATAGTGTGTGTGTGTGTGTGTGTGTTAGTTAGTTAGTTAGTTACCATATATATATATATATATGTGTGTGTGTGTGTGTGTTGTGTGTGTGTGTGTGTGTGTGTGTGTGTGTGTGTGTGTGTGTGTGTGTGTGTAATCATTACTGAACGTGTCATAGTCAGCACAACATAAGACAAACAATTCTTCCTTTTTGTCTCAAATCATTGTTATAATCCTAATCCGTCTCTAGCTTCAACTTTTCTTTCAGTCTCAACTCCAGTTATTTAATCAATCCTGACCCAGTTCCTGCTTGCTTTATGACCTATGTAGGG
>NC_069407.1:41897594-41910094 GCF_026875155.1 Cherax quadricarinatus | reverse complement strand
ATAAGGTTAGTGCAACACTGGTTAATAAGGTTGGTGGAACACTGGTTAATAATGTTAATGGAACACTGGTTAATTCGTTTGGTGGAACACTGGTTAATAAGTTTAGTGGAACACTGGTTAATAAGGTTGATGGAACACTGGTTAATATGGTTAGTGGAACACTGGTTAGTAAGGTTGGTGGAACATTGGTTAATAAAGTCAGTGGAACACTGCTTAATAAGGTGAGTGAAACACTGGTTAGTAAAGTTGGTGGAACACTGGTTAATAAGGTTAGTGGAACACTGGTTAATAAGGTTGGTGGAACACTGGTTAATAATTTGGTGGAAAATTGATTAATAAAGTTGGTGAAACACTGGTTAATAAGGTTAGTGGAACATTGGTTAATGGGGTTGGTGGAACACTGGTTAATAAGGTTGGTGGAACACTGGTTAATAAGGTTAGTGGAACACTGGTTAATAAGGTTGGTGGAACACTGGTTAATAATTTTGTGGAACACTGATTAATAAGGTTAGTGGAACACTGGTTAATAAGGTTAGTGTAACACTGGTTAATAAGGTTAGTGGAACATTGGTTAATGGGGTTGGTGGAACACTGGTTAATAAGATTAGTAGAACACTTGTTAATAAGGTTAGTGGAACACTGGTTAATAAGGTTAGTGGAACACTGGTTAATAAGGTTGGTGGAACACTGGTTAATAATGTTGGTGGAACACTGGTTAATAAGGTTAGTGGAACACTGGTTAATAAGGTTGGTGGAACACTGGTTAATAATTTTGTGGAACACTGATTAATAAGGTTAGTGGAACACTGGTTAATAAGGTTAGTGTAACGCTGGTTAATAAGGTTAGTGGAACACTGGTTAATAAGGTTAGTGGAACACTGGTTAATAAGATTAGTGGAACACTGGTTAATAAGGTTGGTGGAACACTGGTTAATAAAGTTGGTGGAACACTGGTTATTAAGGTTAGTGGAAAACTGGTTAATAAGGTTAGTGGAAAACTGGTTAATAAGGTTAGTGGAACACTGGTTAATAAGGTTAGTGGAACACTGATTAATAAGGTTAGTGGAACACTGGTTAATAAGGTTGGTGGAACACTGGTTAATAAGGTTAGTGGAACACTGGTTAATAAGGTTGGTGGAACCCTGGTTAATAAGGTTAGTGGAACACTGGTTAATAAGGTTAGTGGAACACTGGTTAATAAATTTAGTGGAACACTGGTTAATAAACTTAGTCGAACACTGGTTAATAAGGTTGGTGGGACATTGGTTAATAAGGTTGATAAAACACTGGTTAATAAGGTTAGAGGAACACTGGTTGATAAGGTTGTTTGGGCAATTTTAAAAGATATTAAAAATAGTTGTGAGGGTCGCTAGCACGATTGTTAAGGAGTTTAGGACAGGTGATTTACTTTGCGAAATTAGTAGCTAAGGTTGATAGGACAGTTGTTAAGATAGACAAGACATTTGTTGAGGTTGAAAAGGCAGCTAGTAAGGTTGAGACGGCAGTTGTGAGGGTTGACAAGGCAGTTGTTAAGGTAGTTAGGACAATTGTTACGGTTGTGAAGTTAATTCGTAAGGTTTCTTTGTGAAGTTAGTTTGTTATTGTGTGTGTGTGTGTGTGTGTGTGTGTGTGTGTGTGTGTGTGTGCGTGTGTGTGTGTGTGTGTGTGTGTGTGTGTGTGTGTGTGTGTGTGTGTGTGTGTTTTGTGTGGTTGTGTACTCACCTATTTGTACTCACCTATTTGTGGTTGCAGGGGTCGAGTCATAGCTCCTGGCCCCGCCTCTTCGCTGATTGCTAGTAGGTCCTCTCTCTCCCTGCCCCATGAGCTTTATCATACCTCGCCTTAAAACTATGTATGGTTCCCGCCTCCACTACGTCACTTTCTAGGCTATTCCACGGCCTGACTACTCTATGACTGTAGAAATACTTCCTAACATCCCTTTGATTCATCTGAGTCTTCAACTTCCAATTGTGACCTCTTGTGTCTGTGTCCCTTCTCTGGAACATCCCGTCTTTGTCCACCTCGTCTATTCCGCGCAGTATTTTATATGTCGTTATCATGTCTCCCCTGACCCTCCTGGCCTCCAGTGTCGTCAGGCCGATTTCCTTCAACCTTTCTTCGTAGGACAATCCCCGTAGCTCTGGGACTAGTCTTGTTGCAAACCTTTGCACTTTCTCTAATTTCTTGACGTGCTTGACTAGGTGTGGATTCCAAACTGGTGCTGCATACTCCAGTATGGGCCTGACGTAAATGGTATACAGAGTCTTGAACGAATCCTTACTGAGGTATCGGAACGCTATCGGTAGGTTTGCCAGGCGCCCGTATGCTGCAGCAGTTATCTGATTGATGTGCGCCTCGGGAGATATGCTCGGTGTTATACTCACCCCCAGATCTTTTTTCTTGAGTGAGGTTTGCAGACTTTGACCATCTAAACTATATTGTGTCTGCGGTCTTCTTTGCCCTTCCCCAATCTT
The DNA here is from genome assembly GCF_026875155.1 of Cherax quadricarinatus. Classification (NCBI taxonomy): domain Eukaryota; kingdom Metazoa; phylum Arthropoda; class Malacostraca; order Decapoda; family Parastacidae; genus Cherax; species Cherax quadricarinatus. Next base: position 41,907,620 of record NC_069407.1, on the reverse strand, counting down.
CATTACTTTGCATTTGGCAGGGTTAAACTCAAGGAGCCAGTTGCTGGACCAGGCTTGTAGCCTGTCCAGATCTCTTTGTAGTCCTGCCTGATCCTCATCCGATTTGATTCTTCTCATTAACTTCACATCGTCCGCAAACAAGGACACTTCTGAGTCTATCCCTTCCGTTATGTCATTCACATATACCAAGAACAGCACATGTCCTAGGACTGACCCCTGTGGAACCCCGCTTGTCACAGGCGCCCACTCTGACACCTCGTCACGTACCATGACTCGTTGTTGCCTCCCTGTCAGGTATTCTTTGATCCATTGCAGTGCCTTTCCTGTTATGTGTGCCTGATCCTCTAGCTTTTGCAGTAACCTCTTGTGAGGAACTGTGTTGAAGGCCTTCTTGCAGTCCAAAAAAATGCAGTCGATCCACTCCTCTCTCTCTTGTCTTACTTCTGTCACTTAGTCATAAAACTCTAGTAGGTATGTGACACAGGATTTTCCCTCCCTGAAACCATGCTGGTGTGTGTGTGTGTGTGTGTGTGTGTGTGTGTGTGTGTGTGTGTGTGTGTGTGTGTGTGTGTGTGTGTGTGTGTGTGTGTGTTTTGTGTGTGTGTGCGTGTGTGTGTGTGTGTGTGTGTGTGTGTGTGTGTTTTGTGTGTGTGTGTGCGTGTGTGTGTGTGTGTGTGTGTGTGTGTGTGTGGTGTGTGGTGTGTGTGTGTGTGTGTGTGTGTGTGTGTGTGTGTGTGTGAGTGCGTGTGCGCGTACGTGTGTTTACCTGGAGTTTACTTGGAGAGTTCCGGGGGTCAACGCCCCCGCGGCCCGGTTTGTGATCAGGCCTCATGGTGGATCAGGGCCTGATCAACCAGGCTGTTACTGCTGGCTGCACGCAGTCCAATGTACGAGCCACAGCCCGGCTGGGCTCGTTCAGTGCCTGCTTGAAGACAGCCTGCATAGTCCATATGCTCACATTCTCTCTCTCTCTCTCTCTCTCTCTCTCTCTCTCTCTCTCTCTCTCTCTCTCTCTCTCTCTCTCTCTCTCTCACATCTCACTTGCTGTTGACCAATATGACACCAGAGCAGCTGTCTACCAACGACCATTCCCATTGCCCCTGCAGGGTGAATACTCTGATCCGAGGAACTGGAGCTACCCTTTTCTCCCTCTCCCTAGCTCTGTGTGACCAATCCTCCTTCAATGATTCACCTGGAACAGGATTATCATTCCTAGGGTTTACTCTGATTACAACTTCCGTTGTAATCAGAGTATATCCTAATTAAAAGATTTCTTAAATGCATTTACCCAATTCTTTAATACCAGATCTACATATTCTTTTTTTGTAATGAATTCTAATTCCCCCATAATTTCGAATTTTAATCCCAGTTTCCCCATTCTCGGTTCCATGTCTGCCAACTCAGTGACATACTCTGCTCACAGCAGGTTAGGTAAGGTTTGTCTTGAAACATAAATGTTTTCTGACGCGGGTCTTAGACATATGATTCGCTGCTGGAGCTTTTGGTCATCTGATCGAGGCGTCCAGCTGGCTTACCCTTCCACCCCTTGAAAAGTCATGGTATGAGATGGGTTCACCTTTGCTCACAGTAGTCAGGATACACTGCTTCGTGCATGCCGGGGGCAGGGAGCGCTAAATCCTTTGGTTTCACACAGCGCATAGGGGGAATGGGAGGCAATTAAGGTCGATCCAAGGAAGGGGAGGTCAGGTTCAATTCCTTGAAACAAGAGACCTTGGACATGCTTCGAGAAGCATCCCCTTGAGTGGGGGGTATAGGAAGAAACAATATAAGTTGTTGAAGGTTTTGTTGGACAGAACGTTTCGTCCTGCGTCCAGTTCTGTAGTTAGGGAAACAGACCAAGGTCTCACATCGACATCATTTCGCCCTATTTCGAGTTTTTTCAAGTCATGACTTGACAAAGCTCTGCACTGAGTGAAACGTTGCAGGACAAGTTATCATAATGACAACGTTTCGCCCCGTGTCGTGCCTTATCAAGTCAAGACCAGATATAGTTCCACACCGAGCAAAACGTTGTCATTTCTTCACCGTTTCCAATCCGTCCAGAATCCCAGATTTCCAATACTTGATAATCGTCCCTCAATACCTTGCCTTGTCCCTCATCCCCCCCCCTCCCAGAAAAAAATCTATTTCCCAATTCCCATTCGTTCCCCAAAATAACGAATTATGGGAACTGTCCGCATCTTACGCCCCGTCACGTGACTTGTCCGTTTCCGAAAGTAGGTCCTCTTGGCCCTGACTTCGGCACCACTGGAACATGAATTCCCGGAAATGGTCGCTATTTCGGACATTTATATATCTGGTTTTCTTCCAGGGTATTCACCAAGTATTCGCCAATATTCAGGAAAAGGCGCTGTGCCTTTCTTGACGCTGTGGAGGAATGGTGGCGCCTGTGTCGCATCTGTTTCTTGTGTTGGGTGCTCAACGATAGTACACGTTTGCTTTCACCTTTGTTTGTCTCTTGATGTTTTATCTCCTCTATCTGTCTCTGTTTCCATCTCTCTGTCTCTGTCTCTCTCTCTTCCCTTCGCTTTTATTTCTCTTCCCTTCTCTCGCTCTCTTCATCAATTTCATGTTCACACATGTACAACACCAGCTTGTAGCTCCTCCCTCCTACCCCCCGGTTAAGCATATTTAGAACCTTTAAAAGGTGCAATAATTTTCAACATGACTTGTCTTAGAGATAAAAGGGATAACTTTTGAAGGACAGACGCGGAATATATTTAGCTGTAGTGTCTTTAAGTACATGAAAAGTTAATCTTCCGCGTGATCTACAGACCCCGTGAACCTAGATAAGGACCAGGCATCAGGATTTATAAATGTAGTTTTAATGGGTGATTTCTTCTTTGGTCAACTTGACTGAAGGAATTTAACAAGAAATGTAGAGTCTAGTGACATTCTAGACTTAGTTCGTCTATATTATTTTAAGTAGTTTATATTAGAGCTAGCTAGAGAAAATAACCTGCTTGACTTGATTCTGGCTAACTTTATTATTTATCTTCACAAACTTCATTATTATTCATCAGAAATAGGCAGTTTCTGATAAATAATAATGAAGCTAGTGAAGAACTTGGTGAAAGCGATCACAAATCACTTGATGAGTATTTCATGAAATTACCTTTCATCACGATGGCCAAATTAACGTCCCCAATTTTTACTCTGCAGATGATACAGGACTAAGGGATTACCTGAGTAGTGTTGACTGGGGTAACCTGACTTGGGATCAGGTTGGAGGCCAGATAGACGATGGTTATGGCTGCTAATATGACTTTTTTGCTGAATATGAGCTTAATAGAAATATTAGATCAAATATAAATAACCCTAAATGAATGAACAATATAGTAAAATATCTCTTGGGTGAAAAGAGAGACATCTACAGGCGAATCAGTAGAGAGAAAGGTCACCTTATTGACCAATGTATTCAATTTAAGAAGGAAATCAAAAGAAGGGAAAGGAAGTCTAGTAGAGAATATGAAATTAAGGTTGCAAGGGAATCCAAGACCAGCCCAAATTGTTTCTTTCAGGTATGGAAAAATAAGATTTGGGATAGGTTAGGTCCACTTATGAGTGACTCAGGTCGGTAAATATTAGCCACAAAGAAATATGAACAGTTTCTAATACTTATTTCCTCTCTCTTTTCGCATAAGAAGATACAAATGAAATTGCAGAGACCAATAACCATACAGATCAAAGTTACTAGTGACATGATGCTAGTGATTAGGTTGACTGAAAATAAACAAGTCACAGGTCCTTAAAGAACTGTTTTCAAGGGTTGTAAGGAATGTGAAGAGGAACTTAGCAAACCATTAGCCATTCTCTTTATCACTTCACTACAGACGGAAAACAACATGCATGATAACCATTTAGGAGGAAGAAGATATATCCTTAGATTCAAATTATATGCCAAACAGCATAATGTCACTTGTAGAAAAAATTATGGGATCAATAATTACAGATGCAATTCGAAGCCACCTTGATAAATACAATTTGAGTAGTGAGTCAACATGGGATCACAAAGGAGGAGGGGTTCTTGTCTTACGAATTTGCTAACGTTTTTCATTGAGGCATTTGAGGTAGAAGACCAAGATAAAGAATATATTGTTTACATGGACTTCAATAAGGCCTTTGATTGAGTTCGAAACAGGAGACTAGTGAAGAAAGTTGCGGAACATAGTATAGGAGAAGTTATCTCCTGTATCGAGGCATAGCTGACACACAGGCAACAACGTGTGCTTAAATGGGGATAATTAAGAACCGTCAGTAATTACCAGTGGTGAGCGACAGGGGTCAGAATTTGGATCCTAATTCACAGCAGTAATGATAAAAGTCGTAAGATTATACTTAAAATTTATATATCTTTGGTAAGTCCTCTTTAAAATTATGCTGCTCAGTTCTGGTCTCGATATTATAGAATGGACATCGATGCACTGAAAAATATACAGAGAAGGATGATGAAGTTAATTCAGTGTAATACAAACTTTTCCTACAAAAATAGGCTAAGGCAATTAATTTGTATTATCTGAAAAGACGTAGAATTAGATAATGGAGGACATGATTACAATGTATTATAGTCTAAATAATTGATAAGGCTAATTAAGGACAGATTTTTTACAATGCGAATACAAGGTAAAATGAGACAAGACTGTAAGTTAATAAAAAAAACAGAAACATACTGGAGAGCACGTTTTTGTCTCAGCGTCGCAGAGAAGTGAACTGGATGTGGATATGGTAGAGCTTATCTCACACACACACACACACACACACACACACACACACACACACACACACACACACACACACACACACACACACACACACACACACACACCAACCGTACATAGTTTTGCCCTCGTCCGTAAACCCTTCAATTTTCACCTTTTTGAATTTTTTTCATGCCCCTTCACCTTTCTCCTCTTCCATCCTTCTCTGTTTCTCTGTCTCTCATCCTTTTATACGTTTAAGATATCGGGAATGCCTTTATGGAGTTGGATAACTCTTTATCCAAGGAACCGGAGTTTTCCATGGACCAAGCTTCATTACCTTCCGTTCCCAGGGCTCACTATGACCCCTTGGGATATATCGCCTCCTCGTGAATATAAAAGTAATAACTTCTCATACAATATTCACCGGTTTGCCTGGTGAACCAGGAAGAGATGTTGGTCACCTGGCCGAAAGTTTCGGTCACTTGGCCAACATCGTGGTGAAGGTTGCTACATGAGCAAGACCTCTCAGCAGAAATAAATCTATCTCTCCCCACACTCAAATCATCAACAACAATATATGTCATGATTTTAGACACTTGTACAACATCGGGGTATCTTTAATAGTAGACATTTCGTCATCTTGTGGGTTACATCGATACGGTTTGTGGACATGATAGAAATATATAAAGCAAATAGTGAAAGATGAGGTAATCAGTCCCTCAGCCTAGGAGGAGGTGATGAAGACCGTGGTCTTGAAGAATCAGAAGCTTGTCGGTGTTGAATACTACTGATATACAACAACATATGTGTTTATAGGTCCTTGTAATTTAATCCAACCTAACCAAAGATAAATTTGCTCGTCATAGCTAAAACTAAAGAAATGGGAAGCAGTCAAATAATGACGCTGAGGGAAACATCAAAAACTGATGTTTTCAAATGGGAATGTTTTACCCTCTTCCTTTAAAGTGTGAGCAGCCACTGGTTGTGCTTCCTTATTCCCCCTCCCTCCCTCTTGTGTCTCTCCTTCTCCCTCCCTCTTGTTTCTCCTTCCCCCTCCCGACCCTCCTACACTACCAAAAGAAAGAAAAAAACAGCTCTGCGGCTTCATTCTTTCCTTTGTGTGTTGGCCAGCGCTGAGAAGATTGCCTGAGGTTCTAAGCCGGGTTCCCCTCGCGTGCCACTAGATAATGGGGCTTATTTTCAGGCGTCAGGCTCGAGCTGGGCTCCACCCCAATTGCCATTTGGGATTTATTGCTTCCTTTCTCTCTCTCTCAGTTTAGAGGCGTTTCAATCAAGCCTTTAACACCGGAGGTTCGAGACCTTGTTGAGGCCCTTGGAGTCGGGAGACATTTTTTAGGGGAACTCTCGTACAGGCTCATTTATTTAAATGACAGTGGCCTTTAGAAAACTTACTTAAACTTATTGTAACAAGCGCACCCCTCAAGGAAGGTTCCTTGATGTTGGTGAGGGGCTCTTGATTTAGGGAATTGGATCTGTGCTCCAGTTCCCCGAATTAAGCCTGAATGCCTTCCACATCCCCCCCAGGCGCTGTATAATCCTCCGGGTTTAGCGCTTCCCCCTTGATTATAATAATAATAATAATAATAATAATAATAATAATGTAACAAGCGCAATTTAATATAGCCTAATCCAACTAAATATATTTTAGATAAGTTTAAAATAATTTAATAATAAACAAACACAATCAAATATATTTTTTTTCGTTAGGCTCAGAATGATTTTTGCAAAATGATTGCATACACAAATTTTCGCTTGCCTTATTCGGCTTAAAAATTGGCTTAAATTGCTATTTAAGCCAAAATCGCAAGTTTTACCTATTCAATCCCCCCCCCCACACACACACTAAAAAATCCATAAGATTGTGTACACTTCTTGTACACAATGAAGCCTTCTAGGTGTTCTCAAGGGTGATGTCTTCACGGATAAGAACAAGGACTTGAGATACACAAAAGAATCGCTTCCCAAACCCGTATGCGATAATGTAAATACCGTGTCAGGCGTCTGGCTGCCACAACAAGCGCGTCGAGAGTGACGCAACCACTCCTTACGTCGCTGCCTGATCTCAAACTTGTAGTTAGAAAGCAGAAGGTCCGAATTAGCATGACGAGTTCCTGCAGTGTCTCGGCCCTTGTGATATTTGATGAGTGATGGGGGCAGGACGGGGGTCGTGAGGAAGGTTACTCCTGGGTAGATTATCATTATTATTATTATTATTACTATTATCATCATCATCATCATTTTTCACTTGTAAGCGCTAAACCCGTAGGGTCCATACAGCACCTTTGGCTGTGGGAGGTCATCAGGTATTGATTCGAGGAATTGGAGGATAACTCCAGTTTCTCCCTTCCCTTTGAAAGGCCAAGCGAAAGAGAACAATGTGCTTTAGGATGGAAAAGTTGTGTGAAAGTGAGAAAGAAATGTGTATTGGGAAAGGTGGAAATGATCATGATCACGTAGGGAGAGATAAAATTGTTTACTGAAATGTGAGGGTACCTGAGAAATTGTCTACCGGGATGGGAGGATACCAGAGATATTATCTGCCGGGATGGGAGGACACCAGAGATATTATCTGCCGGGATGGGAGGATACCAGAGATATTATCTACCGGGATGGGAGGATACCAGAGATATTATCTACGGATGGGAGGACACCAGAGATATTATCTGCCGGGATGGGAGGATACCAGAGATATTATCTACCGGGATGGAGGGATACCAGAGATATTATCTGCCGGGATGGGAGGACACCAGAGATATTATCTACCGGGATGGGAGGATACCAGAGATATTATCTACCGGGATGGGAGGATACCAGAGATATTATCTGCCGGGATGGGAGGACACCAGAGATATTATCTGCCGGGATGGGAGGATACCAGAGATATTATCTACCGGGATGGGAGGATACCAGAGATATTATCTGCCGGGATGGGAGGACACCAGAGATATTATCTGCCGGGATGGGAGGATACCAGAGATATTATCTACCGGGATGGGAGGATACCAGAGATATTATCTGCCGGATGGGAGGACACCAGAGATATTATCTGCCGGGATGGGAGGATACCAGAGATATTATCTACCGGGATGGGAGGATACCAGAGATATTATCTACCGGGATGGGAGGATACCAGAGATATTATCTGCCGGGATGGGAGGATACCAGAGATATTATCTGCCGGGATGGGAGGATACCAGAGATATTATCTACCGGGATGGGAGGATACCAGAGATATTATCTGCCGGGATGGGATGGAAAGGAAAACAACTGCTTAAAGGAATTTAAAGAAAAAGGGGAAATTGTTTACCGGGGTAGGGAATTTTTTTTACGGGGGGGGGGAGAATCACTTTAATGCACAAGAAAGGAAATTGTTTCTAATCGTGGAAGGGAAAGTCATTTTTTTCTGGGATGGATGCGAATAGAGGATGGAAGGGAATAGGAGCAATTGTCTTAAGAAGTGAGAGAATGGGTACCCAATCTTTCCCGGTGTGTCCCGTATCTCGATCGCTAGCGCACTCACCTCACACACTGAGGTCCGGAGTTCGAATCTCCTCCGGTACGGCTGGAAAACATTAGGGACGTGTTTCCATAAGACACCTGCCGTCCATGTTCACCCATCAGTAAAATGGGTACCAATGATGGAAGGAAAAGTTTTTTCTAGTGATGGAACGGGAATTTTTTCCAGTGATGGAAAGGAGAGATTTTTTTCTCCAGTGATGGAATGGAAAGATAAACATAATAATAATAATAATAATAATAATAATAATAATAATAATAATAATAATAATAATAATAATAATAATAATAGGATGTCTGAAAAAAGGAGGGTAAAGTCAGCAGGAGGTCAGGCCTCCCAGGGAGGGTAGAAATATATCTTAGAGGGACTTGGGCTTTGAAATGAACTGAGAAAGGATGACAACTCTTACCCTTTAAGTTCAACTATGTAATATAAAAGATGGAGTAATATTAAAAGGCAGGGAAAATAATTAATGTAAAACACTTAACTACGCCTACTAAAAGAGTCTTGTTTGGGTTGAGAGAGAGAGAAAGGATAGAGAGAAGAGAGAAAGAGGGAGAGAGGGAGAGAGAGAGGGGGAGGGGGGTTGAGGAAGGGTAGTACTAGGCTAAGTCAGTGAAGAAACATTAAAATGGTTTGGACTCGAACCGTGGTCATAGCATATAACATGCCCTAAGCTGTACCATCGAGTTAGGACGAAAGGAAGACAGCGCGTCTGTGACTTACCTGTTTGAGGCAGCAACTCTGATAATACTGTCTTCTCCCACAGACCCAGAAGTTTTCTTGGCCCATCTAATTTTTATTTCTCTCAAAGTTCATAAACTCAAGATAAATCTCATTGAACCATCGTTACTGTATAAACAGAAGAATAAACTGGGATTCGAACCGTGGTCCGGTCCAGTGCACAATGTTGGACCTGCTACAGGCTAGGACCACTTCTCGAGTCCCCCATCTCTTCTTCTGTTTGTTCACTGACAGTAGCTCAGTATTACTGGAGGCTGTGCAACGATACAGTAGGTCACAGTTATTGTCCATGATACAGTGGAACCTCGGTACTCGAACTTAATTAGTTCCAGAAGGTTGTTCGAGTGCCGGTCTGAGTACCGAACGAACTTTTCCCATAAGAGATAATGTGAATTTGATTAATCCGTTTCAAATGATTCTGAATGGTTTACAGAATAAAATACCTTGAAATTGAGCTCAAAGTACCGAAAATCTTCGACTTATGCTGATGTTCAAGAGTAAATAAATCACGTCACGTGTCCAATACACGTCAACTGATGGGTCATTTTCACAAATGCGCTGATATTATTTTTACTTGATGGCAGTAAACTTAAACTAGTGGTTTTGTGACCTGACTTGTTGGTGTCTGAGCTTTGTAACATTTATGAAGGGATTCAGGGGAAAACAAGTTAGCCATTTTGCACCTTCCACCTTCCTTAAGTCCTGGAAGTGGAAGGTGTAAAACTTGGGTTCTAAAGGCGGAGGTGTGGATGTCACAGTTCGAAGGGTTATCTGAATTCTGATGTCAGCACATTTCTGGCATGACAGAGATTAAATGAATGATGATGAATTTGTTTCCTCTTTCTTTAAGGGTCATCCCACCTCGTTAGGAGAAGAACAGTGTGTTAAAAGAAAGATGTACTTTGAAATATTAAACACAAACGAGGCGGTGGTGGGCGTACTCAGACGACTCGCTTTCCTCGTTTTAATCCATTAGAAATCTTTTTCGCTAATTTCCACACCTTCCTGCTGAAGGTGTCGACG
>NC_069407.1:41892594-41895094 GCF_026875155.1 Cherax quadricarinatus | reverse complement strand
CCACGGTGTGTTTTAGAGAAGCAAGCTTGCTCACTGAGGCGCCCACGGTGTGTTGAGAGAAGCAAGCTTGCTCACTGAGGCGCCCACGGTGTGTTGAGAGAAGCAAGCTTGCCCACTGAGGCGCCCACGGTGTTTTGAGAGAAGCAAGCTTGCCCACTTAGGTGCCCACGGTGTTGAGAGAAGCAAGCTTGCCCACTGAGGTGCCCACGGTGTTGAGAGAAGCAAGCTTGCCCACTGAGGTGCCCACGGTGTTGAGAGAAGCAAGCTTGCCCACTGAGGTGCCCACGGTGTTGAGAGAAGCAAGCTTGCCCACTGAGGTGCCCACGGTGTTGAGAGAAGCAAGCTTGCCCACTGAGGTGTCCACGGTGTGTTGAAAGAAGCAAGCTTGCCCACTGAGGTGCCCACGGTTTGTTGAGAGAAGCAAGCTTTCCCACTGAGGCGCCCACAGTGTTTTGAGAGAAGCAAGCTTGCCCACTGAGGTGCCCACGGTGTTGAGAGAAGCAAGCCTGCCCACTGAGGTGCCCACGGTGTTGAGAGAAGCAAGCTTGCCCACTGAGGTGCCCACGGTGTTGAGAGAAGCAAGCTTGCCCACTGAGGTGCCCACGGTGTGTTGAAAGAAGCAAGCTTGCCCACTGAGGTGCCCACGGTGTGTTGAGAGAAGCTTGCCCACTGAGGCGCCCACAGTGTTTTGAGAGAAGCAAGCTTGCCCACTGAGGTACCTACGGTGTGTTGAGAGAAGCTTGCCCACTGAGGCGCCCACGGTCTTTTGAGAGAAGCTTGCCCACTCAGGCGCCCACGATGTGTTGAGAGAAGCAAGCTTGCCCACTGAGGCGCCCACGGTGTTGAGAGAAGCAAGCTTGCCCACTCAGGTGCCCACGGTGTTGAGAGAAGCAAGCTTGCCCACTGAGGCGCCCACGGTGTGTTGAGAGAAGCAAGCTTGCCCACTGAGGTGCCCACGGTGTTGAGAGAAGCAAGCTTGCCCACTGAGGCGCCCACGGAGTGTTGAGAGAATCAAGCTTGCCCACTGAGGCCACCCACGGTGTGTTGAGAGAATCAACCTTGCCCACTGAGGCCACCCACGGTGGATTAAATGGGAGCAAGGTGCCTACCAAGGCTGAGGGAGGATTTAAAGCGTATTTACCGCTGGTAATCCCATCTTGAACTGACGTTGGGATTTACCAGGATATTAAAAAATTTTAAATGGTGACCAACACTACCGTTTCAGTCCTCGAAATGATCATCATTACCATCATTATCATCATTACTGTCATTACCATTATGTCTATTATCATCGTCATTATCATCATTAAACTTATGACCATCATGGTAATTATCACACTTAACCATAATCAGTATTATCATTCATTATCATAATAATTTTAATAATTATCATTAGTATTCATTATCATCAATATCACTCATTAACACCGTCATTCACTGTCATCACGATCATCATCCTCATCCCTATCATCATCAAAATCATCATCATCATTATCCCATCATTATATCTAGCAATCATCATTACCATTTCCAGTATTTTCAAAATAATTACCGTATTTGTCACCCTTATCGTTATTACAGTTATCATCATGGTCGTAGTAATAATCGTTGACCTGAGCCATTTAATGCTCCCTTTCCTTGGATGAAGAGCCACGGGTAGAAAAGCATTTCCCATTTTCCTCTCTTACTGAATACCAATTTGTAATGACCGTAAAAGAAGAAGACGAATACCATCAACAACAACGGCATCAACATCAATAACAACAACAACAACAACAACAACAACAACAACAACAACAACAACAACGGCATCAACATCAACAACAACAACAACAACGAGACAGAAAATACTAGGAACGAAACAAGGGCAAATGGAAACAACTGGAGAAAGAGGAAGCAAAATGAAGGCTAAGAGATAATGGGGTAATGAGGAACAAATAAGGAAGAAAATATCGAGCAAGCGAGCGAGCGAGAGAGAGAGAGAAGAGAGAGAGAGAGAGAGAGAGAGAGAGAGAGAGAGAGAGAGAGAGAGAGACCGAAGGAATGTGGGTGGTCTTACTGTTATGTACAAGGCCAGTGTTGTCTAACTACTACACTTGGTTCCACTCTGAGGACAGTGAGAAGTAAGCTTTTACACAACAAGACGGGCAGCAGGCAGCAAACTTACATCCGCAATATATCCTTCTCCAAAGCATCTGAGATCAGTTATTCTAGGATGGCGCGTGTCTATACAGCATAATGACATCAACGAAATAAAGTCAGCTGACCAAATGAAATCGCTGGTCCACAAGTGGCCACAACTCCATCCTGTTCCCTATTCGTATGTTTCATGATACTAAAAAGGCTCTCTTATAAGTTAATGTAGGTAACAGCTCTTAGCTTGTAAATAAAGTTGTAAAAAGAGAGACAAAGAGAGAGAGAGAGAGAGAGAGAGAGAGAGAGAGAGAGAGAGAGAGAGAGAGAGAGAGAGAGAGAGAGAGGACGACGGGAAGAATGGAGG
>NC_069407.1:41867594-41887594 GCF_026875155.1 Cherax quadricarinatus | reverse complement strand
TAGCTTAGGTTGGCCGACAGTGCAATCCAGTGTTTTGCACTGAGCGCTAGCGCGGTTGCCATCGTCGTGCTGAGTGGCTGCTGTGTCGTTCGTCCAGTGTTACTGAATAGGTATATTGTGGTTTGATTATAGTTTCTGTTGTACTGCCAGTCTAACTCCTTCACTGTTTGGAGAGCTGCCGCAAATCTTGCTTCTCTTGTGTTCTGGGAAACCATTCAAAGTACTTCAGATCCGTTGTTTCCGCAACAGCAATTGATCCGAGTAACATTATTTTAGCCTCTAAATTTTGCCTTCTGCGTGGCATACAAGCCATATGTCGTAGGACACATCTTAAAAATTGGCTAATAGTGCGTGGTTTTATAAATAGTGATAAGAAAATATCTTGCAATTGATATTAAGGCTAACCTTTGTGATGGCTACAATGCAGTTATCCATGGTCAGGACAAGGCTTTATCGTCGGTCAGTGTCCCACAGGTCAACTAGTTGCTGAGTCGTTCATATTCTGTAGTTTTACAGGTCCAGGTGGCGTACTTTGACTGGGAGACAGCTGAATCAGTCAGCACAGTCAGAGTTGTTTTGCCATTTGCATCAACAAATATGTGTGAAACTGGATTTTTCGTGTTTGTTGCGCATTAAGTTCAGATAGAAGAATCGGCTTGCAGTGGAAAGCTACGTTCGTTGTGCATTATCAAGTACTTCTCCAAACATTGAGAAGCTTATCAGCGAGAGGAAAATCCAAAAATAGGCTAGTAAAATGTACATTTTGCACCACGATGTTCGTTGTCTATTAATTTTTTTCATTACTCATACAGGAGGTGATCCAAGAAATATTTTTCGTTGACCTGGTGGTCTCTGGAGTGAGACGAGTTGAGAACCATTGACACAAGTCACAATGAGTGATATTTTTGGGTTATCCTATTGTACTATATCAATAAAAAATGTACCTAAATATGCCTATAACATATTGAGTACATACCAATAGGCATATTTAGGTACCTAAGAATCAATTGGTATGTACCCAAAGCCTAAATATCAATTGTTTAATGGTTAGAATATGTTGGTATCATTTTACCTTTTAATAGAAGAATTTTTTTTTTTGATATTAAAATACTGTTTTTCATACGATAGTTTCTTAGTGCTTTATCCGACTGGTTTAACACTTAAAAGTGGTGAACTAGAGAATGTAACTTTAGGGCGGCTTCAAACTTATTTTAGGATATTGGTCTCTCAACGATATTCCCTCCACTTCTTCTAAAGGAGGAGGAGGAGGGAATAGCCATCTGGTGTACGTGGAGACAGCTGGAGAGAACCGCCACCTGGTTATACTAGTCTTCAGCTATCTGAAGACTAGTATAACCACCTGGAGACTAGAACAACCACCTGTAGACTAGAACAACCACCTGGAGACTAGAACACTCACTTGGAGACTAGAACAACCACCTGGAGACTAGAACAACCACCTGGAGACTAGAACGACCATCTGGAGACTAGAACAACCACCTGGATACTAGAACACTCACCTGGATACTAGAACACTCAACTGGAAACTAGAACAACCACCTGGATACTAGAACACTCACCTGGATACTAGAACACTCACCTGGAAACTAGAACACTCACCTGGATACTAGAACACTCACCTGGATACTAGAACACTCACCTGGATACTAGAACCACCACCTGGATACTTGAACACTCACCTGGATAATACAACACTCACCTGGATACTAGAACACTCACCTGGATACTAGAACACTCACCTGGATATTAGAACACTCACCTTGATACTAGAACACTCACCTGGAAACTAGAACATTTACCTGGATACTAGAACACTCACCTGGATACTAGAACACTCACCTGGATACTAGAACACTCACCTGGACACTAGAACACTCACCTGGATACTAGAACACTCACCTGGATACTAGAACACTCACCTGGATACTAGAACACTCACCTGGTACATAGAACAATCACCTGGATACTAGAACACTCACCTGGATACTAGAACAATCACCTGGATATTAGAACCCTCACCTGGATACTAGAACAATCACCTGGATACTAGAACAATCACCTGGATATTAGAACCCAACTACACCCTGGATACTAGAACAATCACCTGGATACTAGAACACAGGATACTAGACATCACTGGATACTAGAAACAACCACCTGGATACTACATGAATACAATCACCTGGATACTAGAACAATCACCTGGATACTAGAACACTCTCTTTGATACTAGAACAATCACCTGGATACTAGAACAATCACCTGGATACTAGAACAATCACCTGGATACTAGAACACTCACCTGGATACTAGAACAATCACCTGGATACTAGAACACTCACCTGGATACTAGAACAATCACCTGGATACTAGAACAATCACCTGGATACTAGTACAATCACCTGGATACTTGAACACTCACCTGGATAATAGAACACTCACCTGCATACTAGAACACTCACCTGGATACTAGGACACTCACCTGGATACTAGAACACTCACCTGGATACTAGAACAATCACCTGGATACTAGAACAATCACCTGGATACTAGAACACTCACCTGGATACTAGAACACTCACCTGGATACTAGAACAATCACCTGGATACTAGAACACTCACCTGGATACTAGAACACTCACCTGGATACTAGAACAATCACCTGGATACTAGAACAATCACCTGGATACTAGAACAATCACCTGGATACTTGAACACTCACCTGGATAATAGAACACTCACCTGCATACTAGAACACTCACCTGGATACTAGAACACTCACCTGGATACTAGAACACTCACCTGGATATTAGAACACTCACCTTGATACTAGAACACTCACCTGGAAACTAGAACATCACTGATACTGACACTCACCTGGATACTAGAACACTCACCTGGATACTAGAACAATCACCTGGATACTAGAACACTCACCTGGATACTAGAACTCTCACCTGCATACTAGAACACTCACCTGGATACTAGAACACTCACCTGGATACTAGAACACTCACCTGGATACTAGAACAATCACCTGGATACTAGAACACTCACCTGGATACTGGAACAACCACCTGGATACTAGAACAACCACCTGGATACTAGAACACTCACCTGGATACTAGAACAATCACCTGGATACTAGAACAATCACCTGGATACTGGAACAACCACCTGGATACTAGAACAACCACCTGGATACTAGAACACTCACCTGGATACTAGAACAATCACCTGGATACTAGAACACTCACCTGGATACTAGAACACTCACCTGGATACTAGAACACTCACCTGGATACTAGAACAATCACCTGGATACTAGAACACTCACCTGGATACTGGAACAACCACCTGGATACTAGAACAACCACCTGGATACTAGAACACTCTCCTGGTTACTAGAACAATCACCTGGATGCTAGAACAATCACCTGGATACTAGAACACTCTCCTGGATACTAGAACAATCACCTGGATGCTAGAACAATCACCTGGATACTAGAACAATCACCTGGATACTAGAACACTCACCTGGATACTGGAACAACCACCTGGATACTAGAACAACCACCTGGATACTAGAACACTCACCTGGATACTAGAACAATCACCTGGATACTAGAACACTCACCTGGATACTGGAACAACCACCTGGATACTAGAACAACCACCTGGATACTAGAACACTCTCCTGGATACTAGAACAATCACCTGGATGCTAGAACAATCACCTGGATACTAGAACAATCACCTGGATACTTGAACACTCACATGGATACTAGAACAATCACCTGGATACTAGAACACTCACCTGGATACTAGAACAATCACCTGGATACTAGAACAATCACCTGGATACTAGAACAATCACCTGGATACTAGAACAATCACCTGGATACTAGAACACTCACCTGGATACTAGAACACTCACCTGTATACTAAAACAATCACCTGGATACTAGAACAACCACCTGGAGACTAGAGCAACCACCTGAATAATAATAATAATAATAATAATAATTTTATTTACTACAAGTACATGTACAAGGTATACAGGTCTAGCTGACATCAGTGACATACTACTATATTGAAAGCCGCTTGTTATGCAGATCATTTCGGGCAAATTATGCCAGTTTTGTCCCAGGATGTGACCCACACCAGTCGACTAACACCTAAGTACCCATTTTACTGATGGGTGAACATAGACAACCGGTGTAAGGAAACACGTCCAATGTTTCCACCCTTTCGCCGGGAATCGAACCCGGAACCTCACCGTGTGAAGCGAGAGCTTTTGCCACCAGGTCACGGGGCACTAGATCAACCACATGGAGACACAAACATCCACCTGGAGACTAAAAAAACAACCATCTGGTGACTAGAGCAACCACTTGGAGACCAGCCACTATCTTAAAGGGGTTGGAAGATAGGTACTTTCACTGGCCGGTGGGAAGAAGAGGGAGGGAGGGAGAGAGAGAGGGAGGGAGGGCCGGAATGGGAGAGGACACTTGGTGGGGAGGGAAGGAATGAGGATGGAGGAGAGTTAGGGAGGGAGTGTGATTGAAGTAGAGAGGGTGTGCAGGCGCGTGGACGGGAACACACTCTTTAGTTTACCCTTCTCGCTACTCTACTCATTTCATGTTGACATCAGTTTACCTTCCCTTCTACACTACACACTGTACATTTACCTCAGTTTACCCTCCTCTCTACTCTACGCATTCAATATTTACACTAGTTTACCCTCCCTTTTACTCCTCACAACCGATGTTTACCTCAGTTTACCCTCCCTTCTACTCCACATACTCGATGCACTCGATGTTTACCTCGGTTTACTAAACGAATTAACCGGAGGATAAAATTGTAAGCCTTATACATTTTATTCAAACGACCTCAACTATTCATGGATAAAAATCAGTGAAAAAAAAGGTCATCGGAGGGATAACTAAATAAATATGAATAAAAAACCTACAGAATGTATTTGCCATAAAATTATCGTGACTAATGCCCGCTTAACTTTTTTTTACACCTATGAATACCAAAATGTATAACGTGCCAGTATGACTGTTATTCCACTTTGACTTTACTGGATATGAAAAATGGTATGGTGATACCCACAGGATGTGGAAGACACTGTGGTACAATTTAGGACATTTATTAGAGAAAACGCTTCGGCACGTGTAGCTTATTCTAAGATAACTAAGAACGAGTATAGTAGTAGTAGTAGTAGTAGTAGTAGTAGTAGCAGCAGCAGCAGTAGTAGCAGTAGTAGCAGTAGTAGCAGTAGTAGTAGTAGTAGTAGTAGTAGCAGTTGTAGTAGTAGTAGCAGTAGTAGTAGCAGTAGTAGTAGTAGTAGTAGTAGTAGTAGTAGTAGTAGTAGTAGTAGTAGTAGCAGTAGCAGCATCAGTAGTAGCAGCAGTACAATTGTGTTGAGAAGGGCTGGGTTTGAGAAGGACCTGTCAGTATTATGCTACACAGGGTGTATTTCTTTCAGTGTATATATACTGACAGTGTATCTTGCTCTCACTTTTAGGTGTGACGGTATTTTGGTTTAGTGGTAAACAAAAAAAAATTTACTTGTATTCTTAATAACCTTCGAGCAATCAGTAATCTTTAACCCCGCCATTAACTGACCAACCAACCAGTCCTTAGATTCGTAAGCTAGGAACTGGTTCTGAAGAAAAGGAATTTCTACATATACGAACTGATAAGTTCAAACATGATGCATTTGCTGTTTATTCTCAACATAATTATCACTTGTGCTTATGTAAAAAAATAACTGAACCGTCGTTTTCTTAAATTTTTCTCCCGATTTCTCTATAAGCGTCATTTAGGTTAGATGAGGTCTAGTTAGTTAGATTATCGCTAATTTTTGAAGAGCCTTTTGTGGACTATGTACTGTTATTGAAACAGCAGACAATAAGCAAAAAAATCTTGTTTATAATACGTTTATGTTTGGAAAAATAGCAAGTACGTTATGTTTTGAGCTGTTGATTCCTGTACGCTGAAATTCCTGCCTATCCTGCCTAAGTTATCTCTCACTCAAGCTTCCCTATCCTGCCTAAGTTATCTTTCACTCAAGCCTCCCTATACTGCCTAAGTTATCTCTCACTCAAGCCTCCCTATCCTGCCTAAGTTATCTTTCACTCAAGCCTCCCTATCCTGCCTAAGTTATCTCTCACTCAAGCCTCCCTATCCTGCCTAAGTTATCTATCACTCAAGCCTCCCCACCCTACCCAAGTTATCTCTCACTCAAGAATTCCTAACTTCCTTACTTACTCTCTCTAAAAATTATTATAACTATGACCATAATTTTTAAAGGGGTGAATTTGTAAGCCAGTGGAAGGCTTCGGTCACATGACCAAAAGCTCCAACGGCTGGTCATCATCTGACTAAGACCTGTGTCAGAAAACCCTTGTCCTGTGTCCTGACGAACCTAACCTAACCTATGACCCAAGTCATCATATCCTCACTCAACCCTACCTTGGCCATGTTATATTTCAACGAACCCTCTCCATCCTCCCTATGTTGTATCTGACCCAAGCCTCCCTATCCTCCATTCTTGTCTCTCTATCTCCTATCCTGAGAGACGAAAGAATCTCACGATTTAGGGAGACAACCATGTATTGAGTTTTAAATAATAATATGTCTGAAATCCTTGGATGAATTGAGAAGAGAAACAGTACCAGAAGGACAAAGAGACAGGCAGGCAGGCACAGACACAGACAAACAGACAATACACAGACAGACAGAGACAAGCAGAGGAGAAACGTGACGCGAAAGGACGAGATTAAGAAAATGGAGTTTGGAAATGATAATTCGATTTAGAACGGTTGAGTCAGAGGTGGGAGGGGAGGGAAGGGGAGGGGAGGGGGAGGGGAAAGGGGAAAAGGGAGGAGTGGGTTTTGGGAGGGGTGGGTAGAAGGTGCCCCCCAATGGGCAGTGTTGATTGACGGCGCTACGGGGAATTGCAATGGGATTTGGGTAGTTTAGGCGGGGGTGTTGAATGTAATGAAAGATTTAGATGTTCCCCACCATTATGGTTTCCATGCAAACATGTACTCACACCAGCCTGAGTATATCATTCTCAACATATTGTACATATATACATATATATATATATATATTATATATATATATTATATATATATATATATATATATATATTATATATATATATATATATATATATATATATATTTATATATATATATATATATATATATTATTTCTAGGAAGTTATTCAAGGTATTCAATAACTTGGTTTCAGGCATTGCAATGAGCTTCGTTACCTGTCTGAGAAGTCGAGCTCGTTCTCTCTTTCTCTCTCGTGTTTTTTTTTTTTTACACAGGGTTTGACAAGGTTAGGTTACGGAGCCCTAGCTTGTCATTAAAGCTAGGGATCCTTAACCTAACCTTGTCAAACCCTGTGTAAAGAGAGAGAGAGGAGAGAGAGAGAGACGAGGAGAGGAGAAGAGGGAGAGAGAGGGGGGAGAGAGAGTAGAGAGAGAGAAGAGAGAGGAGAGAGAGAAGGAGAGAGAGAGAGAGAGATGACGAGAGAGAAGAGAGAGAGAGAGAGAGAGAGAGAGAGAGAGAGAGAATGAGCTCGACTTCTCAGACAGGTAACGAAGCTCATTGCAATGCCTGAACCAAGTTATTGAATAACGAACGAAGAGATTCCGAATAAATTTGATGAAGTTTTTGAATATATTTTGACGACGTTAAGGTATCAATTTGGCGAATTTGCTCAATGAATTTGACGAAACCGTCATGTATACGTTTGGTGAAACAAAGGATAAGAATTTGGCGAGGATGCTGGGATGATCTGAACAAGCTGATGTCCAAATTGACACTGATGATTATACTGCATCAAAATTCTTTATATTGATATTATTTTTGGAATAAATTTGATTATAATTGGTGGACGAGTATTTATTTTTAATTAAGAGAGTAAATAAAACAGTGTCATTCCTTAGCATCGTACTATCCTTTGTCCCATCCCATCCCACCAGTCCACTATCCTTCCTCCCATCCCTGCCCACTATCTTTCCTCCCATCCCTGCCCACTATCCTTCCTCCCATCCCTGCCCACTATCCTTCCTCCCATCCCTGCCCACCTGCCTACTATCCTTCCTCCCATCCCTGCCCACCTGCCTACTATCCTTCCTCCCATCCCTGCCCACCTGCCCACTATCCTTCCTCCATCCCTGCCCACCTGCCCACTATCCTTCCTCCCATCCCTGCCCACCTCCCACTATCCTTCCTCCCATCCCTGCCCACCTGCCACAATCCTTCCTACCATCCCTGCCCACCTGCCCACTATCCTTCCTCCCATCCCGGCCCACTGTCCTTCATCCATCCCATCACACCAACCACTATCCTTCTTTTCATTCCTCCCACAACACAATCTTTCCCATCTCCACCCAGCAGCCAATATCTCCCATCACCACCACCACCACCCATTCCAGGGCTCGCCAACCCATTTCCTCTCTGCTTCAACACAATGTAGGGAGAGGAAGAATTTCTCCCAAATTTGCAGTGTCGACATTTCTTATAACCAGCGGGATGGTGCAGAGTTAGACTGGAATTTCTCCTCCTCTACCGAGAGTGGTTGTGTGTGTGTGTGTGTGTGTGTGTGTGTGTGTGTGTGTGTGTGTGTGTGTGTGTGTGTGTATGTGTGTGTGTGTGTGTGTGTGTGTGTGTGGTGTGTGTTGTGTGTTGTGTGTGTGTGTGTGTGTTTGTATGTGTGTGTGTGTGTGTGTGTGTGTGTGTGTGTGTTGTGTGTGTGTGTGTGTGTGTGTGTGTGTGTGTGTGTGTGTGTGTGTGTGTGTGGTGTAGTGTATGTGTGTGTGTGTGTGTGTGTGTGTGTTTGTGTGTGTGGGTGTGTGTGTGTGTGTGTGTGTGTGTATGTGTGTGTGTGTGTGTGTGTGTATGTTGTGTGTGTGTGTGTGTGTGTGTGTGTGTGTGTGTGTGTGTGTGTGTGTGTGTGTGTGTGTGTGTGTGTGTGTGTGTGTGTGTGTGTTGTTGTGTGTGTGTGTGTGTGTGTGTGTGTGTATGTATGTGTGTGTGTGTGTGTGTGTGTGTGTGTGTGTGTGTGTGTGTGTGTATGTATGTGTGTGTGTGTGTGTGTGTGTGTGTGGTGTGTGTGTGTGTGTGTGTGTGTGAGGAAACAGGATGGGGGGGTGAGACAAGAAGAGAATAGATGACTAGCAAAAAAAGAAAACATTAAACAAGCTACAAAGAAAAGGAAAGAGGAAAATAACGATTTTTAATCCATGTATGAGAGGAGCGCTAAACCCACAGGCATCACACAGCACCTACACTAACTAATCATGGGAAGCGCTAAACCCGTAGGGATTATACAGTGCCTAGGGGGGATGGAAGGTATTCAGACTCAATTTGGGGAACTGGAACACAAATCAAGTTCCCCAGATCAAGAGCACCTCACCATCATCAAGGAACCTTCCCTGAGGGACACACAGCACCTACAGAAATAGAAGGCAATCATGTCCGATCCAAGAAAATGAAGGGTGGGTTCGAGTACTCGGATCAAAAGATCCTCACAGAGAGAAGAGGATCTTGACGGAAAGAATCTCATGAAAAATGAGATAAAAGACGAAGGAACATGAAAGGATGAAGATGCATAGAGAAAATGAAAATCGAGAGAGAAAATGTATACTCACATTCCACAGTCTCCAAGTTATAACCTGCAAAACTATTTTTTGTTCACTCATCTTTTAGCTGTCTCAACTAAGAGAAATATTTAGGCATGCCCGAACGAGTACCTTACCGTGGGTATCTGATTATATAAATGGTTGCAGGGGTCGAGTCACAGCTCCTGGCCCCTCCTCGTGGCTGGTCGCTACTAGGTCCACTCTCTTCTTGCTCCATGAGCTTTATCATATCTCTTCTTTAAGCTATATCTCTGTACTCACCTAATTGTGGTTGCAGGGGTCGAGACTCAGCTCCTGGCCCCGCTTCTTCACTGAGTGCTACTAGATCCTCTCTCTCCCTGCTCCATGAGCTTTATCATACCTAGTCTTAAAGCTATATATGGTTCCTGCCTCCACTACCTCACTTGCTAGGCTATTTTCACTTCCTATGACTGAAGAAATACTTCCTAACATCCCTTTAACTCATCTGGGTCTACAACTTCCAATTGTGACCCTCTTGTTTCTGTGTCCCCTCTCTGGAACATCCTGTCTATGTCCACCTTGCCTATTTCACGCATTATTTTGTATGTTGTTATCATGTCTCGCCTGACCCTCCTTTCCTCCAATGTCGTCAGGCCGATTTCCCTTAACCTTTCTTCACAGAACATTCCCCTTAGCTCTGGAATTAACCTTGTCGCAAACCTTTGCACTTTCTCTAATTTCTTGACGTGCTTGATCAAGTGTGGGTTCCAAACAGGTGCTGCATACTTCAATATGGGCTTGACGTACACGGTGTAGTGTCTTGAGCTATTCCTTACTAAGGTATCGGAACGCTATTCTCAGATTTGCCATGCACCCATATGCTGCAGCAGTTATCTGGTTGATGTGTGCTTCCCGAGACGTGCTCGGTGTTATACTCACCCCAAGATCTTTCTCCTTGAGCGAGGTTTGCAGTCTTTGGCCACCTATCCTATAGTCTGTCTGCGGTCTTCTTTGCCCTTCTCCGATCTTCATGACTTTCCATTTGGCGGGGTTAAATTCGAGAAGCCAGTTGCTGGACCAGGTGTCCAGCCTGTCCAGGTCTCTCTGAAGTCCTACCTGATCCTCATCTAATTTAATTCTCCTCATTAACTTCACATCATCTGCGAACAGGGACACTTCTGAGTCTAACCCTTCCATCATGTCATTCACATATACCAGATATAGCACTGGTCCTAGGACCGACCCCTGTGGGACCCTGCTCGTCACAGGTGCCCACTGTGATACCTCATCACGTGTGTGTGTGTGTGTGTGTGTGTGTAATATTCACTTTTTCCTGTTCCCTTGTACTACAAAATTTTCGTTCATAGCATTACAACGCCTCATCCAATGGTCTTCAAATCATCAACGTACTATACAGTAACCAGGGAAAGACTCACGCAGTTATTGGCATTCACAAGTCACTTGCCAAACTTACATAGGCCGACCCCGATTTAGTTTGCGTTCGATAACCAGAGAAAGCATCTTATGATCGGCTCCCAACTCTCAACACTACCGTATACTTAGAAGAAGGATGGCATTATTATTGGAGTGTGTAGATGCCGATTTGTCAATTTTCTATTTAAAATGGCATATTAGTTTTTCCGTGAAATAATTTGATTATGCTTATTCTGAAAAGCTTCAATCTTTAATGTTTGCCGCAACTCCCACGATGGATAATACGTCCTGGATTTAAGTCGTGGAGGTGCGAACATACTGATTTACTAATATAATTAAGAAACTTGGTATATCCGTATTCCATGTGATAGCAGGAGAGTCCTTCTTCAGGTCGACTTGAAACGTTAAGAACTGGTGTGGTTTTTTCACGAAGGAAGCTTCACAGTGACTTTGTGTTGCCATATTTTTGTTTACAAATTTCATTAAACAAATTGTTGTCCTTGTAATGACTGGAGAGTGACTGTTGTGATCAACTTTAAATCTTAAATGCTTCATGTATCTTCCTCAGAAAAAAATATTTGCATAGATATAAAAACGTTCAACAAAATTTGTAGATTTTGTTGGAGAAATTGGTATTCCTACGATAATTAGTGAATGCTTGATCCTGTTGACCTCAAACCTTCAAAGTCTGTAACTTGTTGCTAGGCTTAGTCTCGGATGTTTCTTTTTCTGTAGCATTTTCCTTTCTCCCCCTAAACTTTTCTTCATCTCTTCTCACTTCCTCCTTCACAGGTCCTTACCTGGGAGTTCTTCTAGTTCTTACTTGAGACTTGTACTTCATGCTTAAAGTGCAGATGTATTGTAAGATATTGTATGTTTTTAAATTATTTCTTTTACAATTTGGGATGTTTTTATTCATTACATAACTTGTGAATGCCTCATCGGATTGGCTTCAAATTTTCTACGCTCGTATTTAACTGCATCACAAACTCATGTTGCAGTCTTTGCTTTTCCTGTTTCTTTGTGCAATGAGGTAGAGGGGGCTCGGCTTGAAGGAAGTTGGGGTACCTTTCTCGGATCACACAGCAATAGAAACTGATTTAGCTATTATTATTATTATTATTATTATTATTATTATTATTATTATTATTATTATTTAATTTGCTTATTGCTCTCTTTAAAATATTTTTTGTTTTGTTGTTGTTCTTCTTCCTCTTAGAATGATTATTATTATGATTATTATTATTATAATACCACTATAGGCTTCAAGATACACCAATTACTGTCCAAAACGTGAGTTTGGGAAGTAATTAAACTGTCAATAGTCCCACTGTAATTTTTTGCTCATTAAGGCTACGAGTTAATTGGAAAAATTTAGTGCAAATATTTAATGAATTGATCGTTGCAGACGGTGAGTATGTCGTGTTGCAGGCCGTGTTAGTATCTCGTGTTGCAGACTGTGTTAGTATGTCGTGTTGCAGATTGTATATGTCGTGTTGCAGGCCGTGTTAGTATCTCGTGTTGCAGACTGTGTTAGTATGTCGTGTTGCAGATTGTATATGTCGTGTTGCAGGCCGTGTTAGTATCTCTTGTTGCATACTGTGTTAGTATGTCGTTTTGCAGACCCTTTTAGTATTTTGTGTTGCAGACCATGTATATGGTGTTCCAGAGCCTGTAAGTATGTCATGTTGCAGACCATGTATGTACATCGTGTTGCAGAGGGTATGTTTGTCGAAATGTAGAACATGTGTGTGTGCATATGATGTTGCAAACCGTGTATTTGTCATGTTTCAGACCGTGTGTTTGTTGCATTGCAGACTTTGTGTTTGTCTTATCGCAGACCATGTGTGCATATCATGTTGCAGACTGTGTTTGTCGTATTGCAAACCATGTGTGCATATCGTGTTGCAAACCATATGTTTGTCGCGTTGCAAACCATGTGTTTGTCGTGTTACAGACCGTGTGTTTGTCGTGTTGCAGACCGTATGTTTCTCGTGTTGCAGACCGCGTATTTGACATGTTGCAGACCGTGTGTTGGTCTTGTTGCACACCATGTGTTTGTCGCGTTGCATGCAGTGTATTTGTCTTGTTGCAGACCATGTGTGTGTCGTGTTGCAGACCGTGTGATTATATCATAATCAGGAGCTGGGTAACAATAACTTGATGTTGTTATTACTCAGGCCCCGTATTTCATAATCTGTCTCCTGTACCTAAATGCACTCGACAGGAATAATGCAGACAGCAGCATAAGTATCTAATGCAGTTATATATCAACGTTTTTTATGAGTTCATGCAAATCAGTTGAGGTATTCACAGGTTTTCCCATGGAAACTAATATTCCAATTCTTTTTTCAACAAACAAAACCGGGCCCTATATCCAACCGAGGCAGGGTGACCCAAAAAGAAAAACGAATTTTTTTTTTTTAATTTATTAAAGTATACATAAGGTGTTACTATACCCTGTCTAATATTCCAATTCATTCACTAAAAATGGTAAATTAGGACATACACAGCCTAAAACTAATTTAAACTTTCTGCTGAGAAACATCAGCTTTCAAGTCAAGCTGTTGAGGCATTCTTATGTTATCTTAGAAATATAACACTAAGATTGCACTAAGTGTAAAGCCGCTCGGAAGATTCATTCTCAAGTTATCTGAGTTGAAGTGTTAAAGTCAATCTGGTGAGGCACTAAGAAACTGCCGAGTGAAACACTATGTTTAAATTTTCCCAATTTCTTCAACAAAAATTCAAATGGGCTCGACACAGGTCAAAATAAACTCAAACTGTTCTCTAATTGAAATTGGTTAGCGTATAAGGCATAGGTAAATATTGGTTATTTAGGCTTTGCATGCATAATCAATATTTTACAACAGTGTTGAGGGGCCCACAGTTGTTATGGACACATAAAAATTACATTATGTACAAAGGTAAATCAAAAAGTTTTTGCGTCCAGTATTTTACCCTGACAAAATACACTACTACAGCCGCGATCTTGTACAGATAATTCCACTGTCGGCCTGTGATAGATTCCTGGAGGACAGGATTCCCTACAAATGAGGGGAAACCCCCCAAGACAAAAAAAACTATAACACTAGGATAAGTAAAGGTTTGGGTAACCAAAGAGCAAAACTCATATTGGGTAAGTTGTGCTTTTGTCAAGACTAAGATGGGTGCAACAATCTTGGATCTCCCCCTTTGGGACTTTTTTAACTAAGTAAATCAATAAAACAAAAAATTCTACTCATTTTTAATCAAAAAAAACATTCTCCGCTTTTAAATTTACGGGAAAAAAATTTTTTTAATAAAAATAGCAAAAAACCAAACCTAAAACAAGAAAGATTTTTTTGAGGAAAGCATTTTTGCAATAAAGTTTTAATGTTACCTGATAAAAATTGTACGAAATAAATAAAAACATTTGCACTATAAAAGTCTAAGAAACAAAAAAAGGCAAAACCGGACTGGAAACGTACACCAAAATAACCCCACAAAGTCACCGTGACTTTTCAATGGTCCAAGTCGGACCGAAACGTCGTCGAAAAGCTTCTCTCTTTTATGTGGGGGTTATTTATAAAGCTAAGTCCAAGAAATTTTCAGTCTTTTTCACAACTCATCAATCTGCAAAAATTTCAAAAAATTTCAAAAAAAAATTATAAAAATAAAAAAAAACCATTAAAAATTTTTACAATTCTCACTTTTGTTTTTTTAAGAATATTTACTTTTTTTTTTCCCCTAAAGGGAAAAAAAAGTAATTTTTGTTTTTTAAAGAAACAAATTGACCCCTTTAAAAACGGAAAATTTAAAAAATAACCCTAAATTTTTTTAAAAATTGCTTAAAAAAACCTAAATTAACCACCAAAAGAAATTTTTTTTTTTTTTCTTTTTTTTTTTTTTTTTTTTTTTTAATTTTTTTTTTTTTTTTTTTTTTTTTTTTTTTAAAAATTTTTTTTTTTTTCCAATTTGATCAGAATTCTTGATTCCAATTTTTTCTTAATTAAAAATTTAAAAATTTACCCCAACAAAGCCTAAATTTTTGGAGCGTCAGCCTTTTATAAAAAAAGCACAGCGTTAATTTTGTGAATCGAAAAAGACGGGGGCATCTCAGTTTTGAAGAGAAATCATATCACTTTTTAAAAAAATCGTAACTTAATGCATTGAGTAAGACCGTGAATCTTGCTTACGGGAAAACACACCAAAAAGCTTTGATGGCGATCAGAAGAGGCTCTGTCCTGTTATCACACAGATTCCAACGATTTCGAGATTTCCTCACTAATTTAGTATACTGACAAATTTGCCTGCACATAGAGTAAATTCTTAACGGGTACTATCCGTAAGATGCATTATCCTTAAATACTGAAGCCATTCAGAAAAGGTAGACTCAATGGTATTTAATGCGCTAAAGAGAACATAATTTTCACATTATTTTACTCTTACAATCGCAATGTCTTTCCCACACTCTTGAATTTTAAACTCTACCTTTTAATTAATCACGTTTAAAAAAAAAGGGGGCTTGAAGACAAGCAGCAGAGGGGGTTTTGGGAAAGGTAACATTGGGCCCTTCCCATATTCTGAAGGTTTTACGAAAATTGGGCATAAGGAACCTTTCCCTGGGACTTTTTTAATGAAACTTGTTCTCTTTCCGTACAAAAGGAGGGGAAAATTTTGAAGCAGATTGTTTTTCGTGTTATGAATGACTTTTGAGAAAAGTTGTAAAAAAAAATGAAAAGGAAAAAAAAATTTTGGCAGCCCCAATTAATGGTCCTCCTTTAAGGGAAAACAACAACAACAACAAAAAACAACAACAATAAAAATAATAAAAATAAAATAATAATAATAAAATAATAATAATAAAATAATAATAAAAATAATAAAAATAAAATTTTTTTTTTCATCAAACCCCCTCTTCCCCCCTCTTCCTCTTTTTTTTTTCTTCACCCTCCTTTTCCCTCTCTTCCCCTTTTTTTTTTTCCCCATCCCCCTCCTTTTCTTTCCCCACATCTCCCCCTCTCCCCTTCCTCGTTTTCCCCTTCCGTTCCTCTGTACCCTCCTTTCCCCCTTCTGCCCCACTTTTCCCCTCCCCCCTGCCCTCCTTTCCCTTTTCGCTCCTCCGAGCCTCAAGGACAAATTTTTTCCCCCCGCCGGAACGGAATAAGAGTGATTGGAAGAGGGGGAAAGGGGAAAACCTGACGGAAGGGCTCACAGGGGCTAGGGAAAGGATAAGTAAAGGGAAAGGGGGGGGATGAAGGGAAGAAAAGGGGGAGGAAGGAGGGAAGGCTGAGAACTGAGGGAAAGGTGAGGGAAGGAAGAAAGGGGGAGGGAGGTAAGAGCGAGAAGGGGGGGGGATGAAGATATATATCAAACCTGTCTACTTATCAATATATCTACTTATATAACAAATTAATATTTCTACTTATCGTCCTATTATATACCTACCTGTCTGTATATCTACGTATCTTCCAATATACATCTTTCAGTCTGTCTACCTGTCTTCTTTTCATATACGGCCAATCTTCTCCTACACAATTTTCATATCCATTTATATATAATATATATATATATATATATAATATATATATATATATATATATATATATATATAATATATATATATATACATATATATATATAAATATATAATATATATATATATATATATATACATATATATACATATATATATAATATATATATAATATATAAAATATAATATATATATATATATATATATATATATATATATATATATATACATATATATATATATATATATAATATATATAATATATATATTATAAAATTTAAATACATATATATAAAATATATATAAAAATATATATATATATATATATATAATATATATATATATATATATATATAAATGTATATATATATATATATATATATATGTCTTTGCCGAATAGGCAAACTTGCGATCTTGGTTTATATACAACGCTCATCTTGCCATATAGGACAAGTGAAAATTTGTGTATGCAAAAATTTTCGCCAAAATCATCCTGAACCTAACAAAAAAAAAATATTTCACTGTGTTTGTTTAGAAATTCAGTTATTGTAAACAAATCTAAAATAATTTAGTTGGGTTAGGCTAAAAAAAAATTTCTCTTTTTATAATAAGGTTAGGTAAGTTTTTTTATGATTCTTTGGTGAAAAATTTTTTACATTAACATTAATGGAAAAAAATATATCTTTAATGTATAAGAAAAATTTCAAAAAAGGACTTAATTTTAAATGAGTTCTTGCTAATTGACCATTTTTAAACATATTCGGCAGACATATATATATATATAATATATTATTAATATAAAATTATATATATATAAAAAATATATATAATATAATATATAATAATACACATATAATAATATATATATATATATAATAAATATATATAATATATATAATATAATATATGTAAATATGTATATATATATAAATATATATTTATTAGTAATATAATTTAATATATAAATATATATAATATAATTATAATATATATATATATATATAATATATAAAATATATATAATATAATATATATTATAATATATTATATATATATATAATATATAAAATAATAATATTTATATAAATATATAATAAAAATATAAATATAAATAATACTATAAAAAATAATATATAGCCAAACAATTCTAAGACATCAACACTCAGACAAAATAAGACAAAGATATTCTTGGACTGCTAGAAGGTCTATGAAGCTGTACCTAACAAGAGACTGGAACAAAAACATGATGTGCAGGCAAGAATAACAAGGGAACAACTACGGTGGATCAAAGAGTACCTTAGAGAAAGAATACAAAGAGTGAGTGTCCGGGAGAGACACCAGATTGGGGAGATACCAGACTGAATCGGTTCATCAGGAGCGGTACTGCTTGTGGCTTACGTGAATGACATACCAGTGAGGGTTGGACCAGATGTGTGTCTCTGGATGCAAATCTATTGAGGAGAATGAAAATCGATGACGACAGAGGAAAGGCTTCAAATGGATCTGGACTCAATGCAAGGTTGCTCAGATAATAGTTGCTTGAATTCAGTCTCTGCGAAGGCACAGTTAAGAAGACTGAGTAAATTACCAGATGACTGAACAGAGAGAATAGACGTTAGGAACGGAGCCTGCTAACCCATTCACACTCATTCAGCAGGATGGTAATATCTTCCTAGGTGGGGCTGACACCTTATACCTACAGTGTGTGTGTGTGTGTGTGTGTGTATGTGTAATTTTTCTAAAAATGTTAGTTTAAAATGCAACTTTCACGAATAAATATTCTGAACAAAGTTTTCTTGACAGAGATGCACTTTGCAAAATACACAGACTATAGTTACCAAAATACACCAACTATAGTCACCAAAATACACAGACCATAGCCACCAAAATAAACCAACTATAGTCACCAAAATACACAAACTATAGTTACGAAAATACACAGACTATAGTTACCAAAATACACAGACTACAGTCACCAAAATACAGATTATTGTCACTAAAATACAATAATCAGTCACCAAAATACACTGATCAATTTCACCAAAATACACAGACCATAGTCACTAAAATGTACATACCATTGTCACCAAAATAAACGGACCATAGTCACCAAAATTATTTGCTGTGAACAGTGAAAATATTGGCAGTGTTCCTCTGGCGGGCAGTGGGTGACTTGGCTTGGAAATGTTTAATTAATGGACAAATAGAATAACTGCTCTCTCTCTCTTTCTCTCCCTCCCCCTCTCTCTCTCTCTCTCTCCATCCCTCCCTTCGTCCCTCCTTACTTATCCCTCCACTTCATTTCCCCCCTTTATCTTCCCTCCCTCTTTCTGCTTTTTTTTCGCGTCATCGACTGAAAACGACTTCGTTCTCACAGAACTATGCTGTCGTCCAATTAAAACTCGTTGTCTATAAATCTAGTTTGTATATTCCAGGTTGTCAGGTCAACCGTAATGTGCTGCAGATTCATTAACAATAAAAATGCACGTTCAAATATGGTGTTTATTTTTTAATTGGGTTGAGTAATGTAAAACTAGTACGGCGCTAATGGGCAATAATATATATATATAAATATATAAATATATATATATAAATATATTATATATATATATATATACATGTATATATAATAAATGCTCAGTGGTATGTCTTGTCTAAACAGTTTCAAATCAGTTGATGTATTTAGAGAGAGAGAGAGAGAGAGAGAGAGAGAGAGAGAGAGAGAGAAATGCGTCCAGAGAAACAGATAGAGAAAATATAGATATACGGATAATCACAGACGTAGACAGACACAGACTGACATGTGTAAAGCAAAGATCAGACACAGAAGAGGTGAACTTACGGTTGACTGGGGCAGAATGAGAGAGGTAATGAGGGAGGATCAGGGGTTAATGCTTGAGAATGAGGGGAGTATCAGGGGAATAAAACAGCTAATGGGGCGAATGATAGGTTAAATGGGAAGTATGATTGCTTAGATGGAGAATTCGGTGAATCATTGGGAAGAATTATTGGGTTAATGGGGGCTAATGACACGGTTAATGGGAGGGAGAACTTTAGGGCTAATGGGAATAATGAGGGGAAATATGGGGAAAAACTCAGACACTTAAAGGCACAAACAGTAAGGAGTGGATGGGAAGTCGAGGGAAAAATGAGGGGGATATGATGAAGAGAGAAGGGAATAAGACTAATGATGGAGGAAACAGAAAGGAGAGAGGTGAACGATGAAGAATGGACAGAGATAAGTGAATGATGGAGGGAGGAGGAGGAGTCAATGGGGCAAATGATGGAGGAGGGACAGAGGGGAATGATAGTGAACAGAGAAAGGTGAAGGCAGACGGAAGGAAGAAGGAAGTAAATGATGCAGGAAGGAGCATAGAAGTGAACAGTGAAGG
>NC_069407.1:41825685-41867094 GCF_026875155.1 Cherax quadricarinatus | reverse complement strand
TCCGTTATTTCCTTTTATGTCTCTATGCTGCTTGTGGTTATCGTGTCTTTCATTTTCTTCTCATCAGCCAGCGTGCACATCTTCAGTGTTTTGAGCCTTTCATTATAAATCATAATTATTTTTTTTGTCTGTTGGCTATTTTGTAACATTTTTTTTCTAAATATCCATATGTTTTCAGAGATGTGAGCACAACGCCTCTACTGCATATTGAATTTTGGCTTAATATATGTTGCATTTATCCGTCCATTTATTTCATACAATCTTGTTTTTTCATGATACTTAGATCCTTCTCTCTCTAATGCTTTCAATATTTTGTCACATTATGTGACTTCATTCTCCTTCTCATGTTTCCATTACATTGTATTCTTTTCATAAATGACGTTCACTATCCATCTATCATTCTCTTTGCACAATTTATCAAGGTTATCTTAAAAGAAAAAAGGTATTCAGCAATTTTCATTATTCATTTTGAATATAATCTATGTATCGGCAAACTTAGGCAGTTTATATTCCTTCTGATAAGCCATTTAACTTTAGTGGGGCAAGTACAGACCTTGTGGCAACCCGTTGGTTGCATCTTCTTTGAAGGTCATTTTTCCTCTAGATACTGTTCTCATTTTCTTCTTAACCAGAAAGTCTCTCGTCTAACATAATACTTTATCTAATAGACCTCCTATGATCTGTTGCATCAACTTAGTCTTCCAGAGGCATTTTCTATATTTCTGATAATTATAATCCTCCAGTTCATTTATTTCTTGAACATTTTCCTCGATTGTCAAGGTAACTTAACAGATTTTTATATACAGAAATTTGCAGATCGTAAATCGAGTTATCAAGTTATTAAGATGGTGGTATCCACTTTCCTTCAATGGTTTTTACAATATACTGCACAACAATAAATTTGCTACTTATATAGATGAAAGCTTTCAAGGTTATTTTTAGCGTGTTGAAACTGAATCTGAAGTCAGAGTAAACCCATCAACATGTGGTTCTTTGCGCTTTGCGGCTGTTCGCTTACATGCGTAAGCATGATGAATTCTAAGCATCTTGCCTTCTTGTCAGGAAGAGTCGCAGAGTATCAGTTGTGCTCTGGCTGTTCCAGTGTTCAGACTTAATTATATATGAACTTCGGTGTTTATTTTTTCTTAAATTTCATTTCTCTGCCACATTCACATTTACATATTTACATCCGATTTAATATACTTTATTATATGGAATATTAATCTCAGATTAATATGAACAGACGAGGATGTGCGAATAGCAGGGACAGATTCTGCTAAGTAAGTGGCAAGTATACAAGTATACACCACGTGATCAACGAAAAAACATAACAAACCGTGTTAAGATTTCACACATGCGTTATGTAAACTGCAATATAGGTGGTCAAGATATAACATGGGCTTCACACGTGTACTGTACTGTTTGTACCATTGGACTAACACAGAGGTTGAATGGGAAACATGCAACACTGCCATTTGTAGGCTCAATGGTGTGGCGAGAATGAAAGAGTCACTCGTCTGGGATTCAATTTCGCTACACATTATATATCTTCTTTTGTGGACACACACTGAAGCTTCCTACTTAGTATCTCACACATTACTGAACACAGTCTGAAGGATTCTGTTTAATACCTCACATATTTCTACCTCTACTTCAACAATTTTGTTGTTCTCGATTCTTACTAGTTAAACTTAAACATCTAACTCTTTTTACACATACTTGAATAAAAATATTAGTCCCATCTTGCTTTTTCTTATCGGAGTTATTTCTCTTCTTCCTCCATACATATGTATAATCATTTCTGCCTAAGGTAAATCCCCGATAAGTTGCTTGATGGGTCTGCATCCTATCCTGTCTTTCCTTTTACATCCCTCTCCCAACCTTCCCTTAAATCATTCTTCATTATCTCGCCTATTGCTCCTTCTTTTGTCTGTGTGTATGTGTGTGTTGCAGTTTATTTCGTACGTGGGGGAGCGCTAAGCCCGTAGGGGGTCGCACAGTGTCTCGGGAACGGAAGGCAATCAGATCTGATCCAAGAATGAGGAGTATAAGCCCAGTTCCTTGAACGAAGAGCCCATCAGCGACGGCATGCAAAAAATTAATCAGTTGAAAGTAAATCGTGATAAGGAAAATATACGACACGATCCAAAACACAGGAGAAAGTAAATAAATTAAAAAAAATCTGAATAAAAAGGAGAAGATATAAGAGGAGGAAGAGACAGTAAAGAGTAGAGAAAATAATGATTAGAGGTTAAAAGAATGACGTAAAGTATTATTACTATAGTAATTATTATTATGAACCTACAAGGGTCAAAAAGAGTGAGTGGAAGTTGAAAGGAGAGACAAGCGAAAAAAGACACAGAGGAAAAACTGATAGAGAGAACCAGAGAGACGGATTGTAGGTGTGATGGAAAACACGGAAGGCCCCTGGAATTCCGCCTGGGATAATTACGACTCAAGAAAACAATGACTCCGTGTTGCATTGTGGCGAGACCATTGTCCTCGTGGTCCTCGCTGGTAGTGCTGGAGCAGAACGAGACCATTGTCCTCGTGGTCCTCGCTGGTGGCGCTGGAGCAGAACGAGACCATTGTCCTCGTGGTCCTCGCTGGTGGCGCTGGAGCAGGGCGAGAACATAGTCCTCGTGGTCCTCACCAGTGGCAGCAGGACGGAACCTGCTTGTTCGTACCCAGTCATGCGTCTAATGGTTGAGTCTCGTGGTTCGGCCGCTTAACCACCTGTTGACTGGTAGTGTAAGAAAACCGTACGTTGTAGTATAAATCTTTATTGTTATATATTAAGTTCGACTTGTGTAAAGAGTTTTCTAAAGTACGACGAGACATGACTCAAGAAATCGTAATGACACGATTGCAAATAAACCATACCCCCGGCCGGGATTGAACCCGCGGTCATAGAGTCTCAAAACTCCAGCCCGTCGCGTTAGCCACTAGACCAGCCAGCCACAATAAGATTCATCCAACTAGGTATATTTCTACACCATAGGAAGGTTAGCACTGGCACCTCTGTGACCACAAATGCAAGTTTTTACAGACGAATCTCCAGCTAGCGTGGCCGTGACGAACTCTAGCTCAAGTCCCTTCACTGCGGGTTCAATCCCGGCCGGGGGTATGGTTTATTTGCAATCGTGTCATTACGATTTCTTGAGTCATGTTGACGGCAGTGAAGGGACTTGAGCTAGAGTTCGTCACGGCCACGATAGCTGGAGATTCGTCTGTAAAAACTTGCATTTGTGGTCACAGAGGTGCCTGTGCTAACCTTCATATGGTGTAGAAATATACCTAGTTGGATGAATCTTATTGTGGCTAGCTGGTCTAGTGGCTAACGCGACGGGCTGGAGTTTTGAGACTATGACCGCGGGTTCAATCCCGGCCGGGGGTATGGTTTACGACGAGACATAAAGATGAGTACAAATTATAATTATTGGGAAGCGCGTCTGTCTGGTGCTCAGCAGACGGAGGGCCAAGCCTCCACCACGTCTTGCGCTGAATGACCCATATGGGTTTAGCGCTTAGCAATATAAAGCTCTACGTGGAGCTTTATCAAGTTATGCCCTAATGAAGGTACACCCACAGCGAAAAGTCAGCAAAGATGTTCTCTTTAGCAAGCTGCTGTCTACCAGACTTGTCGGCCATTCCTCTCATGCAACATTCAGTTCCTCTCTCCCCCTGGACTTTATCATGCCTACTCTTGAAACTGTGCATGAAATCTGCTTTCAGTGTTTATTCCTCCCAGGCTGAAAAACTCCTTCCTGACATCCCTGTGAATCGACAATGTCTGTAGCTTCTAAATATGCGTCTCCCTCGGTCTCCGTACTATCCAGTCCTCTGAATATCTGGTACGTCGTGATTGTGTTTCCCTCAACTCGCTAGATTCTTCTCTTGTAGGTGATGTTCACTCTCTCCTCATGCATGCTCATTTCGCCCATCGACTGCAGATTAACCTGATGCTCCCGGAGGGTTCTTGTCTCAAGGAATTGAAGCTATCCCCGTTTTTTTTAAGATCACGACTGATTACCTCACGTTCCCTAGGCGTTGTGTGGACCCTACTGGTTTGTCGCATAGTTTTATCCACACTCTCCCTCTCTCTGTCTCTCTTTAACACAGTTTTACAAGTTAGGTTAAGGTTCCTAACTTTATTTACAAGCTAAGAGCTATTACCTACATCAGCTCTCTCTCTCTCACTCGCTCTCACTCTCACTCTCTCACTCTCTCACATTCTCTCCCCTCCAACCTCCACGCTCAGGCACGTAGAAATTATTATAATACACTAATGACATTCGTCGTGTAAATAACGTTTTAAGTCACAAAAGAACGAGAGTAAAAACTTGCAGATGAGTCTCAGCACTTCGAGTAATGAGGAGTTAGGGGGGTCCCCTTAGTCGTGGGAAGGAGTTAGGGGGTCCCCTTAGTCGTGAGAAGGAGTTAGAGGGTCCCCCTAGTCGTGAGAAGTAGTTAGCGGTCCCCTTAGTCGTGAAAAGGAGTTAGGGGGTCTCCTTAGCCGTGAGGAGGTTGGGGGTTCCCTACAGCCGCGAGAAGGGGGTTGGTCCGAGGACCAGTGCTATTTTTGGTATATGTGATGGTATATGTGATGGAAGAGATAGACTCAGAAGTCTCCCTGTTCGCAGATGATGTGAAGTTAATGAGGAGAATTAAATCAGATGAGGATCAGGCAGGACTTCAAAGAGACCTGGACAGACTGGACGCGTGGTCCAGCAATTGGCTTCTCGAATTTAACACCGCCAAATACAAAACCACGAAGATCGGGGAAGGGCAAAGAAGACCGCAGACAGAGTATAGGCTAAGTGGCCAAAGACTGCAAACCTCGCTCAAGGAGAAAGATCTTGGGGTGAGTATAACACCGAGCATGTCTCCGGAAGCACACATCAACCAGATAACTGCTGCAGCATATGGGCGCCTGGCAAACCTGAGAATAGCATTCCGATATCTTAGTAAGGAATCGTTCTAGACACGGTACACCGTGTACGTCAGGCTCATACTGGAGTATGCACCACCAGTTCGGAACCCACACCGGTCAAGCACGTCAAGAATTTAGAGAAAGTGCAAAGGTTTGCGACAAGGTTAATTCCAGAGCTAAGGGGAATGTTCTGTGAAGAAAGGTTAAGGGAAATCGGCCTGACGACACTGGAGGAAAGGAGGGTTAGGGAAGACATGATAACAACATACAAAATACTGCGTGGAATAGACAAGATGGACAATGTAGGATGTTCCAGAGATGGGACACAGAAACAAGGGGTCACACTTGGAAGTTGAAGACTTAGATGAGTCAAAGAGATATTAAGATGTATTTCTTCAGTCATAGAGCAGTCAGGAGATGGAATAGCCTAGCAAGTGATGTAGTGGAGGCAGGAACCATACATAGTTTTAAGACGAGGTATGATAAAGGTCATGGAGCAGGGAAAGAGGAGACCTAGAAGCGTTAAGTGAAGAGGCGTGGCCAGGAGCTGAGTCTCGACCCCTGCAACCACAATTAGGTGAGTACACACACACACACACACACACACACACACACACACACACACACACACACACACACCACTGAAAGGCTCTATGTGATGGATGCTTTAGTTTATTTGAAAATAATGATCAGTATCATGATCAGCAAAATATAATGACCAGTAAAAACGTCAGTGTAACAATAGGTATAATTGTCAATATAACAATAGGTATAATGATCAATATAATGAACAATATTATGGTCAGTATAATGATCAGTTTAAGGGTGAATGTTTTGTTATGATGGTCAATATGCTGGTCAGACTCTGTCGTTAAGACTGGAAAAATAGAATAATTAAAGTTTTGTTGAGAGAGTGAGCTAGATATATATATATATATATATATATATATATATATATATATATATTATATATATATATATATATATATTAATATAATAATTATAAGAGCACAACAAATGTCTCTTTCATATAAAATAATCAGAACAAAAATATTAGTAAGCATTAGCAAAGACAAAAAGTTATTAAACTCCATTATGGCACCATCAGCCGCACCCACCCACCTTCCTTCCTGCCAGCTGTGACCAGAGTGCCAGAGGGTGCCAGTGAGCATAAATGAAGCAAAAGGGTGTTAGAAATGCAAGCAGTGTCAGAGGATGCAAGAGGGTACCAGGATCTACCAAAGGGCACCAAAGATTGCAAAAGAGTGCCAGAGAGGTGCAGAGGGAGCCAGAGGAAGAAAAGGAGTAAGGAGTACCAGGAGATGCTATGATATGAAACGGGTGCCAGAGAGATCAGAGGCAATCAAGGGCTGCCCCAGGGTAGCAAAGTGCTATAGTGTGTTGCAAAGTGTCAGAGGGTGCAAGAAGATGCTACAAGGGGTCCTACAATGATAGAAATGCCCTAGGGTGTTGGGAGAAGCCAAAAATTTGCTAAGGAATTCTAGTGGTGCAAGAGAAGTGCCAGATGATGCCAGGAGATGCCAGTTTGTGCCAAAGTACGGTATGTGAGGCCTCTGTACTCCAGGGAGTTCCATAATTATGGGATATCATTCTTGTACCTTCTCGCAAATTATAATTTACGAGAAAATGCCAAAGTAAGCCAAAGAGTGCCAGAAAGTGCCAAGAAGTTCCAACGGGTGCACGACGGTGGCCAGGAAGTGCCGAGGGGTAACTGATTGTGCCAATGGATGTCAATAGATTCCTAAAAGGTGCTAAGGAATGCGAAGGGGTGCTAAGGAGTGCCAAAGAATGCCAAGGAGTACCAAGGAGTGCCAGGAAATGAGAATGGATGAAAGGTACCAGAAAATAACAGTGACTAGGAAGTATCTTTGTATATCCTTATTTCATGGCCAGTCTCTGTTGTTGCTGTTACTGCTGTTTGTATGGTGAAGTTATAACCTCGTAGACATCATATGAGACCTGGGAAATGAGAAGCAATCAGTTGTGTTGCAAGGAAGGAGAGAATTGCTGCAATTGTGTGGATCAAAAACCCGTGTGCTTCCCCTTCTCTATCATCTATCGCTTCCTTCCCTTCTTTCCATCCCTTCTTCCCTATATTTGCTTCTCTCTCTCTCTCTCTTCTTTTTCCTCCTTGTCTTCCACTTCTTTCATTCCCTTTCATTGATGCTGAAGGTTTTAAAAAAAAAATTGCAAAAAAAATAATCTCTTCATTTTTTCCTCTCCTCTTGGAGGGTGTTGATTCCCTATTAGGCAAACTCAACTTGATTTCCAAACATTTTTTTCCCTCCCTCACTCCATCACTCAAAGGACAATCAATTCAAATTATATTTCGACTTTTTATTTTCTTCTCTTTTTTTTTTCTTTTGACTCGTATCTGCAGAAAGGCAGAAAGATTTTTATTTTAGCCAGACGAGTGATATTGAGTAATCATGTTGGGTTGACTGGGAGTAAGAAATATGCGGGATTGAAGGTGTCTAATTAATTATTCCTATTTTCTGAGGCTAACAACACGCTGCGTCGTAAACATGGTGTTAATATGCAGTTATGATGTATAAATTTTTCCACAGGTTTTTTGTCATGTAAATTTTATTAATAAAATACTAAGAATATCACGAGTAAACAGAAAATATTTGACAAACATTTTCCACGCTTCCTTTACCGTTAATGTACAGGGTACATTATATATTTATATATATATATATATATTATATATATATATATATATATATATATATATATATATATATAATTATATATATATATATATATATATATATATATATATATATATATATATATATTATATATTTATATATATATATATATACATGTATATATATA
The DNA here is from genome assembly GCF_026875155.1 of Cherax quadricarinatus. NCBI lineage: Eukaryota > Metazoa > Arthropoda > Malacostraca > Decapoda > Parastacidae > Cherax > Cherax quadricarinatus. The sequence continues at coordinate 41,859,299 of NC_069407.1, read as the reverse complement.
TATATATATATATATATATATATATATATATATATATATATATATATATATATTTATATATATTATATATATATATTTGATTATGTGTGTGTGTGTGTGTGTGTGTGTGTGTGTGTGTGTGTGTGGTGTGTGTGTGTGTGTGTGTGTGCGTTTTTCGTGTGTCGTATCGAACAGATAAAACTGGTCAATTAGCAAGAAATCATTTAAAATTAAGTCCTTTCTAAAATTTTCTTTTATACTTTTAAAGATTTATTTTTTCATCTATGTTAATGTAAAATTAATAAATTTGTACCAAAAGAACCTTAGAAAACTTATCTAGCCTTGTTATAAGAAGCGCAATTTAATTTAGCCTATTTCAACTAAATATATTTTAGATAAATCTACAATAATTTAATAATAAACAAACACAATGAAACTTATTTTTTTCGTTAGGTTCAGAATGATTTTTGCGAAATTCTTGCATACACAAATTTTCGCTTGTCTTATTCGGCAAGAAGAGCTTTGTTATTTAAACAAAAATCGCAGGTACCACATCTAGAACTGTCCTGGGAGCCCTCATCCTCAGAGAAAAGAATAAGAGCACAGTAAACAGGTGATATCACAATATGCAAAACAACCACTGTGAAAAAATAATGAAATTCCAAGTGCATTCATTACTTCTCACATTATCAAGGAACAATAAAAATAAAAGATAAACAGGAAAGCATATAAAGGCAAGACTACACCTCACAGTCGCGTCACAACACCCGACTCTGTGAAACATAACTGATACTCCTCCCAAGCGTTAAGATTTTTTTACTTGTCTAATGTATCATAAATTCTTTCAAAATTTCATTAATTATAAATTAATCTAATTTATATAAACCAAAAGCAATATTCATATTATTTTCAAAACTACTTTTTTATGAAACATGAATATTATATTCTTGTCAACGTGGACTTGCTTCAAACAACTTTTTCAGCCTTTTAAAAATTGGCAAATCAGTAAAACTTGCTAGTTTGTATTAAATAGCAAAGCACTTCTTGCCGAATAGGACAAGTGAAAATTTGTGTATTCAATAATTTCGCAAAAATCATTCTGAACCTAACGAAAAATCATATTTCATTGTGTTTATTATTAAATTATTGTAACCTTATATATAATTATTATTATTATAATAAAAAATGAAGCGCGAAACCTACAAATATATTTAGTTGGATTAGACTAAATTAAATTGCGCTTGTTATAATAAGGTTAGGTAAGTTTCCTAAGGTTCTTATTTTACAAAATAATTAATTTTTATATTAACATAATTTAAAAAAAATATATATCTTAAATGTATAAGTGAAAATTCTAGAATCAGTGGCTGAGTGGATAAGGTGGCATGTACATTGTGTGGTCTCTTGAGGAGGGACAATGTGTCGTGGGGTGGAATCCTGGCCTGCCGCAGTCTGGTAAATGATTCAAAACCACTTGTTTAGTGGCTTCATTGCTAAATAGACTGCTTGTTGAGGCAGGTTTTCAAACAGGAGGAGGATGAAATTAATCCACTGCCACTAGTGTCCTCGCAACGTGAAACAAGCCTAGTTCACTAGGCTCATGTTGTTTGTAGGATCGATGGCTGAATGGTATTGAGTGAACATGTAATTGTGGTAGTCGAATCTGGCTGTGATATTATATAGCGGGAGGTCGAATCACTGCCTGTGGGATTGATTATTAATCAGGGAAAGAGCGGTAACCGATCAGAGTATACAACGTCAGTCTGAGGGGTGTGGCGAGCGTTGGCTTAATTCAGGAACTTGATACATATAATTCTAGATCAATGATACAACTATAATAGATATTACTTATGATGATTTGTATATATATATATATATATATATAATATATATATATATATATTATATATATATATATATATATATATATATATATATATATATATATATATATATTATATATATATATTGTATACTGTCATGGATTAAAGTATGCTTGACAGCTGAGAGCTTCGACTTAACACCCCAATTTTATTTTGATGTTAACGATATTTTCCTTTGCGTACCTGGGACATATGTGAATTAAATCCGCCTACCATCTTAAGAATGTCTAGTTCACGTATTGAGAGTTAGTGCTCCTTAATGGGTTAACTGTTGAACATCGTGACCTTAGTAAACTATTTTCAGGACTTACATTATTGATAATAATATCTTTATTTCTACAAGTATATGTACAAGGTATACAGTCCTAGCTAACATCAGTGACATACTACTATATAGAAAGGCTCTTGTTATACAGAGCATTTCGGGCAAATTAGGTCAGTTTTGTCCCAGGATGCGACCCACACCAGTCGACTAACACTCAGGTACCCATTTTACTGATAGGCAACATACACAACCGGTGTAAAGAAACACGCCACTGTTTCTACCTTGGCCGTGTGAAGCGAGAGCTTAAGCCACCAGGCCACGGGAACTGCTGTATTGTTTTGTTGTACAGGAAAATACAACTTACATTACTATGTTTTGCTACAAATATGAAAATATTACTCACTTTCTTGTGTTGATTTGTCACGTGGAGGAAGGTACATAACTCCAGTCAAATATGAACGCCGAGTGTAAAATTAATTAGACGCTTGGAGGAGGAGGAGGAGACGCTGGTTGACATGGTAATCTTTCTGAATATTGCATTAGGGACAAATTGTTTGTCTTAAGAAAAGACGAAGATACAGGCGTAATAAGCCTTCCTGCAGCTAGCTGTGTACTCGAGGTAAACACCTTGTAGGATGGACTTTCTTGCGCTTGTCATGTTTAATCTCTACAGTAAATTGCGTTGGATGAATACACAGCATACTACCCTAAACTCCTTTCCTTCCCGACTCTCACTTTAGATTTAATATGACTTGTGGAATGGATGCTAACATGTTTGTTTCTATCCCGAGTATGTCTTATTATTTAGTAAGACATTTAGATTGAATGCTGACTTGTACATTACAGGAAAATCTTATTTTCGTACCAAACTCTCCTCCGGCATCACAAGAATTTAGTCGGTGGTAGGTAAGCACTCAGGACGCCAGCTGGATGTCATTCCTCACCTGCTTCTCTCTGTACACAAACTGGTAGTGTCTGAGATGCTGCCCTGGACCTTCTGTATACACAGAGTGGTGCGTCTGTTTATATACGACCAGGGTTTACTGTAGTTCCTCCTTTAGATATTAAAGTATTCTTAATTGATAGTATCTTATTTACCCCTAAATGACATCTAGTAGTCATTAATCGAAGCAGTTTAACAGAGGGAAGCAGCAGTAGCGAAAAATTGTCCAATCGGGTATACACAGCAGAAACGTCGGGGCGGGCGATGGAATCTGGTGGGGTGACTCAGCTACTCTTAGGCTTCAAACTTCAGCCTAAACTTTAATATCAGACAGTATTTCACTGTCGCTAAGACAGTCAAATGGGTAACTGTTTAATGATCCTTAAATACTGACATAATCCCAGATTTAGATGTATGGCAGTGGTGTGTTATAATTGGTAAATTTCTCTTGAGACAGTGTGACCGAACTAAACCTTCCCTGACCTATTCTATCCTATCCTAACCAAAATAACGTAAAATCAAGAAATTTGTTACAAAATCGTATATGAGAAATCCACACACAATTTATGAGGATAGGATGCAAACGTAACCATGGTCTCTCCAACACACTGGTACAAAATTTTGCCATGAACACTATTACGTATACAGATGTAGACTATTGGCCTGCACGCCTTGCCATAATGCGGTAACCACTTAGGAACGAGCAAAAAGGCAGGAGAGATAAATAATGACTATTTCCTCCACCAAAAGAAGCAAGAATTTACAACATATGTACATAGCCTATGTACAGTATTTACAGCTATGTACAATGAGGCAAAAATGCAAGCACAAGACACGGTAAGAACTGTATCGACCAGCAGTGAAGGCAAGTCTGCCAAAGCTGTTTCACATTGCTTCACAGCTTGGACGGGCTTCCTTGTGGTTGGTTGGTTGAACCAAGGTATTGGTATAACGACGAGGCCCCTGATCATTAAACCCTTAACAAGCATGCCACAAACGCTTCCAAATCCGAGCTCATTTTCCCACCAATCCTAGCACAAGACCCTTCATATTTATCCTAGCTACTGGCGAGCAATGCAGGCGTTTTAAATCTCATTTTCCTTAAGTTTGCTCTGCTAGCTACCTAAAGAAATGGTTTGAGACTCATCGTTTGACTCAGCAGAAAACTACATTAGGTTGGAATTGCATTCAGTCGCTTCTTTCTTTAAGAAGAATTATCACTGGTAATTTTATTTTATTGAGTAGACTGTCTTCTTCCAATAATAAAGGATAAATTCATTTATATTCGAGATAAAACATAATGATATTGTTAAGGAAATATTCCCACTTATTGAATCGGACTTTTTAAGGTGGGGTGAACAGAATACATACTGACGCTAGAGTTTTGATCCCTCACCCGTGTTGCGTTGTACATCACGCCAGAGACACGCAAAATGCGTCTTGCATCACGCCAGACACACAAATATTGCGTCTTACAATATTTGTGTATTGCGTCTTACAGCACATCAGACAAACACACACACACACACACACACACACACACACACACACACACACACACACACACACACACACACACACACACACACACATACGTGTTGCTTCTTGTATCACAAGAGAGATACAAAAGTCGAGTCCTCCTCCATCACGCCTGAGAAACAGAATATTGTTTGCCCTCCTTCCCTCCCTTCTTCCCTCCCTCCCTCCTCTTCTTCCATCCTTCTCTCCCTCCCCTCTTCCCACCCTCCCTCTTGCTAACAAGTACTCAAAATAATTCACTGCATCTATCCTTGAGAAGCAGTAAGTACTTCCACTGTAACCCCTGTTGGGCCGATACTCACGATACACATGTCTTGGGAGGCACCGAGTACTTCCACTGAGTGAACACCACTGTCTTGGGAGGCACCGAGTACCTCCACTGAGTGAACACCACTGTCTTGGGAGGCACCGAGTACCTCCACTGAGTGAACACCACTGTCTTGGGAGGCACCGAGTACCTCCACTGAGTGAACACCACTGTCTTGGGAGGCACCGAGTACCTCCACTGAGTGAACACCACTGTCTTGGGAGGCACCGAGTACCTCCACTGAGTGAACACCACTGTCTTGGGAGAAAACGAGTGAGCTCCATTATCTAATTTTCTTCTAATAAGCTTTACTTATGTTCAGATTCTTTGCCACTGCTATGACCAACTGCTTCACTTAATTTATTTTATTACTTCTGTGGTAGTCGCACTTAACTTTCTCCTCTCCTTCTTTGGAACCGCAGTTATCAATTTTTATATTTATAGGAGTAAGAGGAGGAGGAGGAGGAGGAGGGGTAAAGGTGATTATTACGAATTAAGTCAGCAAACAAGGCAATGAACAAGGCAGAGCAAGGGCAAGGCAAACACAGCAGGGGTATATTTCTTTACCCATGTATTTCTTCACCAATATTTACACTACGTACAGTGTTAATCTGTAGAAATATCAGAGTAATATTAGCGCACCCATGAGCCACTCAAGGCATGAGTGGACACACGACCAGTGTCTGCGGAAATTTGTCACTCAGCCAGGTGGGAAGGAGTGGTGTCAACTTGGCTGAAGTAGTCAGTTTCCACTCGACTGGCAGTGGAGACCCGAACTGCTACTCTCTGAATTGCCAGTTCACTGGTCAAGACGGCATGCCAAATGCTAATGTGACGAACGTCGAATAAAATGTAACATACTCGGCGCACGTCACAGTGCTGCTATCATCATTAGGAAGAAAGTTGAGGAACATCGTGGTCAACATCAATATGTGGGGTTTAGGACCATAATGGCCTGCATCACTAAGTGGAGGCTTCATATTACAAACTGCCGATAAGTTGACGAGTGAGACCAATGTGCAACACCAGGACACCTAATTAATGAAGCGTCAGTGATGTGATAAATGCGAAACTGCAACACGATGGTATTTTGGTACAAGGGATACATACCTTCAGTTATTGTTTAGGATGACCTACTTCCACTAGCGGGCCCGATTCGCCCGTGACCTCATCTCTAAAGTTGCTACGCCTCACTTTCCAAGACACAAGCCACTGGCCACATGCTTCTGCTTTGCGCTGTGATACTGACCATCTTGCACTTAAGGTAAGGGACTGATAACATCAAACTAATTCTCCACGCTGATTTCTCCAGAAGTGTAGTTCATCTCTGTCATCGACTGATGTTGCCTGCAGCCCAGAGGAAACCTCTCGTCAATAAAGATTTCCAGTATTGCATATGTTCCTTACTCATCATGAGGCGGGGATAATGACCATAGTGGTCTACGTTATGAGGAAGGATGTCTACATCACGAGATGGTATCATGACATCAACTGTATACCGACAGGTTGAAGAATTAAGCACATATCCAATATCTGGGTATCTATGTTATGTAGATGTTTCGTCAACTAGATGCTTTATCACTGCAACACAGAAATAAAAAACAAAAGACTGGAGAGGTAGAAGATTAGGCAATAAATCCCTGAACTTTGCAGATGTTCAATACCGTAGTCTGAACATTTGCTGCTAGGGTGAGGGACTGATTACCTTATCTACGTCTCTGGTGGGCGAAACGTCAACACACTAAAGCTACCCAGCTGTTGCACATGTGCTTATATGTTGAAACTGTCGGTATTATATACCATTGACGTTATGATGCTACCTCGTAATGTAGATCATTTTCCTTAACCTCCCTTCCCCTCGTGATGTAGACCACAGCTTTCTCTCAACCAACCTCGTGATGTAGACCAGAATGGTCTCCAGCCTTACTCATAAAGTAGACTCAGTTGCTGCACATGTGGTGCCGAGGACCATGATAGTCTACATCATGTGGTGGGCTTGAGGACCAGGGTTGACTACCATAGTTATCTACATCATGAGCCAGGGTTGACCACCATAGTTGTTTACATCATGAGGTGGGGTTGAAAATCATGGTGGTCTACATCATGAGGTGGGGTTTAGAACCATAGTGGTCTACATCATGAGGTGGAGTTGAGGACCATAGTGATCCTACATCATGAGGTGGGGTTTGAGGCCCATAGTGGTCTACATCATGAGGTGGGGTGGAAGGACCATAGTGGTCTTCATCATGAGGTGAGGTGGAAGGGCCATAGTGATCTACATCATGAGGTCGGGTTGAGGACCATAGTGTCTACATCATGAGGTGGGGTTGAGGACCATACTGGTCTACATCATGAGGTGGGGTTAAGGACCATAGTGGTCTACATCATGAGGTGAGGTTGAGGACCATAGTGGTCTACATCATGAGGTGGGGTTGAGGACCATACTGGTCTACATCATGAGATGGGGTTGAGGACCATACTGGTCTACATGAGGTGGGGTTTGAGGACCATATGGTCTACAATCATACTGAGATGGGGGGTTGAGGACCATACGGGTCTATAATCAGCTGGGGTTAAAAAATTTTCCCTTCTTATTTATTTCCCTACCAAGAGAATTCCCTTTTTGGGGGTTGGGGGGTTTGTAAATTTAAAGGGATTGAAAAATGGTGGTAGTGGGGCTGTGGGGTGGTGGTAAAAGTGGGGGGATGTGAGTAGGTAGGGGGGTAGTGGTGGTAGATTGGTGGTGGTGGGTTGAGGTGGTGGAGTGGTGTGAGGTGGGTAGTGGTGGTAGAGGGGTTGGGGGAGGGGTTTGGGGGGTGGTGGGGTGGGGGAATGTGGTGGGTGGTAGTGGGTATAGAGTGGGGTGGTTTGGTGGTTTGGTGGTAGAGGTAGTGTGTGGTAGTGGTGGTAGATGTGGTGGGTGGTACTGGTGGTAGAGGGGGTGGGTAGTTGTAGCATTTTGTGGTGGGGGGTTGGTGGTAGTGGATATAAGGGGGATGGTTAGGGATGGTTATGATGTGGGCGGTAGTGGTGGTAAGTGATAGAAGTGATTGAGTGGCTGGGGAAAGGCTAGTGAGTGCTGCTTGTGATATTGTTCCTGGTGGGGGGAGGGGTAACAGTTACAGTGGTTGGTGGCAGCAGTGGTGGTTGCAGTAGTGGTATATAGTAGTGGCAGTGATAATGAACAGTGGTTTGGATGGTTGGAGGAGGGTAATGATCCTGTTTTGTGCGGCAGGGGTAGCGAGTGTTGGTTGTAGTGTTTGATGGTGGTTGATGATGGTGGTGTTCCCCAGGGAAAGGGGAAGGGGAAGCGGGGAGTTACACGTGTAGCTGCATCTGCTACACCCAACAGTCTAACAGATCACCATGAAAAATGTCACTGGATCCACGTCCCTGTTGGACGCTCACCCCATAAATTTGCTTCGGTGACAGGCCAACAGATATATGTATTTGTGTTTGTTAGTGTGTGTGTGTGTGTGTGTGTGTGTGTGTGTGTGTGTGTGTACGCCCTCACTCGCGTTTGCTTGCGTATTTTGTTTGCTACATATGAAACCTCTCTCTGTCTCTCTCTCTCTCTCTCTCTCTCTCTCTCTCTCTCTCTCTCTCTCTCTCTCTCTCTCTCTCTCTCTCTCTCTCTCTCTCTCTCTCTCTCTCGCAGAGCGAAACGTTATTCCAATAACAGCTTCAAGCATCTTCGTCATTTCTTTACTCCTGGCCACCTGGGAAATATCCTTCCTCCCTACTACTGATGGTATACAATACTGACAGGTTGATGAATAGCGACACATGAGAGGCACGTTTCGAAACGTTTCGCCTGAGTAGAAGGCTTCTTCAGTGGAATACAGGCAAACGTAACACTAATCTAACGTCCTCAGTTCCCCTCCCTAGACATCCCAAAATTTCTAATGCCTATTTTTTTTTTGTCGGGAATATTGCCTACGGGTCACTCTGGGGTAACGTGAAAGTGAATGGGTTATTCATGCGGGTCTTTGATAAGCTCATGAATGATTCAAGCACGGATGAATAGCTTCTCAAAAGACGCTGTGATGAATTTTCCAGGCGGTCACTGTGAAAAATATAATGTACAGGGTTAAGCCAATTCTTCGACCAGGAGACGAAATTAACCTTGGAGAAGTCGTGTTACTTTTATTATTATTATTATTATTATTATTATTATTATTATTATTATTATTATTATTATTATTTATATTAATTTAACGACACAAAATATAAAAAAGAGGCATTAATTGTCCTTCATTTTCTACACTTTTCTGTTTCCCTTCCTCCGTCAGCTACACCCCAGAAGATACTCCCTCATCTCAAGATCGTCTGGTTTTTGTTCTCCTTCTCTCTTTGCTGCACTCTCTCCCTCCCTCCCTCACCTCACACCATGTTCTCTCTTTTCTTCCGTAATAATTTTACAAGAAAACATTTACCTTCGCCACGCGGATTACTCGAGCCTCGGTATTTGCAAGAGCGATGCGGCAGCAGGACGAGGGATATCAAATCTCCATACATAGACAATTCAATCAAACTTCTTTCAAAACTTAGATGAAACAATAGCAGTTGTGTTCCACTCTCGTTGCAGATGTGTCTTCTTTATGATCATTAGTTTAGGGCATTAAAATCTAGAAAATCCTTGACTTTCAAAACGAGAATGTGTTAAAACTTAGTCTGTGAGAGATGATAATAAGATCAACACAAAACACAATAAATTTGTGTAAAATCTTAGAATGTTTTAGTTTATTGCCCATTCCACAACATATTTGCCGAAGGCTTCACAATGGGAAGCCTCACAAGGCTTCCCACTGTCAACCTTTCGTAACGTTTCAAGTAATTAACATTCAAATTCAAGGTGTCGTCTCTTTGCAACATTGCTGCGAGTAATTAGTCAACGAAAAAATATTTGCAGGTAGGCATGAAAACTAATTTCAGGTAAACTAATCTTTCCATCCTGTTCTGTCTCAGGCTTTCAAGAGTAACACGAAGATCAAAGCAAGTTTATTAAGGTGAAGAAACATAAGGTATCCTGATCCATCATCAAAGACCTGAGAGAAACGAGACGACTGACACCTCACTCACCCAGTCTCTAGAAAACCACCGGTTCTGAAAAAGTCTGCTTTGGTGCGTAGCTGTAGATCCTTGGACGTGAGAGCCAAGCAAGTCTTCTCCGACAACAAAAGCAGAAAGCGTCTATGTTCTTACCATCTAAAGACTGGAATGATGTAAGATCCATTTTACAACATGGCATCGATCCCAGGACAAAAGAAGAGGCGATATCTGCGGACCCTGTCGGTAGAACGACTTCCACTCATGCGATAATCGACAACCATGAGCCGAGACTGAGAGCGATATCAGGAGACCTTGTAAGAGGAGCGATCCTTGGTCTTGCGATAATAAACGATTATGACATGAGATTGAGAACAATGTGGAGACACTGTCTTTGGAGTGATCTCCATTCTTGTGATATATCGACCACCATGAGACAAAAGTGTGCAAGCTGTGTAACCGGATATCCTGCCGTCAGAGCGACCATGTGTCGCCAAAACTGAAGTAGACAGTAGTTGAGAGTACGTGTGAGGAAGACTGGTTACAGAGCTTCCCTCAACCTCAGGTACTCCCCGTCAACCCACCATGCTCTGTCTCGATATGAAGCTCATGACAAGATTCAGATCCGAGAAAAGGCAGTCGGGACACCCCTCCATATCACCTTCGGGAGGGCTGGATCCCCCGGCTCCGCCGCGGCGCGACCGTAGCAAGAGCCTGTGTGTTGACCGCATCACCCCACTCCTGCAGGTGGTAGAACCGAAGGTGAGAGATGACACACAGGCTCGTAACGCAGCTGTCTTCACTCGCAGAAGGTCCACCACCACAGCACTGTGAGTACACTTCTTGTGTCTTGTGTTTAAAGCCTTTCTTTTTAAATATCTAATTTTCTCTCTGTTGTGTGTTTAACAGGCTGTAAACAAATAATAATTGTTTATTCCAGCGTGAAGCCAATAGTTATATAAATTGATTTTCTTCGCAAATACTTTACAATAGCATATAATTTATATTCTCCCTGTCTCAAAAAAAAATCTTTTAAAGATTCATCCAACCGTAAAATGGAATAAATTAGTATTAATTAAAGAAAAATTACAAAATCTCCAATACTGAGACAAAATATACCAGATCTTCCAGTATAGTGCCGTAAGTGCATACTAGATCTTCCAGTATAGTGCCGTAAGTACATACTAGATCTTCCAGTATAGTGACATAAGTACATATTAGATCTTCCATTATAGTGACATTAGTACATACTAGATCTTCCAGTATAGTGACATAAGTACATACTAGATCTTCCATTATAGTGACATAAGTACATATTAGATATTCCAGTATAGTGACATAAATACACACTAGATCTTCCAGTACAGTGACATAAGTACATACTGGATCTTCCAGTATAGTGACATAAGTACATACTGGATCTTCCAGTATAGTGACATAAGTACATACTGAATCTTCCAGTATAGTGACATAAGTACATACTAAATCTTCCAGTATAGTGACATAGTACATACTAGATCTTTCAGTATAGTGACATAAATACATACTAGATCTTCCAGTATAGTGACATAAGTACAAACTAGATCTTCCATTATAGTGACATAAGTACATACTAGATCTTCCAGTATAGTGAAATAAGTACTTACCAGATCTTCCAGTATAGTGACATAAGCACATAATAGATCTTTCAGTATAGTGACATAAGTACATACTAGAGCTTTCAGTATAGTGACATAACATACTAGATCTTCCAGTATAGTGACATAAATACATACTAGATTATCCAGTATAGTGACATAAGCACATACTAGATCTTTCAGTATAGTGACATAAGTACATGCTAGATCTTCCAGTATAGTGACATAAATACATACTAGATCTTCCAGTATAGTGACATAAGTACTTACCAGATCTTCCAGTATAGTGACATAAGTACATACTAGATCTTCCAGTATAGTGACGTAAGCACATACTAGATTATCCAGTATAGTGACATGAGTACATACTAGATCTTTCAGTATAGCGACATAAGTACATACTAGAGCTTTCAGTATAGTGACATAACATACCAGATCTTCCAGTATAGTGACATAAATACATACTAGATTATACAGTATAGTGACATAAGCACATATTATATCTTTCAGTATAGTGACATAAGTACATACTAGATCTTCCAGTATAGTAACATAAGGACATACTAACTGTTACAGTGTAATCACATGAGGACATACTTATTCCTTCAGTATTGTCACATAAATACAAACTGGTTCCTTTAGTATAATCACAAAAGCGACTATACTGAAGGAACCAGTTTGTACAAAAGTACAAACTAGTTCCATCAGTATAGTCATATTAGTACATACCAGCTCTTCAGCATAGTCACATAAATATGCAACATATGGGAATCTTTATAGAGGAAACTTTTCGCCACACAGTGGCTTCATCAGTTTAATACAAAGCAGAAAGATGTAAGGAGAGGAGGAGTTTGAGGTAATCAGTCCCTCAGCCTTGAGTCGATGTGTTCAATCCATGAATCTTGTAGAATGTACAGCATAGAGCCGTAGACGTGGCTTATGTACTGTAGTCAGGTGAGCGAAGCAGGAGGAGCCGGGGTCTTAGTGGTACCATCCACTAGTCGAAGTAGGTCTTCGTCCAAAGATTGGACAAGTGTTGAAGAATTCTTTGTATCAAGATCCCATGATGCTGCAGTGTCTGACAGTTGTGATAAATTATTTAAAATACCGCCTCCTCCTGCTTCGCCTCACCTGACTACAGTACATAAGCCACGTCTACGGCCCTATGCTGTACATTCTACAAGACTGATGAAGCCACTGTGTGGCGAAACGTTTCCTCAAAAAAGATTCCCATATATTGCATAAGTGTCTCAATCTTCAACTTGTCGTTTTTTTAAACCATTTATCACAAAAATACATACTAGTTCCTTCAGCATGTTCACATAAGTATATACTAGCCCTTTCACATAAATATCATTATGTTCAGCATAAATGAGGTCTAAACAAGGATATGTAGAGTATAACATTTGGACTTCCATTATTTATACCTCGTGATACGAAGTTCAGAATTTGATGAGTTTTATTGCAAACACTTATGCACTGTTGTCTTGCTTTTAAATATCTGCATATTTAAATATCTGCATATTTAAATATCTGCATATTTAAATATCTGCATATCTAAGATCTGCATATTTGCTTAGCTTTTAAACATCATAGCTATTTCCTTTTCCTAGGATTAGAAACTATTCACCCATTAAAAGTGCATTTTCATTTCTAGATGCCTGAGCAATTTCTTCCCAAATAAGTTTACCCTAGTCATTGTCGAGATCTGGTGGGGATGGGTCTTTAATGACACGTTAGTTCTCATGCTTTTCGAGAAACCGCAGCCAAACAGATCTAGTGCCTGCCCCTCCCAGGTTTAAATTTCCCCTAACCTACATAGCAAGTCCGCATCTGTCCAGTTAGATGAATGAAGCAACTGGCTGACGAAACGTCTCGGTAATCGAATAATAATAATAATAATAATAATAATAATAATAATAATTCAGACTGTTCGCATTCGCCTTCCCTCAATCGTGTCCTCAGACAGGAGCATTATTTCACAATTAATTTCCCATCAGGTTACTCTTCCTGTCACATCTCAATTTCCACCCAAGTCCTATCACCACCTCCCTATCATCTTAGCAATCACCCATCACCACGTCCCTATTACCTTAACCCAGCATCCCCCATCACCACCTCTCCATCGCGCACCACCACTCTCCCTCATGCTCCATCACTCTCATTCTCACTCATACACCCTCCCTCTCCCTTACACTTCTTCACACTCCATCACTCTCTCTAACACTCCATCAATCTCCCTAACACTCTATCACTCTTCCTCACACTCCATCACTCTCACTCACATTCCATCACTCTCACTCACATTACATCACTCTCCCTCACACTCCCTCAATCTCCCACACACTGCATTTCTTTCACTCTCCGTCACTCTCTCTTACACTCTACCACTCTCCCTCACACTCTATCACTCTCCCTCACACTTCACCATTCTCTCTCACATTCCATCACTCTCCCTCACATTCCATCACTCTCCCTTACACTCCATCACTCTCCCTCACACTTCATCATTCTCCCTCACACTTCATCATTCTCTCTCGCATTCCATCACTCTCCCTCACATTCCATCACTCTCCCTTACACTCCATCACTCTCCCTTACACTACATCACTCTCCCTCACACTCCATCACTCTCCCTCACAGTCCCTTCGGCTGTTTGGGCCGACAAATAAAGTGTCTGTCTTACATGCCAATGACTGCTAGGAGGGAGGAAGGAAGGGAGGGAAGGAGGGAGGGAGAGTGAGAGAGAGGAAGGACTGAAGGATGGGAGGAAGGGAGGGAGGGGTGAGCGTGAGAGGAAAGGTTGAAGGATGGAAGGGAGGGAAGAAGGGGGAGAGTGAATTGAGAGGAAGGGTTGGAAGAAGGGAGGGAGGGAGAGTATGGTCAGAGGGTTGGAGGAAGGGAGAGGGGAGGTTGAGAGGGTGGGAGAAACGTAGGGAGGAAGGGATGGAGGAAGTAAGCAAGAAAGGGTGAGACAAAAGGATGGAGGAAGAGAGGGAGCAAGGGAGGGTGGAAGGCAGGTAGGAAGGAAAACAAGAAGGGAGAGAGGAGAATGGGATTGAAGAAAGGAGGGAGGTGGGAGGAAGGGAGGGGAAGAAGAGAGGGAGGGAGGGAAAGAAGAGAGGGCGCGAAGGGAGGGGAAGAAGAGTGGGAGGGAGGGAGGAAGGACGGGAGGGAGAATCGGAGAGAGAAAGGGAGAGGAGGAGGGAGGAAGCGAGTGAGAAAGGGAAGGAGAGAGGGGGGAAGGAAAGGAGGGAGGAAGGTAGAAAGGGAGGGAGGAAGGGAGGGTAGAAAGGGAGCTCGAGCAGTTGGTATTCCAGGGCTTTTAGGATGTCGTTTCCCTGTAGAGATTTGCTGCCTGCTGGTGTGTGTGTGTGTGTGTGTACTCACCTAGTTGTACTGACCTAGTTGAGGTTGCGGGGGTCGAGTCCGAGTTCCTGGCCCCGCCTCTTCACGTACACGGTGTACAGTGTGTGTGTGTGTGTGTGTGTGTGTGTGTGTGTGTGTGTGTGTGTGTGTGTGTGTGTGTGTGTTTGTGTGTGTGTTTGTGTGTGTGTGTGTGTGTGTGTGTGTGGTGTGTGTTTGTGTGTGTGTATGTCTGTGTGTGTGTTTGTGTGTGTGTGTTTGTGTGTGTGTGTTTGTGTGTGTGTTGTGTGTGTGTGTTTTGTGTGTGTGTGTGTGTGTGTGTGTGTGTGTGTGTGTGTGTGTGTGTGTGTGTGTTTGTGTGTGTGTGTATGTTTGTGTGTGTGTGTGTGTACGCGCCTAGCTGTGGTTGCGCGTGTGTGTACTCACCTAGTTGTACTCACCTAGTTGAGGTTTCAGGGATCGAGTCCTAGCTCCTGGCCCCGCCTCTTCACTGGTCGCTACAAGGTCACTCTCCCTGAACCGTGAGCTTTATCATACCTCTGCTTAAAGCTATGTATGGATCCTGCCTCCACTACATCGCTTCCCAAACTATTCCACTTCCTGACTACTCTGTGGCTGAAGAAATACTTCCTAACATCCCTGTGATTCATCTGTGTCTTCAACTTCCTCCTGTCCTCCAGTGTCGTCAGGTCGATTTCCCTTAACCTACCTCTTAGCTCTGGGACCAGTCTTGTTGCAAACCTTTGCACTTTCTCTAGTTTCTTTACGTGCTTGGCTAGGTGTGGGTTCCAAACTGGTGCCGCATACTCCAATATGGGCCTAACGTATACGGTGTACAGGGTCCTGAACGATTCCTTATTAAGATGTCGGAATGCTGTTCTGAGGTTTGCTAGGCGCCCATATGCTGCAGCAGTTATTTGGTTGATGTGCGCTTCAGGAGATGTGCCTGGTGTTATACTCACCCAAAGATCTTTTTCCTTGATGGGGTTTTTTGAGTCTCGGCCCCTAACTGGCCCCCATCTCGGTTTCTTTCCCCTTCCCAATCTTCATGACTTTGCACTTGGGGGGTTGAACTCCAGGAGCCAATTGCTGGCCAGGTCGCGCCTGTCTAACCCTTTTAGTTGCCTGATCTTCGATCGAATAAATTCACTCATCAACTTCACCCCACCGAAAACGGGACCTTCGGAGTTTTTCCCTTCCCATATCTTTTTCACAAATCCCAAAAAACCACGGGTCCTGGATGATCCTGTGGGCCCCCGCGGTCACAGGTGCCCCCTTCTGACACCTCCCACTACATATCCTCGTCTTCCTGACAAGTATTCCCGATCCATTGTAGTGGGCCCTTTCCCTTTTATCCCTGCCTGGTCTCCAGGTTTTGCACTAATCTCTTTGTGGAACTGGTCAAAACGCCTTCTTGAGTCCAAGAAAATGGTGTGTGTTGTGTGTGTGTGTGTGTGTGTGCACCTAGTTTGGGGGGTTTTGTGTATGTGTGTGTGTGGTTGTGTTGTGTGTGTGTGCACCTAGTTGGGGTTGCGCTTGTGTATGGGGGTTTGGGGTTGATGTGTGTGTGTGTGTTTGGTGTGTTACGTGTGTGTGGTGTGTGTGTTTGTGTGTGGGGGTGGTGTTTGGGTGGTGTGGTGTGTGTGTGTTTGTGTGTGTTCTGTGGTGTTGTGGGTGTTTGTGTGTGTACGCCGGCGGGGTGTGGGGTTATGTGGGTGTGGGGTGTGTATTGTGTGTGTGTGTGTGTGGTGTGTGTGTGTTGTGTGTGTGTGGTGGGGTGTGGTGTGCATTAACTGACACAGTCACCAGTCCTTGGAAAAGGGTTATGGGGAAGAGGGAAAAAAAAAGTAGGGGGGTGGATAGGGGAAAATTCAATAAGGGGGAAATTTGGGGGGGAATACGGGTAGGGGGTAGGGAGGAAGGAGGGAGGGAAGGATGGGGGGGGGGGGGGCACCCCTCTCTCAACTCCCAAACTAAAAGTTGAATTTAGTTAAAACTTTGACACCCAAAACTGAAATTTAGTTATTATTGAACTATTGGGCTGTTACCAGCCCCTGGGCTGATGCTGTCGCCTACCCCAGGGCCTTTACCAAGGTGTTAAAACCATCCTCCACCCCCGGGTATCCCTGAAATTCTCGAATTTCCCAAACCCCCAAATTCCCAAATCTCCCTTTTTCCCAACTTCCCATTTCCCAGCCCCTTCCAGTAATGTAAAAAATAAAATAATAATAATAATAAAAATAATAATAATAATAATCATAATAAAAAATAAAAAAAATCCTGACCAGTTACATGGGTTTTTCGTTGTTCTAGGCTCTGGAAATAGCTTTAAATCTGTCGTGATTTGCCTTTCTCATGTTGCCGAGACGGGGGGACCCGAAAGGGGGGAAGGGAGGGGGGGAGAGGTCGTTTGCGGGTTTTCCCAAGGGGCAGGCTAAAAAGGGAAGGGGAACCCCGTGTTTTTTGTCGGGAAAACGAAAAAATAAATTCCTGGACGCGGGTGCAGCTCAAATGATGACCCCGGCCTTTTTTTTAAAACGATTTACCGTTGTTTGGCTGGTTTATTGGGTTAAAACCTGTCGATACACGACGGTTGTTAATAAGGGTTTTGCGTCATTGTTACCACATCGGGTTTTTTTGACCTTAGAAGGGGAATTTGGAATTTACGTTGAGCGTATCAACGCTGCTAATTCCTGAGGGTGTGTATATAGCAAAAGAAAATTCCCCACGAGTTTATACACAGAAGATACACACCCCCGTTTATATATGTTAAAAGATCAATCTCACGTGATAACCCGAAAGATTCCAGGATGAAATAACACTTTTTTCGAAGTGAAAAGGGGATACCTGTGCCATATTGAGTATCTTTTTTCGGGAAACTTTTTTGCCACCTGGCTTCTTCAGTCCAGTACGGGGAGAACTTACACCGCTTCCGCAACGTTGGGTATCTTTATAAAGCTTGAAAAGCTCCGGAAAGCAAAAAACTTTCCCACAAAAATAGTGACTTTAGTTGCACTTTGCCCTTTTTACCTAACACTTTACTGTTGAAAAAAACTTTCCCGCCAAACATCATTACTTCGACTATCTGGGTTTTCTGATATAACCAAGGAACCCACTGTGTATGCGAAATTTTGGGGTATTGTATATCTTTTCAATATACAAGAAGAACGGTAAAAGAGTGAAGGTTTTTGGGTAATCAGTCCCTCAGCGGGAAACCAATTGTTCAGTCAAACATTCACGCCCAAAAAAAAAAACTATACTTTTTGGAGAAAAGAAATGGCTGGAGAAACGTTTCCAAAAAAATAAATACCAAATGTCTCAAAACATTTTTTTCCACCTCACGCGTATAAATTAAAAAATACTTTTTCGGTATATATACAGTGAAAGATTCACACCTCCCCGTGTTAATGCACTGAATGATACGTCAGTCCCTTTTCGAGTAAACATTGGAAATGGAACTTTATAAAAGGGAACTTGTACAAGGGAAATTTTTCAATACTTATCCCAAACCCTTTTGGCGAAGACCTACTAACACTGGGATGGTTTCCCCTGTGATCCCGCCCCCCCTGCATCGACCACCTGACTACGTTATAAGCCCCTTTTTTTGGCCATTGGTCTTCTACCAGAATGATGGACGACACATCGACCCAGGAACCCAAAAGCAGATCTTGGCTTAAATAGCAACGCTCATCTTGCCATATACGAAATAAAAATTTTTGCATGCAAAAAATTTCGCCAAAATTATTCTGAACCTAACGAAGAAAATATATTTCACATGTGTTTGTTTAGTATTAAATTATTGTAAACATATCTAAAATATATTTAGTTGGGTTAGGCTAAAATAAATTGCGCTTGTTATGATAAGGTTAGGTAAGTTTTCTAAGTTCCTTTTGGTGCAAAATTATAAATTTTTACATCAGCATTAATGAAAAAAATATATGTTTAAACGTATAAGAGAAAATTTTAGAAAGGACTTAATTTTAAATGAATTCTTGCTAATTGACCAGTTTTACATATTCGGCACGACAGCTATATATATATATATATATATATATATATATATTATATATATATATATATATATATATATATATATATATATATATATATATATATATATATTTCTCTCTCCTCAGAGAGAATGAAACCCACTGTGCGGGTGAAACGTTGTCAATAATGGATTTCAATGTACTATATTTGTGGCTTTATCAATATTTTAGACAGTTTCTCTTCATAATATTTGTGTCTTGATTTTTGACAAGTAAATATATTTGTACCACAGTTAATACTGTAGAATAATCTCCCTTGTTAGTGCTGTAGAATATTCTCCCTTGTTAGTGCTGTAGAATATTCTCCCTTGTTAGTGCTGTAGAATATTCTCCCTTGTTAGTGCTGTAGAATATTCTCCCTTGTTAGTGCTGTAGAATATTCTCCCTTGTTAGTGCTGTAGAATATTCTCCCTTGTTAGTGCTGTAGAATATTCTCCCTTGTTAGTGCTGTAGAATATTCTCCGTTGTCTGTTAGTACTGTAGAGTATTCTCCCTTGTTAGTACTGCAGAATAATCTCCCTTGTTAGTGCTGTAGAATATTCTCCCTTGTTAGTACTGCAGAATAATCTCCCTTGTTAGTGCTGTAGAATATTCTCCCTTGTTAGTGCTGTAGAATATTCTCCCTTGTTAGTGCTGTAGAATATTCTCCCTTGTTAGTGTTGTAGAATATTCTCCCTTGTCTGTTAGTGCTGTAGAATATTCTCCCTTGTTAGTGCTGTAGAATATTCTCCCTTGTTAGTGCTGTAGAATATTCTCCCTTGTTAGTGCTGTATAATATTCTCCCTTGTTAGTGCTGTACAATATTCTCCCTTGTCTGTTAGTACTGTAGAATATTCTCCCTTGTTAGTACTGCAGAATAATCTCCCTTGTTAGTGCTGTAGAATATTCTCCCTTGTTAGTGCTGCAGAATATTCTCCCTTGTTAGTGCTGTAGAATGTTCTCCCTTGTTAGTGCTGTAGAATATTCTCCCTTGTTAGTGCTGTAGAATATTCTCCCTTGTTAGTGCTGTAGAATATTCTCCCTTGTCTGTTAGTACTGTAGAGTATTCTCCCTTGTTAGTACTGCAGAATAATCTCCCTTGTTAGTGCTGTAGAATATTCTCCCTTGTTAGTATTGCAGAATAATCTCCCTTGTTAGTGCTGTAGAATATTCTCCCTTGTTAGTGCTGTAGAATATTCTCCCTTGTTAGTGCTGTAGAATATTCTCCCTTGTTAGTGATGTAGAATATTCTCCCTTGTCTTTTAGTGCTGTAGAATATTCTCCCTTGTTAGTGCTGTAGAATATTCTCCCTTGTTAGTGCTGTAGAATATTTTCCCTTGTTAGTGCTGTAGATATTCTCCCTTGTTAGTGCTGTAGAATATTCTCCCTTGTTAGTGCTGTAGAATATTCTCCCTTGTTAGTGCTGTAGAATATTCTCCTTGTTAGTGCTGTAGAATATTCTCCCTTGTTAGTGCTGTAGAATATTCTCCCTTGTTAGTGCTGTAGAATATTCTCCCTTGTTAGTGCTGTAGAATATTCTCCCTTGTTAGTGCTGTAGAATATTCTCCCTTGTTAGTGCTGTAGAATATTCTCCCTTGTCTGTTAGTGCTGTAGAATATTCTCCTTGTTTTGTGCTGTAGAATATTCTCCTTGTTAGTGCTGTAGAATATTCTCCCTTGTTAGTGCTGTAGAATATTCTCCCTTGTTAGCGCTGTAGAATATTCTCCCTTGTTAGTGCTGTAGAATATTCTCCCTTGTCTGTTAGTGCTGTAGAATATTCTCCCTTGTTAGTGCTGTAGAATATTCTCCCTTGTTAGTGCTGTTGAATATTCTCCCTTGTTAGTGCTGTAGAATATTCTCCCTTGTTAGTGCTGTAGAATATTCTCCCTTGTTAGTGCTGTAGAATATTCTCCCTTGTTAGTGCTCTAGAATATTCTCCCTTGTCTGTTAGTGCTCTAGAATATTCTCCCTTGTTAGTGCTGTAGAATAATCTCCCTTGTTCTTAGAGCTGTAGAATATTCTCCCATGTCTGTTAGTGCTGTAGAATATTCTTCCTTGTTTGTTAATGCTGTAGAATATTCTCCCTTGTTTGTTAGTACTGTAGAATATTAACACTTGTTTGTTAGTGCTGTAGAATATTAACACTTGTTTGTTAGTGCTGTAGAATATTAACACTTGTTTGTTAGTGCTGTAGAATATTAACACTTGTTTGTTAGTGCTGTAGAATATTAACACTTGTTTGTTAGTGCTGTAGAATATTAACACTTGTTTGTTAGTGCTGTAGAATATTAACCCTTGTTTGTTAGTGCTGTAGAATATTAACCCTTGTTTGTTAGTGCTGTAGAATATTAACACTTGTTTGTTAGTGCTGTAGAATATTAACCCTTGTTTGTTAGTGCTGTAGAATATTAACACTTGTTTGTTAGTGCTGTAGAATATTAACACTTCTTAGTACTGTAGAATATTCTCCCTTGTCTCTCAGTACTGTAGAATATTAACACTTCTTAGTACTGTAGAATATTCTCCCTTGTCTCTCAGTACTGTAGAATATTCTCCCTTGTTTGTCAACATGGTGAAATATTCTCTCTTGTTTGTCGTATCTGCTTCTGAAGCTGTGTACTGCTGTACCTGCAAGTTTTTTGATTCCCAGCTCATTATGCATTGAAACTATCCTAAGTTTACAACGTATTTTTTCGCCTCTTTCGTGATAACAACAGAAAAAAAAACAACAATAATAATAATTTTAATAATAATAATAATAATAATAATATTATTATTATTATTATTATTATTATTATTATTATTATTATTAATGTGACTTATCTGGGTATTAATTTCCCAAAGACTGTTCTCTCGTCCAAGTCCTTCCTTTGGTAAGAAAATTGCATTATTGTTGACCCTATCAATGTTACATAGTGCTTTAAGTGTCTTATTCTCCCTTATAAAGCCTTTTCAAATAGTCAAAACGTTGTCAAGGTTCAGGTTAATGAGCTTTCCTAATTGAGAGCTGCACGCTGGTGCTGCTGACTCGAGGTTTTGTGTTGTGTATGTTGTAGCTAGTACTGTGAATGGTTCTTCTAGCATGTTTGTAAAGTTTATTCACATACTTGTGTGTGTGTGTGTGTACTCACCTAATTGTAGTTGCAGGGGTCGATACTCAGCTCCTGGCCCCCTGTGTGTGTGTGTGTGTGCCCGCGCGGTCGTAGCCCTGACTTTCTATACCTTCCCTAACTCCTAAAATTCAGTTACCAGAGAGCCTGGTTACTTTCACAGGAGTACAATTAACCAACATTTTCATCATGCATGAAACATCAGTGAAAGAGAGAGAGAGAGAGAGAGAGAGAGAGAGAGAGAGAGAGAGAGGAGAGAGAGAGAGAGAGAGAGAGAGAAGACGAAAAAGAAAGAGAGATATCCCGTGGTAGCATAAAGAAGAGTCTCGGGGATTGTGCAGATGACACTCCCATGGTCAAAGTTACTGAGTTTACGTCGAGTGTCTCACATTATCGATAAATATATATATAACCGGGGCGACAAACCTTCCAATGTGTCTCGTTCTTTCACTTGCACTTGGGGAGAAAATCTAGAGATAAGGATTTTGGAGAAAGGACGAGTGTAATCCTGGGCAAGCTGGGAGTTTTTGGGGGGCGAGTGACTTAGATTATTTCGGCGAAGGTAAAATGTTACTTTTACAATTATGTTAAATTTTAGTGAATGTAAAATGGTTTAGCGATCATGTGGGTTAGTGCCTATGCCTGAGAGTATTTGGTATTTTAAAGATAGAGAGAGAGAGAGAGAGAGAGAGAGAGAGAGAGAGAGAGAGATTATTCCTATAGCACCATGCCAGTAGATAATCTATTCAGTCGACAAAAATTTACAGAAATTGTTTCACATCAAAATATAATAAGTTTAACAGTAAATGCTTTTCCGAAAACATATAAAGGAAAACTGATGAACTGTATAAGCATCATCTTAATTTCCTCTTCATCCAAATGCTTAGTTTTCTTTAATTAACAAATATCCTCCTCAAAGAAATCATAAAAAATATCGAAATTTGAACAAGCTCGGAAATAAAAATGAGATTTTTTTTTTTTAAAGTTTGCTGAAAGAATATTGCTCATTATTTATGCAAGTTTAGCGTAGCCTCTGAAAGGAGGAAGATTCTCCGGAAAAAAATTGATAAAACATCTTCAGAACTTAATTAATAATGTACACAGTTGATCAGTTCAACAGCAACCATAAAGGGAGGTGCCCAGGCGCCGTTGAGAGGGGCTCTTGGTCCAGGGAAATGGGAGCTACCTCCGCTTTCTTGGATGAAGCCTGTTTGTCTTCCCGTTTCCCAAGGGCTGTATGAATCCTCCCCAAAAGGGTCAGTAAGATTAAACAGTGAATGTTTCTGGCCTTTCTCGTCTCTGTTTTGCTGCATCACATTCTCAATGTGTCCTCCATATGGTCCTTTGTCTGTCCACTTCGTGAGCAATGTGGGAATGTGTTAAGTAAAAGGACACAAGTGCAACTGATGTGGCATTTTACTGTGGCAACTTGTCGCTCTCCAGGAGCTTTATCAAGCCGTTTTCTTTGATGACAGTTGTGTTGCAGAGGTCTGAGCTTAGCTCAGACCTCTGCAACACAAACATATTGATAAATTGTGCGGGCCGAATACTAGTGATACGAGAGCTGTGTTAAGTAAAATGGAAATTTCATATAGACAGAAAGTTTGAAGGAATAAGAATGATGGAAAGAAGAAAAAGAAGAAAAGTGTTTAGTGGATATAGGGATTTTTGGAGCCAGTGGATATGAACATAATCAAATAAAGACAACTCTTGAAACTAGCCAAAACAGACGAAGTAATATCGATATAATCTGAATTATCAAACACTATATGAAATAAATATAATTTAGTCATTTTAATGGAAGCAAAACTAGAGAAAACTATAAGAGGAATAATTTTTCCATCACACTCACACACATATATCAACCAGCATATGGGCGTTTCGACATCTAAATAAGGAGTCATTCGCGACGCTGTACACCGTGTACGTCAGGCGAATATTGAAGTATGTAGCACCAGTATGGAACCCACACCTGGTCAAGCACATCAAGAAATTAGAGAAAGTGCAAAAGTTATCACCAAGACTAGTACCAGAGCTGAGGGATATGTCCTACGAGAGAGGCTAAGGGAACTCAGCCTGACGACACTGGAAGACCTGAGGGATAGGGGAGGACATGATACCGACATATAAAATACTTAGAGGAACTGACAAGGTGGATAGGGACATAATGTTTCAGAGATGTGACACAACAACATATGGTCACAACTGGAAGTTGAAAACCCATATTAGTCATAGGGATGTTAGGAAGTATTTCTTCAGTCACAGAGTTGTCAGGAAGTGGAACAATCTGGAGGTTATGTAGTGGTGGCAGAATTCATACATAGCATTACGAAAAGGTACAATAAAGTTCTTGAAGCACAGAGAGCATGGACCTAGTAGCTATCAGCGAAGAGACGGGGGTCAGGAGATGTGAATGGACCCCTGCAACCACAGATGGGTGAGTACAAATAGGGAGTACACACTCACATAGACGGGGAGTCCAAATATGCAGATCACTTAATCTCTTGAGTGTCTATCTCGACGTGGGTTATTATTGACCATTGACAAGTGTTCATTACACTTTAGTATATATATATATATATAATATATATATATATATATATATATATATATATATATATATATATATTCCTTGATAATGTGAGAAGTCACGAAGTGCTTGGAATTTCACTGTTCTTTCACAGCGGTTGATTTGTATGCTGTGATCTTATTGCATATATATATATATATATATATATATATATATATATAAATATATATATATATATATATATTATTGTAACCACGAACGAGTGGTATTGATCAATAACAACACTGCGCTACCAAGGATTCGAACCCATGTTGTACTGGCCTACCTCATGTTAAGCGAGAACCACATGACGCTTTAAACCACAGGACCACCCAACCCTACAAGAATGGCGCAGCCAGCAATGCTGGCTGTTGGGCCGCCATCCGAGGGCATACGGAGGTGTGGGAGCTTCTAAGCTAATTTCATTCTCACGCCTGTTTGGTGTACAAAATGGGTTCGAATACTTGTCTAGCGCAGTGTTGTTATTGGTCAATATCATTCGTCCGTGATTACAATAATATATAAATACTGCTCCTGAAGCTAGTACACCAAACATGGGCGAGAATATTACCTTAAAAGCTCCCACACCTCCGTATGCCCTCGGATAGCGGCCCAACAGCTGTCTGTGTGTTTGCTGCGCCATTCTTGTAGGGTTGGGTGGTCCTTTGGTTTAAAGCGTCATGTGGTTCTCGCTTACCATGAGGTAGGCCAGTACAGTATGGGTTCGAATCCTTGGCTAGCGCAGTGTTGTTATTGATATATATATATATATATATATATTATATATATATATATATATATATATATATATATATATATATATATGTCGTGCCGAATAGGCAGAATTTGCGATCTTGGCTTAAACAGCAACGCTCATCTTGCCATATAGGACAAACGAAAATTTGTGTATGCAATAATTTCGCCAAAATCATTCTGAACCTAACGGAAAAAAAATATATTTCATTGTGTATGTTTAGTATTAAATTATTGTAAACAAATCTAAAATATATTTAGTTGGGTTAGGCTAAAATAAATTGCTCTTGTTATAGTAAGGTTAGGTAAGTTTTCTAAGATTCTTTTGGTGCAAAATAAAAAATTTGTACATTAACATTAATGAAAAAAATATATCTTTAAACGTAAAAGAGAAAATTTTAGAAAGGATTTAATTTTAAATGAGTTCTTACTAATTGACCAGTTTTACATATTCGGCACGACATATATATATATATATATATATATATATATATATATATATATATAAATATATATATATATATATATATATATATATATATATATATATATATATTTCGTGCGAATAGGCAGAACTTGCGATCTTGGCTTAAATAGCAACGTTCATCTTGCCATATAGGACAAGTGAAAATTTGTGTATGCAATAATTTCGCCAAAATCATTGACCCTAGCGAAAAAAATATATTTCACTGTGTTTGTTAAGTATTAAATTATTGTAAACAAATCTAAAATATATTTAGTTGGGTTAGGCTAAAATAAATTGCGCTTGTTATAATAAGGTTAGGTAAGTTTTCTAAGTTTCTTTTGGTGCAAAATTATAAATTTTTACATCAACATTAATGAAAAAAATATATCTTTAAACGTATTACCTGGAGTTTACCTGGAGAGAGTTCCGGGGGTCAACGCCCCCGCGGCCCAGTCTGTGACCAGGCCTCCTGGTGGATCAGAGCCTGATCAACCAGGCTGTTGCTGCTGGCTGCACGCAAACCAACGTACGAGCCACAGCCCGGCTGATCAGGAACTGACTTTAGGTGCTTGTCCAGTGCCAGCTTGAAGACTGCCAGGGGTCTGTTGGTAATCCCCCTTATGTGTGCTGGGAGGCAGTTGAACAGTCTCGGGCCCCTGACACTTATTGTATGGTCTCTTAACGTGCTAGTGACACCCCTGCTTTTCATTGGGGGGATGTTGCATCGTCTGCCAAGTCTTTTGCTTTCGTAGTGTATAAAAGAAAATTTTAGAAAGGAATTAATTTTAAATGAGTTCTTGCTAATTGACCAGTTTTACATATTCGGCACGACATATATATATATATATATATATATATATATATATATATTATATATATATATATATAATATATATATATATATTATATATATATATATATATATATGACCAGTTTTACATATTCGGCACGACATATATATATATATATATATATATATATATATATATATATATATATATATATATATATATATATATTATATATACATGCTCACTCACAGACAAGTAAATTAAGAGAGTGTGAGAGAACTGGAGGGAAATTCTCCCTCTCCCATTTCCTATAACAAATGTCTCCTTCCTGCTGCCTCTCCTTTAATATTGCTCCTTTCTTCTTATTCCTCTTCTGTTATCGCCTTCCGCTGCCTCTCACCATACTTTTGCGATTATAATTTTTCCTTTACTCTTCCCCCCCCCCCCCAGTATTTCTTATGCCCTCCTTTCTCATTTTCTCTTTTCGCTCGTTTCCCATCCATAAACCCATTCTTTTTCCTTTGCTCTTCTCTTGTCACTGTTCCTCCATTTCCTCTCTCCATCCTATTATTGTTTCGTTACAGCCTTTTCCTTTTACTTCTGTTCTCCTTACCTTCACTCATTTTCTCTCTTCCATGTAACCCAAATATTAAAATAAAAGGAAGAAGAGGAATAAGCAAGGGAAAAGATAATAGAGAAGAGATGTCAGGTGTTCGAGACTGAGCCGGTATGAGTTTCCTTCGATGATTGGGTGCTGATTGGCTGAAATTGTTGTGATTGTTGGGAGCGATGGATAAGGATGGATAGGAAGATAAGCTGGAAGGAAAGTCTTAAGAGAGAGAGAGAGAGAGAGAGAGAGAGAGAGAGAGAGAGAGAGTGAGTCAGGTTTCTCCCCACCGGAGATTGCCGTGGCTTACAATCAGCTAACTGGCCCTGTACCTGAACGAGTGTTGGGCCTAAGCTCGAGCAGCAGAGATATATCAGGGGTAGAGCTGGATGAAGGCGTGGAAGAGAAAGACGCAGCTACCCACATCCGTCTCAACTCTTGCCAACACAGTCCCATTAAAACGCCCACCAGGTACATATTCATCAGGCTCACAAGCGGCAGAACCTACAGAGAAATCAGCTGCTGAATCATCAGGAAAACATAAGAAATGCAGGAAATAGGAGACCACACTCTCAGGCAGTTATGCAGTGCTCCCATTGTCACCGGAGGGAGCGCACCGCTGACAACAGTCTACGAGATACCAAGTGCAATTATTGCCACAAGAAGGGACATAAAGATCACTGCAGTAACAAGCAGGAATTTGACAGACATTATCACCAGTTCTTTAGTGATTTACTCTCGGAACAAACCAGCAGGTTCTCAGAATTGGTGAACACACTTACAGGTCACCCACTCAACTACTACTGTTAGGTAAGACACATATGCAACAGTTAGTTGCTGACTATGGAACTGAACTTCTCCAGGCCGAGGGACTGACAACCTCAAATTCTACGACTTTAAGGGTGATGGACTGATTACATCGTCTTCACATCTCTACTGTTCCTGCCTACTTTCTGTATTCGACTGAAGAATCCTACTGTGTAGGCGAAACGTTTCGGAATAAAGTTGTCTAACTGTTGCATATGTGTCTTACCTAACAACCTGTCGGTATTGTATACCATTTTGATGTTCATGCAACAGTTAGGTATCTTTATTTTGAAACGTTTCGCCTACACAGTAGGCTTCTTCAGTCGAATACAGAAAAGTTGATAGAAGCAGAAGATACTTGAAGACGATGTAATCAGTCCATCACCCTTAAAGTTTTGAGGTGGTCAGTCCCTCAGTCTGGAGAAGAGCATTGTTCCATAGAGGGACTGAGGGACTGACCACCTCAAAACTTTAAGGGTGATGGACTGATTACATCGTCTTCAAGTATCTTCTGCTTCTATCAACTTTTCTGTACTCGACTGAAGAAGCCTACTGTGTAGGCGAAACGTTTCAAAATAAAGATACCTAACTGTTGCATATGTGTCTTACCTAACAACCTGTCGGTATTTTATACCATTTTAATGTTCAACTACTACTGCTTGGCTCAGCAGGTGGCTTTTGTGTCTTATTCAAGGCCACAAAGTTACGTCCCAGTGGCTGCCCCGATGTCCTTCCTGTCTCAAGGGCAGGCACTTTACACACCCACTCAAGCTGAACACAACCTGAGGAGCCAGTCTATTAGCATTCTGTGTGCCAACATTAGAGGTTGTATTACCAGTGTTGGTGAACTCACGCACAGTTTCGTGAACACTCGTCGTACTTGCATGTCCGCAGTTGTTGAAACTTTTGGACGACAGGACTCCCTTGTTGTCCCATCTCTTGGGTGAGATGGGACAACAAGGTCAAAGAGGAAGTGTTGCCGTATGTTTTTTTTCTAATAGTGTCCATGCCCAGTTCATTGATGTTGTCATAACTAATTATTTGGAAATGATGTTCTTGAAGCTATGCATAAACCCTAGTATCTGTGTACCAGTATGTGCAATGTACAAACCTAAATTGCAGAAAGCAGACCCCATCAACTTTTGGAAAGAAAATGTAGACTCTCTTCTGCTTCATCATAAATGCCAACATATTTTAATTGTTGGTGACCTCAACTATCATCTTATACAAACTCCTTGCAGTATTTGGCATGAAAAAATTCGTTGATTTCCCTACTCACATCTCTGGCTCCTCCCTCGCCCAGTAGTGAGTGATCTATCTGAAGGCATTGTCACTTACAAATCCCCTTGGCTATGTTGACTCATTTGGCCACAAGTCTGTCTTTACGACACTGCCAATTCCATCCAACAGAAAGAGATGAATCTAGTCACAACTGGCTGTGAGAAAAAGGAAATTGGTGGACCCTTTGCTTGGACCTTGCCGTCCTCGAACCAAGTGAGTGACCTCACTGTTCATATCCTCAAATTCCAACACAAATATATCCCTCACCGACAGTATATGACGAAGCTTTCAGATCAACTTTGGTTCGGCTTTCGTTGTCGAAAAGTCGCTACCTTCAAGGTAGATATTTAAGATTAGTTCTCAATGGGACTGAGTCAACAAGACACTCTGTTGGCGCCAATTTTCCACAAGAAAGTGAACTTGGGCCATTGCTATGGAATGTCTACTTCTATAACTTTCCTCCACTCATCTCAGTTTACTTACCCAAAAGAGGAAATGTCAGATGCCCTCAATTATACCAGCCACCAGCTTTCAGCTATATCAGCCTGAGGAAAATGATGGCAGGTTACATTTGCCTCTGAGAAAACACAAATGATTATGGTCTTCCGGCACCATGATGGTAATGCCGGAGCAGTGGTAAGAATGAATGGGAAAGTGTTGGTACCCGGAGAGGAGGAAGATAGCTTAAGGTGAAATTTGATTCCAGACTGACTGTGATGAACCGCTTTATAAATCTCGCTTACAGCACTTAGATATATTTCGCATCTGCTCGAGAGTAGAGGCTGCAAGACTGTACGAGGCACTAGAGCGCTCACACCTAGTATGTTCCATTTTTTTGAACAGTCTGCCCCCCCCCCCTACGACCCCCGGTCTCACCAACGACTTCTTGACAGAATCAAGAATGCATACGTGCAGTGCAACTGGAAGGATCATGAACGTAGTTTGGAAATATGCTGTAGAATGTTTATATATACTCAACTAACTGAATATGACCAATTTTTATGACTTCTAAAATTGTTCAGTAAGCATGCACTTGTATGGAAGATATTCTTCCATACAAGTGCACTTCCACTTGTATGGAAGCTATGTGTGAAATGAAACAGTTCCGATCAGATTTCTGAAGGACACACAGGTTATCTTCTAATGAAACTTAACTCTCAGTGCATTATAATTGTAAGTGACCCTGGCTAGTACCTCACACACAGAGATTTAATCAGCACAGAGTTTTCGCTAATAAATATTTAACAGACTGCACTGCCCATTGCCTCAGCTCTTCTCTCGACCCAGTTGAGACTGACCTACTTGAAGATGTTTGCACACAGGTTTTATACACTAGTTCATGAGAACGCAAAGTTCATACTGCACCGAAGAGTCCATCATGTCCAGGGGGACGATCAGTTCTCCAGAACTGACGAGAACTTTGCTCGGTATTCGTCGCCATAGTATGAGACAACTTGTTCTCGGGCAGTATTGATAACAAACAACATTCCTTCATCAGTCACTTCTTAGAACAAATGGTTTCTTCATCGGCAGTATGTCATCGCTGCACTGACGCAGCTGATTTTAAAAACAAGGCGTAGGGCTGGTACAAAAGTCTTGGTTTTTATATACTCGGAACAGAGATCTTCACATACATGCACCTTGGCGAAGAGGAATCCCAGACTGGCTTAATTCTGTGTGAAAATTATGCACGTGAAGAAATCTCGCATCAAGACGTGTAAGTTGTACAAGTTAATGGTTTATGGCCAATATCGTCCCACTGGAACATTCACAGAGGATACAATTTATCTACTAAGTGGACATTTACTAGTAGAAAGTGCTGAGTTAAGAACAAGTCCAAGATCCATAAAGACAAACTCTATGGCTAGATGCAAGAGTGACTGAAAGTTATTGTCGGTGGCAATAAAAGTGGAAGACGTCCGTCTCCTTGAATCCCTGACATAAGAAAAGCTTTAGTGCCGGGAAGGTCAGCCAAGGAGAGCTCCGCCGTTGTGCGGACCGCCTTGTTTTGTCTCTCATTCCTCCAACTTTGCTTAATACAGAAAAAAACTCTTTATTGTGGAAAAATGCAAATAAATAGCAAAAATCTGGGTAGCAGCCAGAATCCTCTAATTATTTGTGCTAGTGATAAAATTACACGCTGAATCTCGCAAGTTTAGAGTCCAGAAACTCACGGCGCATTTATCATTACACACACACACATACACACACACACACAAACACACACACACACACACACACACACACACACACACACACACACACACACATACACACGGGGCCAGGAGCTGAGTCTCGACCCTTGCAACCACAATTAGGTGAGTACACATACACACACACACAGTTGAAGGCTCAGATGAGGCAAAGAGATGTTAGGAAGTAATTCTTTAGTCATAGAGTTGTCAGGAAGTGGAATAGTCTGGCAAGCAATATATTGGAGGCAGGAACCATATATAGTTTTAAGACGAGGTATGATAAAGCTCATGGAGCATTGAGAGAGGACCTAGTAGAGATCAATAAAGTGCCGCAGTTATATTTGTGATCGACACGGATAAAAGTGGCAAGATTAAGAGCAACACCAGTGCTGATGATCTGCGGGTCGAGGCGTGTATCGGGAGGAGTTGGGGACAGCTAACAGGAAATCTTCCTCACGAGGGAGGCGGGTTTTACCCTTCCCTGATAAAATCTGAAGCATTGTTGAGACTATATTCTCCATTATTGGGACATCCCAGTGCGAATGTTTGTAATTGTTCGGGGGAGCAAGTCTGGTTGCGCAGTCGTTTAGAATATCCCAAAGCCTGGCTCCATTATTGAGCTTTTGGTCACAAGCTTTCCAACATTGCCCCTGAGGTGTTCCGATACTCGCTACTACAAATTCACTGGATGCCACACAGAGACAGGAAAGCAGAGTGGAATCTGTAATGTTTTGAGGACAGTAATACCTCTTAGTCCGACCAGAAGTGTAGCTTGGTCCCACTGGCCGTTTTGTAGAGTAAGGCTGAGTACTTTTGGAAGGTGCAAGGCATCGTGTGTGTCTAGATTGCCTATTCGCTGTTCCATCCTTCTTAAATCGTCCAGTTTCTTCTTGAGAACTGAGTCAATGACATCTGTTCCAAGAGGTTCTCCAAGCAAGACACTATTTGAGGGGACAATGACTGATTCACCTGGTAGTATGAATCTCGCTGCGTCGATCACATGTTGACTGGCTGAGATGATTTCACATTTGGATGAATTAAGAATGAGGCTCATTTCCTCTCCCTCTGGGCAAGATCATCTGGAAGGGACTCCTTTGTGCCTGCCAATGTGCCATTATCCAGGAACCAGATGTTTGGCTCAGTGGTCAATCTGACAGTGATTTCCCTGGCCGCTATGCAGAAGAGAAATGAGGCGAGAGAATTCCCTTGCTGGACACCCCCTGATGAAATGATTT
Organism: Cherax quadricarinatus; assembly: GCF_026875155.1. Classification (NCBI taxonomy): domain Eukaryota; kingdom Metazoa; phylum Arthropoda; class Malacostraca; order Decapoda; family Parastacidae; genus Cherax; species Cherax quadricarinatus. The sequence goes on along the minus strand of NC_069407.1, from coordinate 41,826,489 downwards.
CATGTTTCCCAAACAGGAGCATCGACTCCTTGCTGTATCCATCTGAAACAAAATGAAAGAGACTAGAGAAATATTCTTGTTCAGCGGTTAATAACACATCTCTTTTCAGGAGATAAAATGTTTTCTTGAAATCTAATTTTACTGTTGCATTGTCCTCAGGCAGGTTGTTGATATACGCCGTTGTTGTATGAACTGCTGCTTCGCTGCCTTGATGAACCCCAAAGCCAAGCTGGTTTGGTTGAAGTATCATGGCTGCCTCTGTGCAGATACTTGGGGCATCAACTTTAGAAACGAGGTGGCAAAGAGTGTTGCCTACAGCAAATGGCCCAATTCCTCTGCCTTTTTTTTAGGGGACACAGTGATGCACCAAAAATCAGAAAATCAGAAATCAGATCAGCCAAGATGTTGATAACGAACCCTGTGACAATAGAGAACAGTGTGTGTGTGGTTTCCCCCAGAACTGGATTAACTATTTCTTTTAAATACTGGGATCCTATTCCAGTGTAACCCGCAGCAGTGCCAGACAGGAACAACATAATTGCTTTGTAAACGTCTGAGTCTTGCACAAACAGTTGTTCGACAGTGAGGGCTGAGGTGTTAGAATTGCTGGTGCCCCATCCCTGGAGGCAACTGTGTCTTTGCTGGTAATTATTCTGGGTGACCCCACTCTGTTGCCCTCTTCAGTATTTTTGCTTACCTCGACTCTGATTTTCTCACTGTCGGTGGAACGATCAGGGGATCTGCCTCTTCCATTTTTGTGTTGATGGGGAAGGCAAATGAATGTGTCAGTTCTGGGAAAATCTC
>NC_069407.1:41750685-41823185 GCF_026875155.1 Cherax quadricarinatus | reverse complement strand
TGCTTTGCAGAGGTGCTCAGAATACAACAGTTTAGAAGCATATACGTATAAAGATACACAACATATCCCTCCAAACTGCCAATATCCCAAACCCCTCCTTTAAAGTGCAGGCATTGTACTTCCCATTTCCAGGACTCAAGTCCGACTATATGAAAATAACCGGTTTCCCTGAATCCCTTCACTAAATATTACCCTGCTCACACTCCAACAGATCGTCAGGTCCCAAGTATCATTCGTCTCCATTCACTCCTATCTAACACGCTCATGCACGCTTGCTGGAAGTCCAAGCCCCTCGCCCACAAAACCTCCTTTACCCCCTCTTTCCAACCCTTTCGAGGACGACCCCTACCCCTCTTTCCTTCCCCTATAGATTTATATGCTTTCCATGTCATTCTACTTTGATCCATTCTCTCTAAATGACCAAACCACCTCAACAACCCCTCTTCTGCCTCTGACTAATGCTTTTATTAACTCCACACCTTCTCCTAATTTCCACACTCCGAATTTTCTGCATAATATTTACACCACACATTGCCCTTAGACAGGACATCTCCACTGCCTCCAACCGTCTCCTCGCTGCTGCATTTACCACCCAAGCTTCACATCCATATAAGAGTGTTGGTACTACTATACTTTCATACATTCCCTTCTTTGCCTCCATAGATAACGTTTTTTGACTCCACATATACCTCAACGCACCACTCACCTTTTTTCCCTCATCAATTCTATGATTAACCTCATCCTTCATAAATCCATCCGCCTACACGTCAACTCCCAAGTATCTGAAAACATTCACTTGTTCCATACTCCTCCTCCCCAATTTGATATCCAATTTTTCTTTATCTAAATCATTTGATACCCTCATCACCTTACTCTTTTCTATGTTCACTTTCAACTTTCTACCTTTACAAACATTCTCAAACTCATCCACTAACCTTTGCAATTTTTCTTTAGAATCTCCCATAAGCACAGTATCATCAGCAAAAAGTAACTGTGTCAATTCCCATTTTGAATTTGATTCCCCATAATTTAATCCAACCCCTCTCCGAACACCCTAGCATTTACTTCTTTTACAACCCCATCTATAAATATATTAAACAACCATGGTGACATTACACATCCCTGTCTAAGACCTACTTTTACCGGGAAGTATTCTCCCTCTCTTCTACACACCCTAACCTGAGCCTCACTATCCTCATAAAAGCTCTTTACAGCATTTAGTAACTTACCACCTATTCCATATACTTGCAACATCTGCCACATTGCTCCCCTATCCACTCTATCATATGCCTTTTCTAAATCCATAAATGCAATAAAAACTTCCCTATCTTTATCTAAATACTGTTCACATATATGCTTCAATGTAAACACTTGATCTACACATCCCCTACCCACTCTGAAGCCTCCTTGCTCATCCGCAATCCTACATTCTGTCTTACCTCTAATTCTTTCAATTATAACCCTACCGTATACTTTTCCTGATATACTCAGTAAATTTATTCCTCTATAATTTTTACAATCTCTTTTGTCCCCCTTCCCTTTATATAAAGGGACTATACATGCTCTCCGCCAATCCCTAGGTACCTTCCCCTCTTTCATACATTTATTAAACAAAAGTACCAACCACTCCAACACTATATCCCCCCTGCTTTTAACATTTCATGTTAAAATTAACATTTCATGATCCCATCAGTTCCAGCTGCTTTACCCCATTTCATTCTACGTAATGCCTCACGTACCTCCACCACACTTACATTCTGCTCTTCTTCACTTCTAAAAGATGGTATACCTCCCTGGCCAGTGCATGAAATTACCGCCTCCCTTTCTTCCTCAACATTTAAAAGTTCCTCAAAATATTCTCGCCATCTACCTAATACCTCCCTCTCCCCATCTACTAACTCCCCTACTCTGTTTTTAACTGACAAATCCATACTTTCCCTAGGCTTTCTTAACTTGTTTAACTAACTCCACATATATATATAAAGTAAAAGGACACAAGTGCAACTAATGTGACATTTATTGTGGCAACGTTTCGCTCTCCAGGAGCTTTATCAAGCCATTACAAACAATACATGGACACAGAGGGTATATAAAGGCTCAGAGTGAGGTGAATACTAGTGAGGTTCCATTTCGATGTTCACTAGTGGTAGTAGTAGTAGTAGTAGTAGTAGTAGTAGTGGTAGTGACAAAAGTAATACAATATGGTAGAGCAATTAATTCGTACATGAGTAAAAGGATATAAAAGCTATTTTACTCATGTACGAATTAATTGCTCTACCATATTGTATTACTTTTGTTACTACTACTACTACTACCACTAGTGAACATCGAAATGGTACCTCACTAGTATTGCACCTCACTCTGAGCCTTTATATACCCTCTGTGTCCATGTATTGTTTGTAATGGCTTGATAAAGCTCCTGGAGAGCGAAACGTTGCCACAATAAATGTCACATTAGTTGCACTTGTGTCCTTTTACTTTACATATTGTCGGTAATTCTACCAACTTTATTACAATCCACACACACACACACACACACACACAATATATATATATATAATATATATATATATATATATATATATATATATATATATATATATATATATATATATATATATATATATATCGTGCCGAATATGTAAAACTGGTCAATTAGCAAGAACTCATTTAAAATTAAGTCCTTTCTGAAAATTTCTCTTGTACGTTTAAAGATATATTTTTTTCATTAATGTTAATATAAAAAATTTTAATTTTGCACCAAAAGAATCTTAGAAAGCTTACCTAACCTTATTATAAAAAGAGCAATTTATTTTAGCCTAACCCAACTAAATATATTTTAAAAACGTTTACAATAATTTAATACTAAACAAACACAATCAAATATATTTTTTTCGTTAGGTTCAGAATGATTTTGGAGAAATTATTGCATACACAAATTTTCACTTGTCCTATATGGCAAGATGAGCGTTGCTATTTAAGCCAAGATCGCAAGTTCTGCCTATTCGGCACGACATATATATATATATATATATATATATATATATATATATATATATATATATATATATATATATATATATATATATTATCACACTGGCCGATTCCCACCAAGGCAGGGTGGCCCGAAAAAGAAAAACTTTCACCATCATTCACTCCATCACTGTCTTGCCAGAAGGGTGCTTTACCCTACAGTTTTTAAACTGCAACATTAACACCCCTCCTTCATATATATTATATATATATAATATATATATATATATATATATATATATATATATATATATATATATATATATATATATATATATATATATATATATATATATATATATATGTTCGTATGTGTGGGTGTGTTTGTGTATTATACGAGAATCAGATTCGTTCTCACCTTAAGTACACAACCATTCTCTTTGTTTTTCATAATATCATCGACTTGCTGGCCAAAGTAGCAGACTTATTTTGAAGCTTAACTTACCTTAGATGAATCTAACATTTGAGCATATCCCACAAGCGAGACAACGGCAGTGTTGCGGTTATGTACACACCAGAGTTGACTAGGTCCTCCACATAATCACTCTTCCTGGGTAGCATTAATCTTCAGTATCCTCATACATGATCAGCGGGAGACAGCAGTACTCTGGTTGTACCCACCTGGCTCACAGTCAGCTTGCTGCTTGATTTAGTAAAATGAAAATGACAGGTTACATCGATGAAACAAGTTTGCAATAAAAAGAATGCTAGAGCCAGGCTTTGAGATGAGTTGGTTTGAGATAAGAGCTTTTAGCTCGTGAAATATACAGAGCATCTCAGCTTTAATCTTGATAAATTAGACACATGTGCAACTCTTGGGTATCTTTATTGAGGAAACGTTTCGCCACACAGTGGCTTCATCAGTCCATACATAGGAGAAACTTGAAGAACAGGAGGAGAATGAGGTAATCAGTCCCTCAACCTTGAGTCGATGTGTTCAGTCCATCAATCTTGAGTAGAATACCTCAAGATTGATGGACTGAACACATCGACTCAAGGTTGAGGGACTGATTACCTCATTCTCCTCCTGTTCTTCAAGTTTCTCCTATGTATGGACTGATGAAGCCACTGTGTGGCGAAACGTTTCCTCAATAAAGATACCCAAGAGTTGCACATGTGTCTAATTTATCAACATGTCGGTTCTCTGAACCATTCATCTACAAACCTGTCAGACACTGCAACTTCTTGGGATCTTAATACTTAGGAATTCTTCGCTTGCCTAATTCTTGGGCACAACCTACTTCCACATTGAACAAATGTGACACTACCTATGACTGCTACACCTCTCCTGCCATACGGTTTATAAGCTGCTTCTCCGCTCATCTGCCGTATTCTACTCAAGATTGATGGACTGAACACATCGACTCAAGGTTGAGGGACTGATTACCTCATTCTCCTCCTGTTCTTCAAGTTTCTCCTATGTATGGACTGATGAAGCCACTGTGTGGCGAAACGTTTTCCTCAATAAAGATACCCAAGAGTTGCACATGTGTCTAATTTATCAACATGTCGGTTCTCTGAACCATTCATCTACAAGCTTTAATCTTGTAGAATGCTGAAGCGTAAACGAGAGAGAGAGAGAGAGAGAGAGAGAGAGAGAGAGAGAGAGAGAGAGAGAGAGAGAGAGAGAGAGAGAGAGAGAGAGAGAGAGAGAGAGAGAGAGAAAGGGAACTATAAATCATTATTTTTCAGTTAATGTGAATCACTCACTATACTCGTGTGGGTCATTGAGCGCAAGGAAGGTAGAGGTTCGATCCTCCGTCAGCTAACCGTGAGATAAATACGCTAGCTAACGGAGAGGGAGGGAATGGAGAGAGAGGGAAAGAGAGAAAGTGTGATATGTTTAATGGTCTCAGGTTCAGCTGGGTCCAAGAGGGCAACCCCCAATCTTCACTTAGAGTCAAGTGTTGTTCTGTGTCTTGCACCTCAATCTGTCTCCTATCTTTGCATGCTTCTTTCTTCTATCTTTACTGACACCTTCCTATCTCTCCCCCCCCCCCTCCTTCCCACGTTTTAGCCCCGTGTTATTCCCATCTTGCCCTCTCCCTTCCCCCTCTTGCCCTAATCTTAGTTCCGTCTTGCCCCCATCTTTCCCGTTGTCGTCCTAAAAACTAACAACCTTCTTGACGTCGCTTTTCACAGGAAAGCAAAAATAAAAGGAGAAATTAATTAAAATTGGTTAATCTCGGTAAACACGAGATTCTGTCGTCGCTTTTCCATTTGCAGAGTTCCAGGTGATATATTTATATTTTTTTATGGGGGGGGGGGGACTGGAAGGGAAGGGAGAGTGAAGGGTAGGAGAAGAGGGAGGGGGAAGGGTAGGGGAAAAAGAGGGTGAGGGGTAGGTGGAAGGAGGAAAGGTGAGGGGAAGGTGGAATAGGAGGGAGGGTGAGGGGTAGTGGGATATTAGGAAGGAGTGAAGGTGAGTGGTAGGGGGAGAGAGAGAAAGGAAAGGGGTAGGGGGATTGAGGGGAGGGGTACGGCGATAGGAGGGAGGGTGGAGAGTAGGTGGAAAGGAAGGAGAGTGAGGGGGAAGTCGGTAAAGAGTGAGTATTAAAAGGGAGGGAGAAGAGAGCGAAGGGAGGAAAGAGGGAGGGTGAGGGAGGGAGACTGAAGGTCAGGATATTAAAAAGGAGGGTAAAGAGAGGAAAGGAATGAAAAAAATGAAGCGTGTGGGTGAGTGGGGAGAGAGAGAGAGGAGGGGGGAGAATGAATTTTTGTGAAGGAAAGCAGGAGAAGGAGAATAAAGCTGTGAAGAAAGGATGGGAGGAGGGGAATGAGGGAGATGGAGAAAAGGGAGGATCAGATGTAGGGAAATGAAAATGTAAGATATAGGAGAGAATGAGTCTGCAAAGGAAGGAGAGAACTAGAGGGTGAAGGAAGCTGTGAAAGAAGGAAAGAGGGAGAGACGTCGAGGGAGACTCACGTACATTAGGGCCGAGGATTTCATTAAAAAAATTCAAAGTATAAATCTGCAGAGATCATTGCATTAAGATGTTAGGTGAGGTTGAAGGATGATCTCAAGGGTGGATGAGAAGACTGTGCTAGGTGAGGCTGAAGGATGATCTCAAGGGTGGATGAGAAGACTGTGCTAGGTGAGGGTGAAGGATGACCTCAAGGGTGGGTGAGAAGACTGTGCTAGGTGAGGCTGAAGGATGACTCAAGGGTGGGATGAGAAGACTGTGCTAGGTGAGGGTGAAGGATGACCTCAAGGGGGTGAGAGACTGTGCTAGTGAGTGAAGGATGATCTCAGGTGGATGAGAGATGTGCTAGGTGAGGTGAAGGATGACCTCAAGGGTGGTGAGAAGACTGTGCTAGGTGAGGTTGAAGGATGACCTCAAGGGTGGGTGAGAAGACTGTGTTAGGTGAGGTTGAAGGATGACCTCAAGGGTGGGTGAGAAGACTGTGCTAGGTGAGGTTGAAGGATGACCTCAAGGGTGGGTGAGAAGACTGTGTTAGGTGAGGTTGAAGGATGACTCAAGGGTGGGTGAGAAGACTGTGTTAGGTGAGGTTGAAGGATGACCTCAAGGGTGGATGAGAAGACTGTGTTAGGTGAGGTTGAAGGATGACCTCAAGGGTGGGTGAGAAGACTGTGTTAGGTGAGGTTGAAGGATGACCTCAAGGGTGGATGAGAAGACTGTGTTAGGTGAGGTTGAAGGATGACCTCAAGGGTGGATGAGAAGACTGTGTTAGGTGAGGTTGAAGGATGACCTCAAGGGTGGATGAGAAGACTGTGTTAGGTGAGGTTGAAGGATGACCTCAAGGGTGGATGAGGAAGACTGTGTTAGTGAGGTTGAAGGATGACCTCAAGGGTGGATGAGAAGACTGTGTTAGGTGAGGTTGAAGGATGACCTCAAGGGTGGATGAGAAGACTGTGTTAGGTGAGGTTGAAGGATGACCTCAAGGGTGGATGAGAAGACTGTGTTAGGTGAGGTTGAAGGATGACCTCAAGGGTGGGTGAGAAGACTGTGTTAGGTGAGGTTGAAGGATGACCTCAAGGGTGGATGAGAAGACTGTGTTAGGTGAGGTTGAAGGATGACCTCAAGGGTGGATGAGAAGACTGTGTTAGGTGAGGTTGAAGGATGACCTCAAGGGTGGGTGAGAAGACTGTGTTAGGTGAGGTTGAAGGATGACCTCAAGGGTGGATGAGAAGACTGTGTTAGGTGAGGTTGAAGGATGACCTCAAGGGTGGATGAGAAGACTGTGTTAGGTGAGGTTGAAGGATGACCTCAAGGGTGGTGAGAAGACTGTGCTAGGTGAGGTTGAAGGATGACCTCAAGGGTGGATGAGAAGACTGTGTTAGGTGAGGTTGAAGGATGACCTCAAGGGTGGATGAGAAGACTGTGTTAGGTGAGGTTTTAAGGATGACCTCAAGGGTGGATGAGAAGACTGTGCTTTGGTGAGGTTGAAGGATGACCTCAAGGGTGGGGTGAGAGACTGTGTTAGGTGAGGTTGAAGGATGACCTCAAGGGTGGGTGAGAAGACTGTGTTAGGTGAGGTTGAAGGATGACCTCAAGGGTGGATGAGAAGACTGTGTTAGGTGAGGTTGAAGGATGACCTCAAGGGTGGATGAGAAGACTGTGTTAGGTGAGGTTGAAGGATGACCTCAAGGGTGGGTGAGAAGACTGTGTTAGGTGAGGTTGAAGGATGACCTCAAGGGTGGATGAGAAGACTGTGTTAGGTGAGGTTGAAGGATGACCTCAAGGGTGGGTGAGAAGACTGTGTTAGGTGAGGTTGAAGGATGACCTCAAGGGTGAGTAATAACACGTAAGTCTTTATGTTAATATTAGAATGTCGTAAAATAACACGTAAACAAATACATTAATATTAAAATGTTGTAAAATAACATGTAAACACTTGCAGAACAACCATAGTTCCTTGATAATGTGAGAAGTCACGAGAGCGCTTGGAATTTCACTATTTTTTTCACAGTAGTTGTTCTGCATATTGTGGTATCACCTGTTTACTGTGATCTTGTTGCATGTAAACACATTATTAATATTACAATGTTGTAAAATAACATACAAACTCAGGTATTTATATTAGAACAATGTGAAATAACATTTGGTGATATTTTTAGTTAAAGTTGTGTTTATCTAAGTTTGTTTCCGATTTAATTATATTTTTCTGGGGGGTGCACACTCCAAAATGATTTCATTTATTCATAGCATGAACAGTTGCAACACAAATTTACAGTCAGTGGTTTCATTACATCAGTGATTTCATACAATGTAATCACGGTGAAAATAATCCCAGTGTAATGAGATCCTAAATCATCCCTGATAAACACTGTATCATACTGTTGTATGATCTTAAATCATCCCTGATAAACACTGTATCGTACTGTTGTATGATCCTAAATCATCCCTGATAAACACTGTATCATACTGTTGTATGATCCTAAATCATCCCTGATTAACACTGTACCGTACTGTTGTATGATCCTAAATCATCCCTGATTAACACTGTATCGTACTGTTGTATGATCCTAAATCATCCCTGATTAACACTGTATCGTACTGTTGTATGATCCTAAATAATCCCTGACATACACTGTATCATACTGTTGTATGATCCTAAACCCCAATCCTCCTGGTAGCATATCCACCTGTATCATACTGTTGTATGATCCTAAATCATCCCTGGCATACACTGTATCATACTGTTGTATGATCCTAAATCATCCCTGGCATACACTGTATCATACTGTTGTATGATCCTAAATCATCCCTGATTAACACTGTATCGTACTGTTGTATGATCCTAAATCATCCCTGGCATACACTGTATCATACTGTTGTATGATCCTAAATCATCCCTGGCATACACTGTATCATACTGTTGTATGATCCTAAATCATCCCTGGCATACACTGTATCATACTGTTGTATGCTGTACAATCTCCCACATTGCAAGTTTTTCAAAGTATCTCACTAATATGAAATATTAATTTAATTAATTCCAATTATAGACGTAATTTCCGTAATAATTGTAAAAATAGATGAAGACATATGAAGACTATAAGAGACTTTAGTATTAAAGCGCATGGAAAGCGTGAAAAATATAAATAAACTTTAATCTCTCAAAAGATTATTGAGTGTGTCACATCCAGAGCCGGATTCATACTCAGAAAACTTCATTATCGAAGACACGCATACAAATCAGCGGAAAATAATTTATTACACAGTGTAATTAGTGAAACATGTGTGACAGTTTGGCCTTTGAAAAGTAACTGCGCAAAACATATTTGGTATATTTAAAATAGAAGGTGATTATTATTATTATATTATTATAATCAAGGGTGAAGCGCTAAACCCGTAGGATTATACAGCGCCTGGGGGGATGTGGAAGGCATTCAGACTTAATTCGGGGAACTGGAGCACAGATCCAATTCCCTAAATCAAGAGCCCCTCACCAACATCAAGGAACCTTCCCTGAGGGGAATAGAAGGTGAGTATAGTTTGTGTAGAAATAAGGCTATAGATTATATTAAGGAATTTTGGGGGAATTTTTTTTATTTTGTATGATTATGTATGTACATATTAAATGTTTTGTAAGGTTTTGTACTCTTGAGAATAAGTATATTGTATATATTTGCTGTAAAATTATTTTTTTTTTTTTTAAATATTGTAGAGGGAATGTTTCCCTTGAAGTGGTAATGTCAGTAGTTTTGGACGTTTAGTCAATATTTATGATATGGCAATATCTTGTCAGGAAATAAGTGGGAAATCTTGTAAATTTTAGTAATTTAGTTGATAATTTCATTGGTTATATATTGCTTAATACTAGCTTTCTGGCACCACTTCTTTGGGGGAAGGAGGATGAAGAGAAAGCATCTGAGATTATATGAAGATTATGTGAGATTATATGGAATCTAAGGAAGAGTCTGTGGGCAACACGATCAGAGGTATAATGGTAGAATTACTGACGAAATGTTAGGTGAAAGGATACAGATATAACTAATGTGAAATTTTATTTTGGCAACGTTTCCCTCAAGCTCCTGGAGATTGAAACGTTGCCAAAAGAAAATGCCACATTAGTTGCACCTGTGTCATTTTACCCAACACGATCAAAGGTGGAGTGCGACTATGTGCCAGGAATGGCAGCACCTCTGGATGTAAACCATACCACGGGCGAGGATAGAACCCGCGATTAGAATCATAAAACTCCAGACCGACGCGCTAGCCACTAGGCCAGCTGGCTACAAGATTCGTCAAACCCCCGCCCGTGGTATGGTTTGCAGTCGTGTCATTACGATTTCATGAGTCATCTCTGGATGTGCCCGTGGCACGTATGTTTGGGTACAGAGATACCTGACACGGCCCACTTGAAAATTAAGATGATAGGTAATTCATTATAGAGTTAATGAATGATAATTCTGGGAATTTTTGGTGAAAGTTGGTGCGTAAAAGTTTCTGGCTAATGACATTTATTGGGGATAAATTTATCACACCTCACCTGCAACTTTGCCACTCCCTACCAGCTCTGTATGAGTGGCGATGGATCAGATCATCGTACACACTGCACCGAAGTCACCACTTTAATCGACGACGTGCTGTGCTCCAACTACAGGGTCCTGCTACAATCATAGCAGGGCGTCTGCTACACCACTTGTGCTGAAGAAGATTCACCATATCTTTGTCATAAGCCTACCCCTGATGTAGGGCAATACATGGTACTCTACTTGACCCGAAGAAGACTCACCGTGCCCCCGTGATAAGGCAGCATCTGCCATAGGACTGTAAATAGTACATTTGCAGAAACTCCTACACTCCTTCTGAAGCTATCTGGCAAAGAACAGTGTCAGGACTTCGTTCCTGACGAAGATATTATCATCATGTCTAATTTATCCCCACTCATTTCTCTCCTTATTAAACTCTTGGAGAACAACCACTTGTTGGGGCGGAATATGTACAGAGATTTGTCAATGGCGACAATTAAAAATTGTTGGTATTTTATTTATATTTTGCAAATTCATCAAGTCAGTCAGCACATTATTATTATTATTATTATTATTATTATTATTATTATTATTATTATTATTATTATTATTATTATTATTATTATTATTATTATTATTATTATCGCAAATAGTCGTAGTCTCAAGTACAAGAATCGTAAATATTCAGCTCTAATATTTTGTCTCACATACAGTTTAGCTGTAAAATTCATATTTTGGTAAATCAAAAATTTCTTGATAGAGTAGAGAGAGAGGAGAAGCTCGGGAGACAGGAAGAAGAAGAAGAAGAAGAAGAAGAAGAAGAAGAAGAAGAAAAGAGAGGGGGAGGGGGAGGGGGAGAGACCGGTGCCAGTAGAGCTTCCTCGGGAACCATTCTAGAGAGCGACGAAACATTGGGTTGGTCCCATCTTATCACTCTAAGAGGCTTCTCTCCATAATGGCTACGCTGCCGGAAGAAAATAGCACAGAGAGTAAATGTCCAAAACCAGGACGAGAAATACTCCCTCTTGAATCATGATGATATCCATGTATGTTGAATACGTAGACACTTACACAAACACACACCACACACACACACACACACACACACACACACACACACACACACACACACACACAACACACCACACACCACACACCCACCACACACCCCACCACACCCACACACCCACACAACACACACACACACACACCACACAACCACACCCACACACACCCCACACCACACACCCCACACACAAAACACACACCACCACCCACCACACACACACACACAACACCACACACCCACACACCACAACACACACACACACACACACACACCCACATCACACACCACACCCACACACACACACACACCCACACACCACACACACACACACCACCTATACACACCCACACCCACACATATACCCCACACCCCACACACACCACACACCACAAACACACACACACACCACACACACATATACACCACCACACACATACACACCACATACACCACCACACACACACACACACCCAACACCCACCCACACACAACATACACACACCACACACCACACACACACACACCACACACCCACACACACACCAAGCTACTACATACCACACACACACACACACATACACACACACACACATCACCCTACAACACACACACACAACCATTGTATGCACACATCACACAGACTTCATCCAACAACTAACACACTCACACTATACACAACACAACACACACACCACACATTATATACACCACACATCACACATACACACACACATCATATCATCATACACATCACACACACACATCACATATACACACACAACACCAACACATCACAACACACAAATTATACCAACACACACACACACACCACACACACACACAAATCACACAAACAACACACCTCACACAACACAACAAGACACACCACACACAAACACACACACATATACACACACACACACACACAGGACACATAACACCACACATCACACACACACACACACACACATCACACAACCACACAACACACAGCACCCCACACACACACATACACACCACATCACACAACACACACACACACACACACAAACAACACACACACCACACACAATACACACCATACACACAACACACAACACACACACACACACACAAACACACACACACACACAAAACACTACACACACACACACATTACACACACACACACACACAACACACACACACACACACTCAAAACACACACACATACACACACATACACCACACAACACACACACACACACACACACACACACACAACACACACACACACACACAGTTACATGAGAGACAATGTCCTCGTGGGGGAAAGTCGCGGATGGAGCACCACAAAGGCTTGTTCTTCCTCTAATAACCTCTGTAATTTACAAATGACTTTCCAGAAGGATTAGAAAACAATAAGAATATTTTCTGCAGGTAATGGTAAAAATCTTAAGAAAAATAAACAGTAAAAATGTCTGTAAATCACTACAGGATAATTTGGATAAATCAAGCAATTTGAGTGATAGACGGATAATGGAACCTATTGTAGAAAAGAGCCATGTAATGGAAAGGAGAGACAACAAAATTAAACCACATGAATACAGACTGTGACAAAATTTTGTTAGTATCAGACAGACAATGAAGGGACAAGGTGTTGTTAGCCCCCAAAAATCAAGTTGGGATCATGTTTACGTAACCGTGACAATTTTAAATGCTGTACAGGAAAGCTATGAAATATAGATGAAGAATCATTAAAAATGTTCTTTATATTATATATTACTGGTGCAGCAGCTGTGTGGTCCAACACATCTAAAAACACCTGAATATTTTGTATTATTATTATTATTGTAATAAAAAAGAAGCGCTAAGCCACAAGGGCTATACAGCGCTGCAGGGTAGGGAAGGAAGCGAGGGTATCAGGCGGTAGAAGGGAGGAGGGATGATCAGTAGGTTACAGAAAACAGCGGGGTGGGAAGACAAGAAGCGGTGCAGCGATGACCACGCTGCCTGATACCAGGATGACCACGCTGGCTGATACCAGGATGACCACGCTGCCTGATACCAGGATGACCACGCTGGCTGATACCAGGATGACCACGCTGGCTGATACCAGGATGACCACGCTGCCTGATACCAGGATGGCCACGCTGGCTGATACCAGGATGACCACGCTGCCTGATACCAGGATGACCACGCTGCCTGATACCAGGATGACCACGCTGCCTGATACCAGGATGACCACGCTGCCTGATACCAGGATGACCACGCTGCCTGATACCAGGATGACCACGCTGGCTGATACCAGGATGACCACGGCTCTGATACCAGGATGACCACGCTGGCTGATACCAGGATGACCACGCTGGCTGATACCAGGATGACCACGCTGCCTGATACCAGGATGACCACGCTGGCTGATACCAGGATGACCACGCTGGCTGATACCAGGATGACCACGCTGGCTGATACCAGGATGACCACGCTGCCTGATACCAGGATGACCACGCTGGCTGATACCAGGATGACCACGCTGGCTGATACCAGGATGACCACGCTGCCTGATACCAGGATGACCACGCTGGCTGATACCAGGATGACCACGCTGCCTGATACCAGGATGACCACGCTGCCTGATACCAGGATGAACACGCTGGCTGATACCAGGATGACCACGCTGCCTGATACCAGGATGACCACGCTGACTGATACCAGGATGTCCACGCTGCCTGATACCAGGATGACCACGCTGCCTGATACCAGGATGACCACGCTGCCTGATACCAGGATGACCACGCTGCCTGATACCAGGATGACCACGCTGGCTGATACCAGGATGACCACGCTGCCTGATACCAGGATGACCACGCTGCCTGATACCAGGATGACCACGCTGGGCTGATACCAGGATGACCACGCTGCCTGATACCAGGATGACCACGCTGGCTGATACCAGGATGACCACGCTGGCTGATACCAGGATGACCACGCTGGCTGATACCAGGATGACCACGCTGCCTGATACCAGGATGACCACGCTGGCTGATACCAGGATGACCACGCTGGCTGATACCAGGATGAGAGATGTGAAAATATACAAACTTTGTATGTTGCTATCATACCACACACACACACACACACACACACACACACACACACGCGCGCGCGCACACACACATGCACACATACACACACACACAGACACACACACACACACACACATACACACACACATACACACACACACGCTAACTAACTAACACACACACACACACACACACTGGAGGACAGGAGGAGGTATAGGGGGACATGATAACGACGTACAAAATACTGAGAGGAAGTGACAGGGTGGACAAGGCCAGAATGTTTCAGAAATGGAACACAGTGACAAGGGGACATAACTGGAAATTAAAAATTCAGATAAGTCATAGGGATGTTAGGAAACACTTCTTCAGCCTTAGAGTTGTCAAGATGTGGAATAATCTGGAGAATGAAGTAGTGGAGGCAGGATCCATGCATACCTTTAAGAAGAGGTACGATAAGGCTCTGGGACAGACAGTGGACCTAGTAGCGATCGGCGAAGAGGCGGGGCCAAGAGCTAAAAATCGACCCCTGCAACTACAAACAGGTGAGTACAAATAGGTAAGTACACACACAGGTGCAAAGATAGAACTGCAGTACCTCACTGAGGAAAACAGAACCGCCAAAGGGCTGGAAAACTGCGATTGTAGCATGTGTTTTAAAGGAGAGAGCCAGACAGTGCTAAACAACACACTTGTAACACTGACATGCATACCTGAGAGGCAGATGAAATGACGGATAGAAAATATTTATATTCCATTATCAAAATAACGCTTTGCTTCCCTTGATCGAAACGTCGTTATGAATGAAGATTTACGCTGTTTTATGCGCCTCTCCATTCACTTGTTGCTTCACTGTCTCTCCTACCAAACACTTAAGGTCACTGAGAAAGCCTAAGAGATAAGATAGCAAGAGAAATAGAAAAAAATATGCTTTGTTTAGATAATCAACATAGATTCAGATAAAAAAAAAAAACTACGAAATTAACCCAGCTTTATGTGGTACACCGACTAGTGTTAAGCAAGAAAGTAAAGGAAGGCTGCATATTCCTTGAGTATGAGGAGGCCTAGTCCATGATCCCCTGCAGAACGCTAATTTACAAAATACTAAACCTTCACGAGTGACAGAGACGCTGTTACAATGGAAATTAACACTATGAGACGGGATGTCAAATATTTTAATTCTTGTATTTCTGGTGACACACCGGCCGTCCTCAACGAGGAAGGGCAAGTCGAGAAACAAGGCAACACATTCACCATCATTCTTTCAATAGCACTCTTGCCACAAGTGCACAGATATCACAATTCAACTGAGACTTCATTAGCCCCAAAGTTATAATCCATGAAGTGTGTAAAACTCGTAAGACCAGCAACGTTTGTCAGGCGTAGTAACGAGCGGTACGGATTTATAAGCAGGGAGAGAGAGAGAGAGAGTAAGGTCCGCAGCAGCCGCAATCACAGCGCCCATGTCGTCTACCCCTCTATTTATACACATTGAGTAGTGTGCTACTCACTGTAGATACATTGAGTATTTATGTAACATTGTGTAAATACACTGAGTATATATGTGTCACTCAGTATACGTTAACTAAGCGATGTACCGCAGTGCGCATACACAGACTGGTACGGAACTTAGTGTCTCCACCGATAGGTGGAGTATATGTACACCGAGGGTATTATATCCTGGGAAAGCGGTAATCCCAGTTGGGTCATTCAGCGGTGATATACAGCGATAGTTTAGTTTAATCCATAACTATGTAATATTACATGTTTGTTGTTGTCTGCTATATTGTGGCCTTTCTAGTCCAGGATGTTAATAAAGACTAGCTAATCCTAGCAGTTAATAAGGTCTTGATAATCTTGGCAGTTAATAAGGTTTCAGTAATCCTGGCAGTTAATAAGGTCTCAGTAATCCTGGCAATTAATAAGGTCTTGGTAATCCTGGTAATTAATAAGGTCTTGGTAAGACTGGCAGTTAATAAGGTCTTGGTAATACTAGCAGTTAACAAGATCTTGATAATACTGGCAGTTAATAAGGTTTTGGTAATCCTGGCAACTAGTAAGGCCTTGGTAATTCTGGCAGTTAAGGTCTTGGTAATCCTGATGGTTAGTAAGGCCTTGGTAATCCTGGCAGTTAATAAGGACTATGTAATCCTGTCAGTAAAAAAGGCCTAGGTAATCCTGGCAGTAAGGCCTTGGTAATACTGGTGGTTAATAATAACTAGGTAATCTTGACAGTTAATAAAGCCTTGGTAATCCTGGCCGTTAATAAAGTCTTAGTAGTCCTGGTAATTAATAAAACCTTTGTAATCCTGGCAATTAATAAGGCCTTAGTAATCCTGGCAGTTAATAAGGTCTTGGTAATCCTGGCAGTTAAAAAGACCTTGGTAATCCTGGCAATTAATAAGGCCTTAGTAATCCTGGCAATTAATAAGGCCTTAGTAATCCTGGCAGTTAATAAGGTCTTGGTAATCCTGGCAATTAATAAAGCTTTGGTAATCCTGGTAGTTAATAAGTTCTTGGTATTCCTGGCAGTTAATAAGGACTAGGTAATTCTGGCAGTTAATAAGGCCTTGACAATCCCGGCAGTTAATAAATTCTTGATAATTCTTGCAGTTAATAAAGTCTGATACTGTCAGTTAATGAGACCTAAGTAATCCTGGCATTTAAAACGTCCTAAAACTAAAAAACTACAAGAGCTTCGGTCATTTCGTGACCTGAGTCAAGTATCCACTGTGTCACATTAACTCAGTCTCTTCTACATCAATGTATGCATAAGGAAAAAAATGCAGTGTGGCATAATATTTTCAATGCAGGTGAAGTTTACCCTTGAAGATGTGAATCCAATCATTATTGTTTGGAAATTTTCTCAAATTTATAAAAGATGATATTTTGGAAAATGCATACCCCAAAACTAAATTGACCCTTCCGCTAAGTAAGTTGATGTCACCTGATATCTCAACTGATGTCTAAAAGGCAAAAACTTTGCTCTTCACCTGTGTCCGTTCCTCATAAATATCGACAATACACCATTGCATCCTAAAGAAGCTGTTTTGAGAAATCAGTGGAAAAAAGAGAGGTCCTTGGTGTGTGTACTCAGTTGTATTCACCTAGTTGTGGTTGCAGGGGTCGATTCACAGCTCCTGGCCCGGCCTCTTCACTGGTCGCTACTAGGTCACTCTTCCTGCTGTATGAGCTTTATCAAAGCTATGTATGGATCCTGCCTCATCTACATCACTATCCAGACTGTTCCACTTCCCGACAATTCTGTAACTGAAGAAATACTTCTTAACATCCCTGTGATTCATGTGAGTCTTCAAGTTCTAATTGTGACCCCTTATTGCTGTGTCCCATCTCTGGAATATCATGTTTCTGTCAACCATGTCAATTAATTCCTCTCAGTATTTTATATATCGTCATCATATCCCCGCTATCTCATCAACTTCACATCATCTTCAAACAGGGACACTTCTGAGTCTATTCCTTCCGTCATGTCGTTCACATTTACCAGAAACAGCACCGGTCCTAGGGCTGACCCCTGTGGAACCCCGCTTATCACAGGCACCCACTCTGACACCTCGTAACGTACCATGACTCGCTGATGCCTTCCCGACAGGTATTCCTTGATTCATTGCAGTGCCTTCCCTGTTATATTTGCCTGGTCCTCTAGCTTATGCACTAATCTCTTGTGTGGAACTGTCAAAAGCCTTCTTACAGTCCAAGAAAACGCAATCTACCCACCCCTTTCTCTCTTGTTTTACTTCTGTCACCCTGTCATAGAACTCAGTAGGTTTGTGACACAGGATTTCCCGTCTCCGAAACCGTGCTGGTTGTCGTTGATAAGCTCATTTCTTTCTAGGACCTCCATCACTCTTCTCCAGCATAGTGTGAGCTGGGGGCTGTAAGTGTGGATTGTGGTTTGTGTTGGGATAGTGTGTTTAGCTGTGGGGTTCTGATGGTGGTTGTGTGTGTGATTGCACTTGTTGCTCTGCCTGGCTCTGGTTGTCCTCTGCTGACTCTGTCCTTGTCTCTCTTCCTAGCACCTTTCGTTTCTGTGTCTTCTCCCTCAGCTGCTGTCATTCTGTACTTGTTCTGCAGTGGTCTAGGGACACCCTCTTGTATGTTGATGATTCCTTTAGCCGTGGTTTCTCTCGCAGGATCTGTTCCACTCTATTTCTGTCTTGAAAATCAGTCTGACCGGCCAGTTTCTCTCCTCCAAGTACCCTCCTATTCTCTGAAAGTTTAACATCTCAGTCATATCCTCTTTGCCTATTTCTGTGATTATGTTTTCAATCTCCCATTTTTCTTTCTGTCATCTTTCATTGTGTCTTCCCGTCGCTCTCCTGAAGTCCATGAATAAATACTGACTCAGAATGTTTGTACTTGTACATGTGGTTCTCTGGCCTGACTGTGACCTGATGATGACCCAACCGCCTACATGCTGGTTCCTTGTATGTTTATTCTTCTTCCTAGAATGCCTACCTCCTAGATTCCTAGCTACCAAGTGTCTGTGTGTGTGTGTGCCCAGAAAATAACCCTCCTTATTTGCTTCCCCTTAGCCAATTTACCTATCAGTGATACTAAGTCTACTCTCTGCTTCTACCAGTGCCTGAGGAAACACTTGCATGTGTGTGTGTGTGTGTGTGTGTGTGTGTGTGTGTGTGTGTGTGTGTGTGTGTGTGTGTGTGTGTGTGTGTGTGTGTGTGTGTGTGCGTGGGTACTCACAGGTGCACGTTTGTTTGTGTATGTACTGGTGGAGCCCCACACTAGCCTGCCATCATGCCCTGCCTTAACTCACCTACACTTCAATAAATGCTATTAAGCAATAGTAAATGCTATTTACTATAATTCTGATAGCTTACAGAAATGAATGACTCTCAGTTTCCAGCATGCAGAGACTGGTGCTATTGCACCTCCAACTAGGTGAATATTACAAGTGTCTGGCAGAGAAGTGGGGGTCTCGTTGTTGCTCTCTGCTGCTCCCTTGCTGTGTCTTACTCTCCAGTCTTCTTGATCCTTTGCAATCACTTTGCTCCTATAGTAAGTTGCACTAATATATATAAATTATATATTATATATATATATATATATATATATATATATATATATATTATATATATATATATATACATGTTACTATAACCACAAGCTTGTGGTATTTATTCAACAACACTGTGATTAGCCAAGGACTCGAACCCATTTCGTTTTGGCCCACCTCATGGTGAGCGAAAATCACATGATGCTCTAACCCACAGGACTACCAAATCCTACAAAAATCAAGCACCTAGCAGAGCTAGGTGTTTTACCTTGAGCCGAGGATCTACAGTGGTGTGGGTGGCTCTGAGCTGTATCTCATCTCTCTTTATATATATATATATATATATATATAATATATATATATATATGCAATACTATTTATTTATTCTCCATATGCCCCTAAAGTGTTTACACTTTACTTCTCGTAACTTTACATCTTTCCTTATTTATGACACAAAGCCTGACTATGGCAGTACCACTTTCTGGAGGTCTCCTGAAATGCCAACCTTCACTGATACTTTTGTTGTGTTTTTACCACCTTCCCTTTGTTTGTTATCTTGTCGCACTTACTATATGCTACCTCACAGTTCGCTCAATAACAAACTTGACTTACACTTGACTTTCTGACTTTGGGTTTACTTGTCCTTCTAAATTGACTATTTGTAGCTCTGTGGTAGCAGGTGCCTGCTAGGCCTCTTAACATGCTTTGGCACTTTCAAATTTCCTGAAACTTCAGCCTTCCTCTCCCCTATTTCACTTTTAAAACTTCGTTGTCACTTGGTGGGTTGTTCACTGACCCAGTCACTATCAATGGCTTCTGCTAAGAGTTAAAGCACGCCCTTAAAAGCACTTAAATTCTGGGAGCCTTGTTGCCCCTACACCTTGACCGCCGCGCGCGCGCGCGCATGTAAGTGTATGTGTGTATGTGTGTGTGTGTGTGTGTGTGTGTGTGTGTGTGTGTGTGTGTGTGTGTGTGTGTGTGTGTGTGTGTATGTGTGTGTGTGTGTGTGTGTGTGTGTGTGTGTGTGTGTGTGTGTGTGTGTGTGTGTGCGCGTGTCCTCGCATCTCCGGTCTACTCTTACAGCGTGAAGACAGCTGCCAGCTTCTTGATCTCCCTCGGAGTGTTCTTTGTCTGTCTTCCTCTGGTGACGATGTCAGATGGGAGGGTAGAGATGATGAAAGGGTGATGGTGTTGATGATTGCAGCGAAATGGGAGGGTGTTGGTAATGGGAAAATGATGGTGTTGAGGGTGATGGTGTTGGCTATTGAAGGGTGGTTGTGATGATGGAGAGGTGAAGGTGATGGGAGGGTGTTGATGATGCATTGGAATATATAGGAAAGGCAGATAGCAAAAAAATCTTCACAATCCATTCCATGGTTATCTTCAGAACACTAAATGCTGCTGTCTCGATGGAAGACTACCAATACCAGATAGTGGAAGCAAGAAAAGTAAACTAAGTGCATCCCTCCCCACTCTCCACTTCCCTCGGCCACTGACACTTTGAAACACAAAAAAGAAACTCTTTCTGCCTTTGGAAAATGAACATGGACATTTTAGAGGGTAGGTAGAAACAGTTGGAATGTATGTCTACTACTATTACTACTGCTGCTAAAACTACTACAACAACTACTACTACTACTACTACTACTACTACTACTACACACTGCTGCTGCTGCTGCTGCTGCTGCTGCTGCTGCTGCTGCTGCTGGACATGGTGTTGTTCCAAAACTTCTGTCATAATGGCGAAGTCATCTGCCTGGAAAGGAGTGTGACTAATAATTCCAATATTTGTAAAGTGTTTGTCTAGCTCATTCTTATTGGACTGAATTGCTTTCAGCACTAACAACTTCTGGAGAGAGAGAGAGAGAGAGAGAGAGAGAGAGAGAGAGAGAGAGAGAGAGAGAGAGAGAGAGAGAGAGAATATTCTGATGCTCCAGAATTTTGTAAGAAACCTTAACTCTATTTGTTTTGAGCTGCTCACCGGGGAGTTTCATACCCTTGTATCGAGTAATGGTTTCATTTTGCACTTCAGAAAAATCTTCATGCCTGAGTAAGCTCGATTTGTTTTGTATATTGAAGGTCTGAGGTCACCACCACCACTTTACAGCCTTCGTTTTCCCAGACAGAACAGACTGAGCAATCCAATTCTTGAAGCTGATGCAAGTTTTATTGCTTTTCTTCGCACTTCACTAGTTTATCAACATCTGTTACATAGTAATAATGTTGGGAGAAATACAGACAATATATATGCGATATTTGAGTGTGGTAACGTTTCGCTCGCCAGAAGCTTGACGAAGCTCCTGGAGAGCGAAACGTTGCTACAGTAAAATGTAGCATTAGTTGCACATGTGTCCTTTACACGGTTAGTACACCATACCTGGAAAGCCCACTCGTGACGGTGACTAGCAAAAGTATTGTGCAGTGTTAATGCTAGTTTAAGTTTTAATGTTCATACTGGTTTAATTTTTAATGTTCATGAAATTTCTTCCGATAAAACCAAGCATTGTGTCGGTTTTTTTGCTCTCAACAAGATATTCCTTAGTATATTTTAGGTCATTGATTATGATCATTCCAAGTTTTTTCTCCATTTGTGATACGCGACGTTGATATTGATAGCAGTAAGTGGGGGATGGGGATGAAAGGGTGAAAATGGTAATGATTGGGTGATGGAGATGATGATGATGAGTGGGTGGTGATGAGGAGAGAGTGATAGTGGTGGCGGTGGTGTGTGGGCGGCGAAGAAGGTGATGAGAATGTTTTAGCGGTGATGATGAGGCTATACGATGCCTCTTAGTTAATTTTTTATCTTCATTATACCCCATTACCCATTCTGTTAGCGGCAGTCAAAAACATTACCGAGGGGCGTAAAGGATCCAAGGATCCCCGTATTTTCTGAGTGCTAAGCAAGTTACCGTGGTAATGTAATACTACTACTGCTATTTACAAGTTTATGATCTGGTAACAGTCGTGGTGAGCTGTTTACGCGGTTACAAATTTCCTCCTCAAAGCTCAAAGCGCAGCAAATATGTGGTTATAAACTGCGTATAATTCCCGATATCTTAGCAAAGTTTCGTTGAACGTAAACAAACTCAAGTGGTTATGAGTTATTTAAAACAGACAGACAGGGTAATTTTTTTTCCAGAATGACTGATAGTGTTCCACTGTTGATAAAATACTTCTTATTGAACTTTTTTTTTTCGTGCTCTGGCCCACGTCCTTGTCTTTTCCTTCTCTGAATCTGTTATTACTACTACTAAGAAAATCTGAAAGTGGCTGCTTATATTATTGATAGAATTGACCCATTTTTACTCTCTAGTTTCCCTGGTTTTTTGTTTCTTTCCTTCAGTCTGACTGCGACCTGTGGGAGTATATTCAGTATGGCTTTATACCATGATCTCTTAACCCCAGGCTAAGATTGAGGTGTCCACTTCATCTCACTACACTGAGGTGTTAACTTCATCCCAATGCACTGAGGTGTCCACTTCTCACTACAATGAGGTGTCCACTTCATCTCACTGCATTGAAGTGTCCACTTCATCTCACAACATTGAGATGTCCACTTCATCTCAATGCACTGATAAAGAAGATACACAATTCTTTAATATACACTATTCCCAAAAGATAGATTCGCTATTATAATAACAGGTTATATTACAAAACAGAGGGAATAATACAAGGACACCAGTCAGTGTTCAATTAGGACTCTCAGCCGACATCGAGGTTGACTGGTGTCACAAGCTTCCTCTGTCTGCTTGACATAAGACGTACCGTGCCTCTCTCCTAGCTGTATGCTTTACACTAAATATTTCTTGTGGGAAATTCCCATATGGAGACCATATGGTCATACGCGGGGCACATAAGGACGAGAATTTAAGTCTCATGGTTTCTCTAAGAGACAGAAAACTCATAAAACTGGCAGGATGTGAGACTAGCACTTCTCTCATAATTCTCAAAAAGAAAAAAAAATGGAAACAACTAACTAAATACATCACACTGGCAGTTTAGAGCATTTATGGTTGATAAAGAAACATAAAATTGAAGTGTCTATTTCAGATACAGGAACACATTTGAGTCCAAGGGGCATAGTAAAGAGTTCAGTGTGAAATGTGGAAACCCAATTTCTACATAATATCTATTACTCTGACGGGATGATGGACCCACCCATGAACATACATAATTTGTGGAAGAGAATGCCAAGTGACTCTGGCATCAATACAAATTAAAGCATCACGCTTAGCTTCCGGAGGAAGACTTGATTGTGATCGAAAAAAAATATTTAGGAGAAAGTGAAGGGCAGTGATTTTATTGAAGAGTAACTTTCTATTGTTTATGAAAGTCACGCTGCTGCCTTGCTTGACAGATCGTGTATTTGATTCATTTTGAGGTCAGTTCTAGTTTCCTTTTATCTTTCTGAAGAAATTTTGGAGAGCATCTGTGGAAGGGCTTCGATGGTAATGAATATACAAGTCTTTCAGGTACACGATCACTGAGTCTTGCAATATCAAGTTCTTTCCGCTGTTTTAGAATGTTGGCTGTGCATGAGCAACCTTGGACAGTGGTTCTCAAACTGAGGTCTATGGTATGATATGATGGAGGTCTTAGCGGTCTATGAAAATTTTGGAAATTTGCCAGAAAATCTAAGAATTTAAAAATAAAATAATGAGGTACTGAATATGAGGAACGTAAAAGTGCCACACATTTAGAGAAAATTAGTCCTAAATTGCAAATTTTTGAGGGGTAATTGTGGAGCAACATTGTCTCACTGGGTACACGAAGTCAAGCACACATCCTGTTGCCTACTCAGGAAGATCGCGTTTCTCCATTTCATTTTATCGCTAGGCTTCGTGAATAGTTATTGTTGCTCTTCAAATATAATTTAGGCTGTCTACGGTGATATCAAGTTTTTTTTCAGTGGATATATAGAGAAAAAATTGAAAAACCTCTCTTAGAATAATCCTATTGATTCTTTCTGTTTTTTTTCAAGTCACGCAAGCTTTCTGTCTGATGCGAGAGGCAGTAGCAAGACAGTAGTCTGATGAACGTAAAATATAAATTTCATGAAATTCTTTTCACCTAAATATACGGGATGAAACACTGCAGCAGTTCAAAGTGCTCACAGCTTCTCTTTGTATTGGTAACAAAAGTTTAATTAGAGCAAGCCCAATATCTGTATCTGGTTACATATTGAAGCCGAAACTCAGTCATACAATTGTATACCGCGGACTGAGCCTCCCTGTCGAGGTGGACGCACGTTAAAAATTTTCATTTTCTGAGGCGAGACGATCAACCCTAGTTGCTGATACGAATGTATTACGTAGTCAAAGATGTTGTGGCTGAATTCGATGGTGTGAATTATATCATCTGGATTAAGCAAGTAATGCTTGAGGTAGCTAGGCAAATAATTTTGTAAAACATTAATTGGAATACTGAATGAGGAGGGACGGAGGGCGCCTTCCTGTGGAGCTCCTAATTCAAAGTCTATAATTACGCTCCTACGTCCCTGAAACAGCAGAAAAGACTTTCTGTTGGACAGGTATCCTTTGATCCACGGGAGAAGCCATCCTCCTACATCCATTTGGCAGGTTCACTAATGATTACATGCCGGTTAGCAGTATCCAGTGCAGCCTTGAGGTTAAGGAAGGGAGTGTAGGAGCTGTCAGTAAGCAGAGAAAGATGGTTATCCAATGTTGCACACTCCTTCCATGCATGAAACTATTCTTCAGCCCTACTCAAAAAATTGTTCTATATCTTCCTCTCTCAGTCTCCCTCTCTCTCTCTCTCTCTGTTCTCTCTCTCTCTCTCTCTCTCTCTCTCTCTCTCTCTCTCTCTCTCTCTCTCTCTCTCTCTCTCTCTCTCTCTCTCTCTCTCTCTCTCTCTTTGCATAAAGAGAGAGTTTGGCGATAAATGGTATAAAATACCGACACAAATGAAGTATATTGCGATTCCCAATTGGCAGTGTTCATATTGCAAGAGTTTATGTTGTCAGAACAGTTACCTCTGCCTCTGCCTCTCTGATTTTCTTAATCTGGCCTCTCACTAGTATGACTACAACAACAACGCATGCTGGAACCTCGCCACTGTCTGCGAACTCTCTCTCTTGCCTTATTTCCTCCTTAAAGATGAAAGGTGTCTTTGAAATAGACACACACATACACACATATTCTCTCTCTCTCTGTCTCTCTCTATTGTTGTTTTTCTCGCATGTTTTCCTCCTTTGTCCCTCTTTTTCATATTTCCATATATTCCTTTCCTTACTTTTATTCTCTTTTTCTTCTCCTCTGGCGGAGTCAAATGCAGTGTTGGCAGCTTTCAAAGAGACCCCACACAAAAGACCCCCTTGATAACTAAATTTAGATATCAAGGGTTCAACTTACCTAGGTGCGACAGAAATAACAGGCAACAAGAGAGGGAGGGGGGAAGGGTGGCCTGTATGTCAAAATAGGCTCTCATTTGCAGAGTTTCTATACACCACAAATAATGTAGTTCAAGTTTTGGCAGTAAAGATTTAGAAGCGAAGCCTAGTCATTGCGGTTGTATATATACCGCCAGATGCATCTTCCCAATAGCTAAAGGAACAGGTATTGAAAATCGAATACTGTCTGGAAAATCTTTCAACCTCAGACCCAAATACAATGTTGCTTGATGATTTCAACTTACAGTATATCAAATGGAAGAATGTAACAAATAGTGTAACAGCAGAGATATTTCTAGGAGGCAGCTCACACGAACATTCTCACTATAATGAGGTGTTGAGTCTCAGTAATAAATTCGTCCTAAGTCAGCAAATAGTGAATCCAACAAGGCTGGAAAATACACTTGAACTTTTTAGAGCAAATAATAATGATCTGGTACAAAATGTAAGTGGAAAAGATATTTAATTCAGATCACAACCAAATCAACGTTCAGACCTGTATGTACGGGGGTCCTG
Organism: Cherax quadricarinatus; assembly: GCF_026875155.1. Taxonomy (NCBI): domain Eukaryota; kingdom Metazoa; phylum Arthropoda; class Malacostraca; order Decapoda; family Parastacidae; genus Cherax; species Cherax quadricarinatus. The sequence goes on along the minus strand of NC_069407.1, from coordinate 41,796,614 downwards.
GTCAGTAAAATGCAAATCAAACAACTATGAAGGTGTTTTCAACAAAATCATCCTTAACATCGAGAACATCAAATCGTGTCCTTAACGAAACGTGCTGGGAAGATATACTTAATAACATGTATTTGAACCAGTGCCTAGAAAGGATCACTTCTGAGGAACTAAAAGTATGCTCGAGGCACAATCCACTAAGGGAAGAGAAGAAAAGATAGAAATAAAAAGAGATACTTCCTCTACAGGCGAAGGCAAAGAATCACAGAGCTTCTCAAGGGTGCTAGACTCTCTGAAATGCGGAAGGAAGCACTGGCCAGGGAAACGGAAAATATTTAACTCAACTTGAATAAATCGTACGGAGTACAGGAGACAGAGGGAGCTACAAGCAATTCTTAAAATTGAAAGAAATCCAAAATATTTCCACTCTTATACAAAATCCTGGGTGAAAACGACATCCATTCGTTTTCATTGTCAACATTCCCATGAAATCTGCCCCAGGCCCTGATTCGTGGAAGACAATGTTCATCAAGAACTGCGAGAAACCCCTCTCACATGCCTTAAATATTCTATGGTGAGGGAGCTAGACACGGGGCCATCCCACAGTCTATTGCCACAAAGGTGGCAATAGAACAATGGCAAAGAATTAATGACCATTAGCATTAACGTGTCACATAAAAAAAATTGAAAGAGTTCTGAGAAGTTCACCCCTCACTTGAATTCCCAGCAATACGCAACCCAGGGCAGCGCGGGTTTAGAGCACGTCGCTCCTGCCTCTCGCAACTACTAAACTATTATGACACAGTCTGGGATGCAATGGTAGACAAAAAGAATGTAAACGTAATATGCTCAGATTTTGCAAAAGTCTTCGACTAGCACGATCATGGTGTAATAACACAAAATGGATACTAAAGGAATAACTGGAAAAATGGACAGATGGATTTCAACCTTCTAACCAAAAGAACGAAAAGAGTAATAGTTAACAGAATTAAGGCAGAGGCAGCCAGAGCGAAACGCTCTGTTCCCCAAGGCATAGTGCTCGCCCTAATCCTCTTTTCTTATTCTCATATCGGACATAGAGATGTAAATCACAGCACCATTTTCCGACACTATAATTTACAAGAGTGTCATCAGTCGGGGTCACTGTAAATCTCCAAGCAGATATGAATCAAGTCTTCCAGTGGGCTGACAAAACAATATGATGACCAACGAGGACAAATTTCAGTTACTCCTTTATGGAAAACTTGAGGTAATAAAAAAAAACGGAGTATATAGCACATTTTCACCATTCAACAGAGCGAAAAGCTGGTGTGAAAGACATAGGAGTGATAATTTCACCTTCCAGTTCACAGCAGTGTCATTATCACAACCATGAGGAAAATGATAGGATGGATAACGAAAACCTTCAAAACACGGGATGATAACCAAGTGATGACTCTCTTTAATTCGCATGTTCTCTCTAGACAGGAATATTGCTGTACACTAACAGCTCCTTTCAAGGTAGGCAAAATTGTGGATCTAGAGAATATACAGAGAACCTTCATTGCACGTGTAAGCTCTGTCAAACACCTTAATTACTGAGAGTATTTGAAGTCCCTTAACCTGCACTCCTTAGAACGCAGACGAGAGTTACATCACAATTTGCACCTGGAAAATCCTAGAGGGACTGGTCCCAAATCTGTATACAGAAATCACTGTCTACGAAAGAACAAGTCTCGGTAGACGATGCAACATAATCCCAATGAAAATCAGAGGTGACAAGTACACTGAGTAAAACCCAAGTGTACGGGGCCCGAGATTATTCAGCAGCCTCCCGTCATATATGATGGGGATTACCAATAAACCTGCATTTGTCTTCAAGAGAGAACTGGATAGGTTGATAAAGTCAGTTCCTGACCAACCGACCCGTGATTCGGACGCTGAACTTAGCGTGGCCACCAATAACAACCTGATTGACCAAACCTTGATCCATCGGGAGGCCTGGTCATGGACGAGTCCCAGGGACGTTGACCCTCAGAAAATTCTCAGTGTAAACTCCAGGTAATGTGAATGGATGGGGGAGAAGAAATCTTTTTTCATCAAAGATGAGAGTGATCTTCGAGTGGATGGTATACAAGGTGTGAGAGGGTAGAGAGGGCTGAGAGGAGTGAAGGTAGAGAGGGCTGAGAGGAGCGAGGGTAGAGAGGGCTGAGAGGAGTGAAGGTAGAGAGGGCTGAGAGGAGTGAAGGTAGAGAGGGCTGAGAGGAGCGAGGGTAGAGAGGGCTGAGAGGAGTGAGGGTAGAGAGGGCTGAGAGGAGTGAAGGTAGAGAGGGCTGAGAGGAGTGAGGGTAGAGAGGGCTGAGAGGAGCGAGGGTAGAGAGGGCTGAGAGGAGCGAGGGTAGAGAGGGCTGAGAGGAGTGAAGGTAGAGAGGGCTGAGAGGAGCGAGGGTAGAGAGGGCTGAGAGGAGTGAAGGTAGAGAGGGCTGAGAGGAGTGAAGGTAGAGAGGGCTGAGAGGAGCGAGGGTAGAGAGGGCTGAGAGGAGTGAGGGTAGAGAGGGCTGAGAGGAGTGAAGGTAGAGAGGGCTGAGAGGAGTGAGGGTAGAGAGGGCTGAGAGGAGCGAGGGTAGAGAGGGCTGAGAGGAGCGAGGGTAGAGAGGGCTGAGAGGAGTGAAGGTAGAGAGGGCTGAGAGGAGCGAGGGTAGAGAGGGCTGAGAGGAGCGAGGGTAGAGAGGGCTGAGAGGAGTGAGGGTAGAGAGGGCTGAGAGGAGTGAAGGTAGAGAGGGCTGAGAGGAGTGAGGGTAGAGAGGGCTGAGAGGAGCGAGGGTAGAGAGGGCTGAGAGGAGCGAGGGTAGAGAGGGCTGAGAGGAGTGAGGGTAGAGAGGGCTGAGAGGAGTGAGGGTAGAGAGAGGCTGAGAGGAGCGAGGGTAGAGAGGGCTGAGAGGAGCGAGGGTAGAGAGGGCTGAGAGGAGCGAGGGTAGAGAGGGCTGAGAGGAGTGAGGGTAGAGAGGGCTGAGAGGAGCGAGGGTAGAGAGGGCTGAGAGGAGTGAGGGTAGAGAGGGCTGAGAGGAGCGAGGGTAGAGAGGGCTGAGAGGAGCGAGGGTAGAGAGGGCTGAGAGGAGTGAGGGTAGAGAGGGCTGAGAGGAGCGAGGGTAGAGAGGGCTGAGAGGAGCGAGGGTAGAGAGGGCTGAGAGGAGCGAGGGTAGAGAGGGCTGAGAGGAGTGAGGGTAGAGAGGGCTGAGAGGAGCGAGGGTAGAGAGGGCTGAGAGGAGCGAGGGTAGAGAGGGCTGAGAGGAGTGAGGGTAGAGAGGGCTGAGAGGAGTGAGGGTAGAGAGGGCTGAGAGGAGCGAGGGTAGAGAGGGCTGAGAGATGAGGGTAGAGAGGGCTGAGAGGAGCTAGGGAGAGTAGGGCTGAGAGGAGCGAGGGTAGAGAGGGCTGAGAGGAGCGAGGGTAGAGAGGGCTGAGAGGAGTGAGGGTAAGAGAGGGCTGAGAGGGAGCTGAGGGTAGAGAGGGCTGAGATGAGGTAGAGAGGGTAGGAGGGTAGAGAGGGCTGAGAGGAGGAGGGTAGAGAGGGCTGAGAGGAGCGAGGGTAGTAAGAAGGAGGGCTGAGAGGAGCGAGGGTAGAGAGGCTGAGAGGAGCGAGGTAGAGAGGGCTGAGAGGAGGAGGGTAGAGAGGGCTGAGAGGAGTAGGGTAGAGAGGGCTGAGAGGAGGAGGGTAGTAGAGGGCTGAGAGGAGGAGGTAGAGGGCTAGAGAGAGGTAGAGAGGGCTGAGAGGAGCTGAGGGTAGAGAGGGCTGAGAGGAGTGAGGGTAGAGAGGGCTGAGAGGAGTGAGGGTAGAGAGGGCTGAGAGGAGCGAGGGTAGAGAGGGCTGAGAGGAGTGAGGGTAGAGAGGGCTGAGAGGAGCGAGGGTAGAGAGGGCTGAGAGGAGCGAGGGTAGAGAGGGCTGAGAGGAGTGAGGGTAAGAGGCTGAGAGGAGAGGTAAGGCTGAGAGGAGCGAGGGTAGAGAGGGCTGAGAGGAGTGAGGGTAGAGAGGGCTGAGAGGAGCGAGGGTAGAGAGAGGGCTGAGAGGAGCGAGGGTAGAGAGGGCTGAGAGGAGTGAGGGTAAGAGAGGGCTGAGAGGAGCGAGGGTAGAGAGGGCTGAGAGGAGTCGAGGGTAGAGAGGCGTGAGAGGAGCGAGGGTAGAGAGGGCTGAGAGGAGTGAGGGTAGAGAGGGCTGAGAGGAGCGAGGGTAGAGAGGGCTGAGAGGAGTGAGGGTAGAGAGGGCTGAGAGGAGGAGGGTAGAGAGGGCTGAGAGGAGCGAGGGTAGAGAGGGCTGAGAGGAGTGAGGGTAGAGAGGGCTGAGAGGAGTGAGGGTAGAGAGGGCTGAGAGGAGCTGAGGGTAGAGAGGGCTGAGAGGAGTGAGGGTAGAGAGGGCTGAGAGGAGCGAGGGTAGAGAGGGCTGAGAGGAGCGAGGGTAGAGAGGGCTGAGAGGAGCGAGGGTAGAGAGGGCTGAGAGGAGTGAGGGTAGAGAGGGCTGAGAGGAGTGAGGGTAGAGAGGGCTGAGAGGAGTGAGGGTAGAGAGGGCTGAGAGGAGTGAGGGTAGAGAGGGCTGAGAGGAGTGAGGGTAGAGAGGGCTGAGAGGAGCGAGGGTAGAGAGGGCTGAGAGGAGTGAGGGTAGAGAGGGCTGAGAGGAGTGAGGGTAGAGAGGGCTGAGAGGAGTGAGGGTAGAGAGGGCTGGAGAGGAGTGAGGGTAGAGAGAGGGCTGAGAGGAGTGAGGGTAGAGAGGGCTGAGAGGAGTGAGGGTAGAGAGGGCTGAGAGGAGTGAGGGTAGAGAGGGCTGAGAGGAGTGAGGGTAGAGAGGGCTGAGAGGAGTGAGGGTAGAGAGGGCTGAGAGGAGTGAGGGTAGAGAGGGCTGAGAGGAGTGAGGGTAGAGAGGGCTGAGAGGAGTGAGGGTAGAGAGGGCTGAGAGGAGTGAGGGTAGAGAGGGCTGAGAGGAGTGAGGGTAGAGAGGGCTGAGAGGAGTGAGGGTAGAGAGGGCTGAGAGGAGTGAGGGTAGAGAGGCTGAGAGGAGTAGGGTAGATAGGGCTGAGAGGAGTGTAGGGTAGAGAGGGCTGAGAGGAGGAGGTGAGGTGTAGTGATCAGGGCTGAGAGGAGTGAGGGTAGAGAGGGCTGAGAGGAGGTGGAGGGTTAGGAGAGGGATGGAGGGCTGATAGGAGGTAGGAGAGGGCTGAAGGGAGAGGGTAGGATGGTGCTGATGATGTGAGGGTAGAGAGGGCTGAGAGGACGTGGGTAGAGAGGGCTGAGTTGCGGTAATAGGGTGAGAGAGGGACTGAGTTGCTGTATCTAGGTGAGAGTAGGACTGATGGTTGCTTATAAGGGTAGAGAGGGACTGGATGGTTGCGTGTATCTAGGGTGAGAGAGGGACTGGATGGTTGCGTGTATCTAGGTGAGAGAGGATGGTATGGTTGCTGTATCTAGGGTGAGAGAGGACTGATGGTTGCGTGTATCTAGGGTGAGAGAGGGACTGGATGGTTGCGTGTATCTAGGGTGAGAGAGGGACTGGATGGTTGCGTGTATCTAGGGTGAGAGAGGGACTGGATGGTTGCGTGTATCTAGGGTGAGAGAGGGACTGGATGGTTGCGTGTATCTAGGGTGAGAGAGGGACTGGATGGTTGCGTGTATCTAGGGTGAGAGAGGGACTGGATGGTTGCGTGTATCTAGGGTGAGAGAGGGACTGGATGGTTGCGTGTATCTAGGGTGAGAGAGGGACTGGATGGTTGCGTGTATCTAGGGTGAGAGAGGGACTGGATGGTTGCGTGTATCTAGGGTGAGAGAGGGACTGGATGGTTGCGTGTATCTAGGGTGAGAGAGGGACTGGATGGTTGCGTGTATCTAGGGTGAGAGAGGGACTGGATGGTTGCGTGTATCTAGGGTGAGAGAGGGACTGGATGGTTGCGTGTATCTTGGTGAGAGAGGGACTGGATGGTTGCGTGTATCTAGGGTGAGAGAGGGACTGGATGTTGGGTATAGTGAGAAGGACGATGTGTATCTAGGTGTGAGAGAGGGACTGGATGGTTGCGTGTATCTAGGGTGAGAGAGGGACTGGATGGTTGCGTGTATCTAGGGTGAGAGAGGGACTGGATGGTTGCGTGTATCTAGGGTGAGAGAGGGACTGAGATGGTTGCGTGTATCTAGGGTGAGAGAGGGACTGGATGGTTGCGTGTATCTAGGTGATGAGAGAGGGACTGGATGGTTGCGTGAATCTAGGGTGAGAGAGGGACTGGATGGTTGCGTGTATCTAGGGTGAGAGAGGGACTGGATGGTTGCGTGTATCTAGGGTGAGAGAGGGACTGGATGGTTGCGTGTATCTAGGTGGTGAGAGAGGGACTGGATGGTTGCGTGTATCTAGGGTGAGAGAGAGGGACTGGATGGTTGCGTGTATCTAGGGTGAGAGAGGGGACTGGATGGATGCGTGTATCTAGGGTGAGAGAGGTAGCAGTGGAAGGTTGGTGTAAGCTAGGGTGAGAGAGGGACTAGGATGGTTAGGAGTATTAGGGTGAGAGAGGGACTGGATGGTTGAGTGTATCTAGGGTGAGAGAGGGACTGGATGGTTGCGTGTATCTAGGTGAGAGGAGGAATGGCAATAGTAGTTGGTGTAGTCTAGGGTGAGAAGAGGACTGGAAAGGTTCGTGTAAATCTGATGAGAGAGGGACTGGATGGTTGGTGTAGCATAGGGTGAGAAGAGGGACTGGATGGTGAGGATCTAGGTGTGAGAGCAGGGACAGGATGGTTGCGTGTATCAGGGTGAGAGAGGGACTGGAGGGTATGCGGTATTAGGGGGGAGAGAAGGGAAAGCAGGATAGGAATAGTTTGGTGAAGTAGGCAGGTAAAACACGTTCTTATTAAAATATGTATGAAATGTGTGTTTGTACGATTGGTAGGAGAAGGTGAGGCAGGTAGGGCTGAGAGAGACAGGTGAGAAAGGCAGGGATGAGAGAGATAGTTGAGGTAGGATGGATGAGAGAGACAGGTGAGAAAGGCAGGGATGAGAGAGATAGTTGAGGTAGGTATGGATGAGAGAGACAGGTGAGAAAGGCAGGGATGAGAGAGACAGGTGAGAAAGGCAGGGATGAGAGAGACAGGTGAGGTAGGCATTGATGAGAGAGACAGGTGAGAAAGGCCTGGATGAGAGAGATATGTGAGATAGGCAGGGACGAGAGAGATAGGTGAGAAAGGCAGGGATGAGAGAGACGGGTGAGAAAGGCAGGGATGAGAGAGATATGTGAGGTAGGCAGGGACGAGAGAGATAGGTGAGAAAGGCAGGGATGAGAGAGACGGGTGAGAAAGGCAGGGATGAGAGAGATAGTTGAGGTAGGCAGGGATGAGGGAGACAGGTGAGGTAGGCAGGGAAGAGAGAGACAGGTGAGAAAGGCAGGGATGAGAGAGATATGTGAGGTAGGCAGGGACGAGAGAGATAGGTGAGAAAGGCAGGGATGAGAGAGATATGTGAGGTAGGCAGGGACGAGAGAGACAGGTGAGAAAGGCAGGGATGAGAGAGATATGTGAGGTAGGCAGGGACGAGAGAGACAGGTGAGAAAGGCAGGGATGAGAGAGATATGTGAGGTAGGCAGGGACGAGAGAGATAGGTGAGAAAGGCAGGGATGAGAGAGACGGGTGAGAAAGGCAGGGATGAGAGAGATAGGTGAGGTAGGCAGGGATGAGAGGAGACAGGTGAGGTAGGCAGGGATGAGAGAGACAAGTGAGAAAGGCAGGGATGAGAGAGATATGTGAGGTAGGCAGGGACGAGAGAGATAGGTGAGAAAGGCAGGGATGAGAGAGACGGGTGAGAAAGGCAGGGATGAGAGAGATAGGTGAGGTAGGCAGGGATGAGAGAGACAGGTGAGGTAGGCAGGGATGATAGAGATAGGTGAGGTAGGCAGGGATGAGAGAGACAGGTGAGAAAGGCAGGGATGAGAGAGACATGTGAGGTAGGCAGGGATGAGAGTGACAGGTGAGGTGGGCAGGGATGAGAGAGACAGGTGAGAAAGGCAGGAATGAGAGAGATAGGTGAGAAAGGCAGGGATGAGAGAGATAGGTGAGGTAGACAGGGATGAGAGAGATATGTGAGGTAGGCAGGAATGAGAGAGATAGGTGAGGTAGGCAGGGATGAGAGAGATAAGTGAGGTAGGCAGGGGTGGGAGAGATAGGTGAAGTAGGCAGGGGTGGAGAGATAGGTGAGGTAGGCAGGGATGAGAGAGATAGGTGAGGTAGGCAGGGATGAGAGAAACAGGTGAGAAAGGCAGGGATGAGAGAGATAGGTGAGGTAGACAGGGATGAGAGAGACAGGTGAGAAAGGCAGGGATGTGAGAGATAGGTGAGGTAGGCAGGGATGAGAGACATAGGTGAGGTAGGCAGGGGTGGGAGAGATAGGTGAGGTAGGCAGGGATGAGAGAGATAGGTGAGGTAGGCAGGGATGAGAGAGACAGGTAAGAAAGGCAGGGATGAGAGAGATAGGTGAGGTAGACAGGGATGAGAGAGACAGGTGAGAAAGGCAGGGATGAGAGAGATCGGTGAGGTAGGCAGGGATGAGAGAGATAGGTGAGGTAGGCAGAGATGAGAGAGACAGGCGAGAAAGACAGAGATGAGAGAGATAGTTGAGATAGGCAGGGATGAGAGAGATAGGTTAGAAAGGCAGGGATGAGAGAGACAGGTGAGGTAGGCAGGGATGAGAGAGACAGGTGAAGTAGGCAGGAATGAGAGAGACAGGTGAGGTAGGCAGGGATGAGAGAGACAAGTGAGGTAAACAGGGATGGGAGAGACAGGTGAGGTAGGCAGAGACGAGAGAGACAGGTGAGGTAGGCAAGGATGAGAGAGACAGGTGAGAAAGGCAGGGATGAGAGAGACAGGTGATGTAGGCAGGGGTGGGAGAGACAGGTGAGAAAGGCAGGGATGAGAGAGATAGGTGAGGTAGGCAGGGATGAGAGACAGGTGAGAAAGACAGGGATGAGAGAAATAGTTGAGATAGGCAGGGATGAGAGGGATAGGTGAGAAAGGCAGGGATGAGAGAGACAGGTGAGGTAGGCAGGGATGAGAGAGACAGGTGAAGTAGGCAGGAATGAGAGAGACAGGTGAAGTAGGCAGAGATGAGAGAGACAGGTGAGGTAAACAGGGATGGGAGAGATAGGTGAGGTAGGAAGAGACGAGAGAGACAGGTGAGGTAGGCAGGGATGAGAGAGACAGGTGAGAAAGGCAGAGGTGAATGAGACAGGTGAGGTAGGCAGGGATGAAAGAGACAGGTGAGAAAGGCAGGGATGAAAGAGATAGGTGAGGTAGGCAAGGATGAGAGAGAAAGGTGAGGTAGGCAGGGATGAGAGAGACAGGTGAGAAAGGCAGGGATGAGAGAGATAGGTGAGGTAAACAAGGATGGGAGAGACAGGTGAGGTAAACACGGATGGGAGAGACAGGTGAGGTAAGCAGTTATGGGAGAGGTGGGAAAGGGGAAGAATTGATGAGGAGAGAAGTGTGAGCACAAGGGGAAAATGTGAGAGGCGAGAGAAAGGAATGGTTGAAAAAAAAAGAAAACAAGAGTTAGCATGAAAGTTTCTGGCTCACTGAAGAAGGCAAACGGACAGAGAAAAAACTAAACAGAAGAGACCAAAAAGAACACAAGCAGAAAACAGACAAAAGAACCTGAAAAAAGATGTTACTAAGTCTCTTGGCGAGGCATGGTCTAAGAGCGAGTTGGTTTACTTTATAAAACCCCTTGGTGGGCGAAACGTCTCATCAATAACATTGCACATACATCTCTTTATATACCTCTGTTCATACCTGCTGTCTCATGCTCACCTTCCAGTAAGAACCTCGCGAACTTACAGGTGAATCCTACAGTATGACATTGCTAAGTTAATGAAGTTTATAACTGATGCTGGTGTCATGTCACAGGTACCTGTGACATGACATAGGGAATACTTAGACAGATAACGTGTGACATGACAGTATGATGTCATAGGTACCTGTCAACACGTGGGAATGCTTAGAAAGATAACTAGTGACATGACAACATCACGTCACAATTTATTTGTCAACACGTGGGAATGCACTGATGTAATCTGTGACATGACAACAAGTGGGAAAGCTTAGACAGATAACTTGTGACATGACAACATCATGTCACAGGCTATCTGTCATCGTATTCCCATGTGTTGACAAATACGTTTGACATGCCAGGTGCTTATTATAAGTATTTGTATTAGTATATATTGGTGCTGCTGTCGTGCTGGCAGTATAAATTTTTATTTAATTAATTTGACCTTGCATGCTATGTATTTTTATTTTGCTTATTTAATTCGTATTTTTTGGCAAGAAAGTCAAGCGATCAATCAGGTAAAGATCGTTCTTCCAGTCTCAGAACTGATCAAGGATCACCTAGCAGTATATAACGGCCTAGGAGCTCAGTCTGCCATTGTGGGACGTCCTAGGAAAGAGGACCTTAAGGACCCGACGACTTTCGCTCCGTCCTGGACCACTGTTAAATCACAACAGGAGGAAAGAACAACAGATAAGGATCCAACAGCGAATAAGAAACACTTTTTTGGGGGGGGTCTGATGATTTGTTTTGGGGTGTTAATACTCTGGAGAAAATCTTCTTCTTCTTCTTCTTCTTCTTCTTCTTCTTCTTCTTCTTCTTCTTCTTCTTCTTCTCCTCCTCCTCCTTCTCCTCCTCCTCCTCCTCCTCCTCCTCCTCCTCCTCCTCCTCCTCCTCCTTCTCCTCCTCCTCCTTCTTCTTCTTCTTCTTCTTCTTCTTCTTCTTCTTCTTCTTCTTCTTCTTCTTCTTCTTCTTCTTCTACAGGGAAAACCGAAAATTAATTAAGAGGAACAAAGATAAATAAAGAGTGAAAGAAAGTAGCATAAGAGAACAAAGAGGAGAGTAGATTAAATGAGGTAAGATGAACAGAGAGGAGAGTAGATGAAGAAGAGGCGAGAAGAGGAAGAGATGAGAATGCCAATAGGGAGGTGAGAAGATGAACAAAGAGGTGAAGAGAGGAAGAGAGAGGTGAGGAGAGAGAAATGAGAGAAGAGGAGAAAAGAGAGAAGCGTTAAGAACCAATAATAACATCACACAGAGAAGGAAAAACGAGGTTTTGAAAAGACAAAAGACATAAAAAATAACTGATAAAAATAACTTGGGGAAAAAACTAACTTACAAAAACTGTGGACTTAAAAAAAGCGAGTCTTCAAGACACAAGATACTTCGTTAGTGGAACCAGGCAGTGAAGCCTCGGAAGACAGTGAAGCCTCGGAAGATAGTGAAGCTTCAGAAGATAGTGAAGAGTCGGAAGATAGTGAAGTCTCGGAAGATAGTGAAGCCTAGGAAAATAGCGAAGCCTTGGAAGAAAGTGAAGCCTCGGAAGACAGCTAAGCCTCTGAAGACAGTGAAGCTTCAGTTAGTGAAGAATCAGAAGATAGTGAAGTCTCGAAAGATAGTGAAGCCTCGGAAGATAGTTATGCCTCGGAAGATAAAGAAGTCTTGGAAAGCAGTTAAGCCTCGGAAGATAGTGAAGCCTCGAAATATAGTGAACCCTCAGAAGAAAGTTAAATCTCGGAAGATAATGAATCCTCGGAAGATAGTGAAGCTTCGGAAGACAGTGAAGCTTCGGAATTTAGTGAAGCCTGGGAAGATTGTGAAGCTTTGGAAGATAATGAAGTCTCGGAAGAGAGTTTTGGGGAATTAATTAAGACAGTGTGTGTGGGGTCACGGCTGAGTCGGGTTAGTGGTCCCTTGTTTCAGTCGTGAATTCAATCTGAAGTCTGCCGCTCCACTTCAGAGTAACTTCAATCAATGGGACACTGACCTTTATTCCTCACAGTAGGCAGTGTTATAGTGACAGGCAGCTGATATGGTAATCTCTGGTCAAATGAATGCATTCAGGTGTACATATGTGTACACCTGAACGCATTCACCAATACTCACGTGGTAGTGTTAGGGTGGCCGGGGTTACCTGAGAATACCTGTGTGAGTCATGCAACTGCCTGCTCCAGCTAGTGAGTCCCTTGCCTGTGGTGATCGTATGGTGTACGAATGTAGTCACTGCGCAAGGACACAGACAGTAAGGGTGCCCTTCTTACAGCTGAATTGTGACTGTGCGGTCGGCTCAGCCTACCCCGCGGGCTGAAGGTGCCTAAGGCGTTACTGTTTATAGGAAGTGTTTTAAGCTAAACGACTATCTCTAACTTAACTTAAGTATGTGTAGTAGTAATTGAAGTGTATAATTAGTTAATTCTTAGTAATTAAGTATGTACAGAATTGATACCTCTCTAGGTGTTGTCCTTCCCCTCCCCTACATTCCCCCACCTGCGGGGTGGCATAACGTTCTGGGGAATCACGAAATTCACTACAAGAGTGAAGCTTCCGAAGGTAGTGAAGCCTCGGAAGATAGTGATGCCTCGTAAAATAGTAAATCCTTGGAAGAAAGTGAAGACTCGAGAGAAATTCAAACCCCGGAAGAAAGTGAAGCCTCGGAAGATAGTGAAGCCTCACTAGGTAGTGAAACATTGGAGGAAAGTGATGTCCCTGAGGATAGCAAAGTCTATGAAAAAGCGAGGCTTCAGAGAAAGCTAGGCCTTATTATTATTATTTTCATGGGAAAGGGAATCATACCTCGCTTGAGCTATGGAGAGGAACTCAGGTTTGATCCAAGAAATGGAAAGGCAGCTCTATTTCCTTGGATCAAGAGACCTTCATCAGCATCAAGACACCTTCCTCCTCCTTCCTCTTTGAAGAGGTGCAAGCAGAGGGAGAGACTGAGAGAGAGAGAGAGAGAGAAAGAGAGAGAGAGAGAGAGAGAGAGAGAGAGAGAGAGAGAGAGAGAGAGAGAGAGAGAAAAGGAAAGAGAAGATAGGCGTTGTATGACTTACGGGGTTAGTGTTTTTTCAATAATAATAATAATAATAATAATAATAATAATAATAATAACAATAATAATAAAATACAGTCAATCGCTGGAAACAATATGGATGAGGGTAGAGACGAAGACTAAACAGGATCATGTACTAAGTGTCTTTAGGATCGGGTACAAAAGGTAGACAGATCCTGTACAAAGGGTACGCAGTATCAGGAGCCAAAGGGCACAAAGGGAAGACATCACGTACAAAGGTAGACAAGATCAGGAGCATGAGTTGAGAGAGATGAGAAGTAGGCAAATAAACAGAAAAGAAAGACAGGAAGATAGACACAGACAGACATACGGACAGGTAATCGGCTAGATGGACACAGACAAGACGAAAGGATAACGGAGAGTATGGAAGAGGTAGAGAGAGAGAGCAAGAAGAGAGATAGTGAGGGAGTGAAGAATCATTCATGTGTGCAGTGTTGGGGTGGGGGGGGAGGGGCTAGATAAGGTATTAGTAGGAACACCTGAGAGGTGAGGGAAGGAGACGCAAGGGAAATATTGCCCAAACACGCTTCTCTCACACCTGCTCGTGGGATATTCTCAGGTGCAACCCGAATGAAGAAGAAGAGGAAGAGGAAACTAAAGGAGGAGAAGGAGGAGGAAGAAGAGGAAAATAAAGGAGGAGGAGGAAGAAAAGGCAAGATTGGTGGAATGAAAAGTTCTGAGCCAAGAAGCTGAAGAACTTAAAAGTAAGAATTTGAATTATTATGTGAAGCTTAATGGGAACAGAGGCAGAAAGAGAGAGAGAGAGAGAGAGAGAGAGAGAGAGAGGAGAGAGAGAGAGAGAGAGAGAGAGAGAGGAGAGAGAGCAGTGGAGAAGGAAGAGTAAGAAAACAATCTGAACGTCAAACACCTTGTGTTTGACCTGCGCCGTAAAGCCATGTAGAGCAGACATCTTGAAATCATAATTTTCTTATTTTTAAATATAAATTCACATTCGCACGGCCAGAAATCTAAGTTATATTTAAGCCCAGAAACAAATATAACATTAAAACCGAGAGTGTCTGATCAAATGTGTCCGCCTCCATATTAATTAAGTCATTTCTAAAGTGCTAGTCACTTTCCGTTCAGACATTAAGCTGAAATTTTCAGACATTCTCTGTATGTAACACCTGAAGTCTCAGAACTGTTGCGATCTTGTAATAGACGGTTTAGAAAACCGACAAGTTCAAGAATGAGACACTTTGTGCAACATTTGGTAATCAATGTTGCACAAGTGTAAAATATGTGACTTATGATTTACGCGGTTCTTAAAATTAACTACATTGATGACTTGAAAATTTACAGTTTGACTGTTTAGATGCTAAAAATTCAAAGCTTGAACATTTAGAAATTGGAAGCTTACAGCTTGAATATTTATATATTGTTCATGGGTAGGAATGGAAGGGGGGAAGAAAGAGAGAGACAAAAATGGTGGAAGGAAGGAAAAGAGATTCATAGAGCAAAGTGGAAAATAAGTTAGAGGTAAGGGTAAAATTCAGAGAAAAATATGAGAAAGGAGGAGTGGGAAGAGAGAGAGAGAGAGAGAGAGAGATTAAGAGAATAGTGACTGAAAAAAAGGACAAGAGAGACTACAAAGAGAACAGGAAAGGAGAGATAGAGGGGAATGACTTGCATAAATATGGGAATTTTTATTAAAGCAAATTTATATTAAATGACTTCTGTTGAGAAAACAAATTATTATTATTATTATTATTATTATTATTATTATTATTATTATTATTATTATTATTATTATTTCATTATTATTATTATTATTATTATTATTATTATTATTATTATTATTATTATGTAGCAGTAGTAGTAGTAATAGTATTTTTATAATAATAATAGTAATAATAATAATAATAATAATAATAATAATAATAAAGAAGAAGAAGAAGAAGAAGAAGAAGAAGAAGAAAAAGAAAAAGAAAATTAATAACAATAATAACAATAATTTCATTATTATTATCATTATTATTATTATTATTATTATTATTATTATTATTATTATTATTGAAAAAAACGTCAACGGGATAGGGAGGACGAGGAAAGAAGTGTGGGGGAAGGGACGAGGAAAGAAGTGTGGGGGAAGGGACGAGGAAAGAAGTGTGGGGGAAGGGACGAGGAAAGAAGTGTGGGGGAAGGGAAGTAAAAATATTTGGCATGAAAATGAAGGTAAGAAAGTATGATATGTCTGGAGAAAATAGAAGAAAATGGAGGAAACGTTCGCAGAAAGTAATGAAAAGAACAGAAGAAAAAGAAATTAGAGGAAGTAATCTGGTTTGATGAAGCGATGGCGAGGGTAGCTCCAATTCTATAGATCAAGAGCTTTTTACCTGCTTCAAGCAGCAAAAAGGAAGGAGAATAATGAATGACGGTAATGAGGAAGAGAGAGAGAGGAGAAAAAAATACAGAAGCACTGTAGTGCATCCACTTGCTTATGCGAGTTGTATATGAATGATGGACAATACCGATAAGATGAAGATTTAGATATATTTAAACATTTTATTTAGACATATTATTATTTAGACATATTAAGACATTATTTTTATTTGCAGACGTTTCGCCATCCAGTGGCTTTATACAAGAATATAATGTGAAGATTGTAGAACTTTATACTATACATCTTATGTATATACGTCTACAATCCTCACATTAGGTCCTTGTATTGATAACGCCACTGGATGGCGTAACGTCTGCAAATAAAGATACCCAGATATCGCACTTGTGCCTAATTGCCCATCCTAGGCAAGTCTTACTCACACCTACATAGATACATGTTAAACCTAATTTTAAAGCTACCCAGTGTGCCAAAACTAATGAACCTGAGCTCTGAGGAAGGGCGTAGGTTCAGTATCTTCAACCTATTTCCGCAGAAAAGATTGCTGATGAAGGTGTTAACTTGTCATTCTTCTCGGTATGTTTTCTGACGCAGTCATGTCTGTTCTCTGATATGGAGACCAGACATGAGCAGCATTATCTAAGAAATTAAACGCTTTATTGCAATGATACTTTGGCTTTAGAATTCTGCTAGTATTCTGCTTGTATTCTGTTTGATGAAGATTTAAATTATGTCGTTTAAAGTGCTGTGGTCATTTTTTCTTCAGGACTAAAACCCTATTTTTGTCCACGTTAAACTGCGTTTGACACTTTTTCGACTGCATCATCAACATATCCACTTAGGTAACAGGACGAACATATATAAGGTTAGATAGACTTTAATTTAAGGCGACGTTTTACTCACGAGGAGCTATGTCACGTCTCAATAACTGAATAGTGTAAGGATATATGTAATAGTTATTGAAGGTTTAAGGAAGAGGCTCCAGTATGAAAGTAACAATAAAGATCTAGAACAATATAGTTTAATAAGGAAAGTTTTACCACAGATTTAGGAAGAGAATTGTACATAAATAAAATGTATTAGGTGACTCCTGTATTGTGAGGTCTCGATACTGTTCTCGAAAACAATTCGGAAGTGTTGAAACTGTCGATGGGGCATTTGGAGTGACCAAGGTCCCGGGACCGAAATGTTTTCAATATTCCCCATCCTAGTGATTGCCATCTGTGTCTTTCTCCACTATCTGGGTGACTGTATCAGAGACTGCTGTGAGGGCTGCTTCTAAACACTTCCTTCTGCATATGTCCAGTTGCTTGATAACTATTTTTGGCATTAAAATGAAAGTATTCAGAATGTCGCATATACGTTCATTTACCACTCAAACTCATTCTCTAGCTCCTTGACGGCCTAATGCAAAAGCAAGTGGTCTGAGGGTCATACAAGCTTCTGGCCATTTGCTTCTGTATTCAGCAACGAGACTTAATATGTTGATCCAAGGGTAATGGACTGATTACTTCAACTACCTCTCCACTACGGCTACTCCGTCCTCCACCGGTTATGATGTCTCTGTAATCGACCGATAAAGCCTGAAGCGCAGGCGAAACGTCTCTTCAGTAAACATTCCTAGTGCTGCTCATGTGTCATACTCTTGAACAAGGGGCCAACACTCTACTTGGTATGTAATTATATGAGATACCGACACAATAGTAAGAAGACACATATGCAGTTATATGGAGCCTTAATTGCTCATGCAGTAAGCTTCAAGTCACAGTAGCAGTGAACTGAGGAGCTAGTGAGTTGAGGGTTAGGTCAGAGTGATACCAAACAGAAATACCAACAACATAACTACTGCCGGGGGTATACGCTATTACATAAATATAATACTGCGGCCACTTTCTTCTGTGGATGCATTTACGCTATTATATGCAACAAATGTGACAAATTTACGTAGACGAGAAATCCAGAGACCTACACAAACGAATTTACTAAATGCCAAAGAGGGCGATATCCAGTTTTCGTTATCTCCAACATCTTCAACTAGAGCAACGATTTCTACAAGTTAGCAGTTAGCTGAACCTCTTCCTGGAAAACCTCAAGAAAGTTTGGAAAACAATGAGCTCTGACTTGTACCTCACTTGCGCTGCACTTTACCACTAATCACCGCTATATATTTAACTTCCCCTCCCCACAGCCTTACCAAATTTATCTGTTTACAGATTTGATAAAGCCACTTCTCGGGCGAAACGTCCTTAATTATGGTTTTATATTACTTTGCATGCATCTCCTAACTAAATGCTCTGTTACTTGTCAGTCAACCATGACACACTCCAACAGTTACTTCTCCAATACCGTGTCCGGTTACTTTCTTCATCAGTAAGATGTGATAAGATTTTGTTTGCATTTTTAATCCGGGGGAAGGTTAACCACCCAAAATAACCCAATAAACGCAGTGCGTCAGTGGGAACTGTGTCATATTTCCACTGGGGTCCCTTAATCGTTTCCACCAGGATGAGACCCACAGCAGTCGACTAACACCCAAGTACCTACGTACTGCTAGGTGAACTAAAGCAGCAGGTGTATGGAAACATGCCCAACGTTTCACCGTGCCGGGAACCAGCCTAGTACCTCACTGTGTGAGCTGAGGATACTACCAACCAAGCCACGAGCACCCATACCACGAGCAACAGCACCAAGAGAACTCACACCAAGAACACTCGTCTGGGAAACTTTATGGAAAGACTTATTGAAAACTGTCAATATACACAGAGTCGTATTCTTTATCATAGTCCATCTGTTCCAATAACTTGATGAAAATGGTTAAGGATTTCATAAAGCAACAACCCCCCCCCCGCACCTATCCTTCGTTTCGAACACCGTACTGATAATTATTGATCAAATCTTCTCATTTCAAGGCGACTTTGTCTGGCATCGGCAGTTACTGATGCCATTAATTTTACCACAATTGAGGTTATACCGTTTGCTCTGTAATCTGAGGCGATTTATGTATGTCCCAATTTGTAAATAGGAATCATACTGACATAAAGAGAGCGAGAAAGCGAGTGTATGTGTGTGTGAGAGAGAGAAAGAGAGATGGATGGATGAGGAGGGAACTTTAGGACTGTTGTGCAAGAAGGAGAAAAGAGGGGTCACTAGAGACACTGAATAGTATGTGTGTGCCTAAGAGACGATGAATGGGAAGAAGGGAGCCGGGAGGAAGAAGAGGGCCTCAAAAGGGTCTGGCAGGAAGGTGAAAAGGACCTCGAAATTAATGAAGGCTGAAGTGCCTCGGGAACTGCGGTGAGTTTCTTCATTGACTCTGACACCGCGATTTCAAATTCTGTTTCCGTGTTTCCCCCTTCCCCGGCTCCTGGTCCCCTCTCCCTGTCCCCTCGCAGTCTTCTTTCCCCTTCCCCTCCCCCTCACCCGAGAGAGAGAGAGAGAGAGAGAGACAGACAGACAGAGAGACAGAGAGAGTCGCACTTTCTTTTCAAAATTCTATAAGTTTTCACCAGCTGAATAATGTTGTTGTGCTTCTTTCATGCTTTCTCTTGGCGTCCCCTTTAAAGGAACCCAGCGGATAGGCCCCTTTAAGTTCTGGAAAAAGGTTCCTTTTAAAAGGGGCCAAAGGATTAGCTTCTTCATGTTTACGAAAGGGTTTGTTTAAAGGAACCATGAGAAGTTGTCCTTTTCGTGTCTTGTAAGGGAATAGTCGAGTCAACAAAGACAAACATCAAAGGGACGGCTGCAGTTGATGGCTGCTATCTCTATGGTAGCTCCTACAGATGATGGCTGCTATCTCTATTGTACCTCCTACAGTTGATGGCTGCTATCTCTATGGTAGCTCCTGCAATTGATGGCTGCTATCTCTATGGTACCTCCTACAGTTGATGGCTGCTATCTCTATGGTAGCTCCTACAGATGATGGCTGCTATCTCTATGGTAGCTCCTACAGTTGATGGCTGCTATCTCTATGATAGCTCCTACAGTTGATGGCTGCTATCTCTATGGTAGCTCCTACAGTTGATGGCTGCTATCTCTATGGTAGCTCCTACAGTTGATGGCTGCTATCTCTATGGTAGCTCCTACAGTTGATGGCTGCTATCTCTATGGTAGCTCCTACAGTTGATGGCTGCTATCTCTATGGTAGCTCCTGCAGTTGATGGCTGCTATCTCTATGGTACCTCCTACAGTTGATGGCTGCTATCTCTATGGTAGCTCCTACAGATGATGGCTGATATCTCTATGGTAGCTCCTACAGTTGATGGCTGCTATCTCTATGGTAGCTCCTACAGTTGATGGCTGCTATCTCTATGGTAGCTCCTACAGTTGATGACTGCTATCTCTGTGGTACCTCCTACAGTTGATGGCTGCTATCTCTATGGTAGCTCTTACAGGTGATGGCTGCTATCTCTATGGTAGCTCCCACAGTTGATGGCTGCTATCTCTATGGTAGCTCCTGCAGTTGATGGCTTCTATCTCTATGGTACCTCCTACAGTTGATGGCTGCTATCTCTATGGTAGCTCCTACAGATGATGGCTGCTATCTCTATGGTAGCTCCTACAGTTGACGGCTGCTATCTCTATGGTAGCTCCTACAGTTGATGGCTGTTATCTCTATGGTAGCTCCTACAGTTGATGGCTACTATCTCTATGGTAGCTCCTACAGTTGATGACCGCTATCTCTATGGTAACTCCTACAGTTGATGGCTGCTATCTCTATGATAGCCCCTACAGTTGACGGCTGCTATCTCTATGGTAGTTCCTACAGTTGATGGCTGCTATCTCTATGGTAGCTCCTACATTTGATGGCTGCTATCTCTATGGTAGCTCCTACAGTTGATGGCTGCTACCTCAAAGGTAGCTCCTACAGTTGATGGCTGCTATCTCAAAGCTAGCCCCTACAGTAGATGGCTGCTATCTCAGTGGTAGCTCCTACAGTTGATGACTGCTATCTTTATGGTAGCTTCTACAGTTGATGGCTGCTATCTCTATGGTAGCTCCCACAGTTGATAATTGCTGTCTCTATGGTAGCCCCTACAGTTGATGACTGCTATCTTTATGGTAGCCCCTACAGTTGATGGCTGCTATCTCTATGGTAGCTTCTACAGTTGATGGATGCTATCTCAGTGGTAGCCCCTACAGTTGATGGCTCCTACCTCAGTGGTAGTTCCTACAGTTGATGACTGCTATCTCTATGGTGGCTCCTACAGTTGATGACTGCTATCTCTATGGTAGCTCCAACAGTTGATGGCTATCTCTATGGTAGCTCCTACAGTTGATGGCTGCTATCTCTATGGTAGCTCCTACAGTTGATGGCTGCTATCTCTATGGTAGCTCCTACAGTTGATGGCTGCTACCTCAACGGTAGCCCCTGCAGTTGATGGATGCAATCTCTATGGTAGCTCCTACAGTTGATGGCTGCTATCTCTTTGGTAGTTCCTACAGTTGATGGCTGCTACCTCAGTGGTAGCTTCTTCAGTTGATGGCTTTTATCTCTATGGTGGCTCCCATAGTTGATGACTGCTACCTAATGGTTGCTCCTACAGTTGATGGCAGTTTCCACAATGGTAGCTCCTACAGTTGATGGCTGCTATCTCTATGGTAGCTCCTGCAGTTGATGGCTGCTATCTCTATGGTACCTCCTACAGTTGATGGCTGCTATCTCTATGGTAGCTCCTACAGATGATGGCTGATATCTCTATGGTAGCTCCTACAGTTGATGGCTGCTATCTCTATGGTAGCTCCTACAGTTGATGGCTGCTATCTCTATGGTAGCTCCTACAGTTGATGGCTGCTACTTCAGTGGTAGCTCTTACAGTTGATGGCTGCTACCACAGTGGTAGCTCCTACAGTTGATGGCTGTTATCTCTATGGTAGCTCCCATAGTTGATGGCTGCTACCTAATGGTAGCTCGTACAGTTGATGGCTGCTTCCTCAATGGTAACTCCTACAGTTGAGGGCTGCTACCTCAACGGGAACTTCTACAGTTGACGGCTGCTTCCTCAATGGTAGCCCCTACAGTTGAGGACTGCTTCCCCAATGATACCTCCTACAGTTGATGGCTGCTTCCTCAATGGTAGCTCCTACAGTTGATGACTGCTACCTCAATGATAGCCCCTACAGTTGTTGGCTGCTACCTCAGTGGTAGCTCCTACAGTTGATGGCTGCTACCTCAGTGGTAGCTTCTTCATCTCCCAACCACTGGATCCGGGATCAATCTTCAGAGGGTAGACATGTATGATCAGATTCTACTTGCTGTTCATAGTGGATGTTTGTCGTGAATAGTGAGAAGTATCCTTGCGAAGGAAAGCGGTGGCAGTTTAACATACATGGGGATGGAATTTGAAATGAGTTTGGGTAGAAGGGGAAAGAGGAAAGGGGACGGAGGAAGAGGGGAGAAGAAGAGGGAGGGAGGGAGGGGAAATGGGAAAGAAGAGGTGGGGAAGAAAAAGAGTAGAAGGAGGGAGGCATATCATGGTTACAACCCTGTGACCATGATATCGTTCCTCACAAAAAAACTGAAACGAAGATATAACCTAAATACTTGCTTTACTAATTACTGCCTGTGTAATTAATTGTGTAATTTTTTATTTTTTTTTTATTATCACACCGGCCGATTCCCACCAAGGCAGGGTGGCCCGAAAAAGAAAAACTTTCACCATCATTCACTCCATCACTGTCTTGCCAGAAGGGTGCTTTACACTACAGTTTTTAAACTGCAACATTAACACCCCTCCTTCAGAGTGCAGGCACTGTACTTCCCATCTCCAGGACTCAAGTCCGGCCTGCCGGTTTCCCTGAATCCCTTCATAAATGTTACTTTGCTCACACTCCAACAGCACGTCAAGTATTAAAAACCATTTGTCTCCATTCACTCCTATCAAACACGCTCACGCATGCCTGCTGGAAGTCCAAGCCCCTCGCACACAAAACCTCCTTTACCCCTCCCTCCAACCCTTCCTAGGCCGACCCCTACCCGCCTTCCTTCCACTACAGACTGATACACTCTTGAAGTCATTCTGTTTCGCTCCATTCTCTCTACATGTCCGAACCACCTCAACAACCCTTCCTCAGCCCTCTGGACAACAGTTTTGGTAATCCCGCACCTCCTCCTAACTTCCAAACTACGAATTCTCTGCATTATATTCACACCACACATTGCCCTCAGACATGACATCTCCACTGCCTCCAGCCTTCTCCTCGCTGCAACATTCATCACCCACGCTTCACACCCATATAAGAGCGTTGGTAAAACTATACTCTCATACATTCCCCTCTTTGCCTCCAAGGACAAAGTTCTTTGTCTCCACAGACTCCTAAGTGCACCACTCACTCTTTTTCCCTCATCAATTCTATGATTCACCTCATCTTTCATAGACCCATCCGCTGACACGTCCACTCCCAAATATCTGAATACGTTCACCTCCTCCATACTCTCTCCCTCCAATCTGATATTCAATCTTTCATCACCTAATCTTTTTGTTATCCTCATAACCTTACTCTTTCCTGTATTCACCTTTAATTTTCTTCTTTTGCACACCCTACCAAATTCATCCACCAATCTCTGCAACTTCTCTTCAGAATCTCCCAAGAGCACAGTGTCATCGGCAAAGAGCAGCTGTGACAACTCCCACTTTGTGTGTGATTCTTTATCTTTTAACTCCACGCCTCTTGCCAAGACCCTCGCATTTACTTCTCTTACAACCCCATCTATAAATATATTAAACAACCACGGTGACATCACACATCCTTGTCTAAGGCCTACTTTTACTGGGAAAAAATTTCCCTCTTTCCTACATACTCTAACTTGAGCCTCACTATCCTCGTAAAAACTCTTCACTGCTTTCAGTAACCTACCTCCTACACCATACACTTGCAACATCTGCCACATTGCCCCCCTATCCACCCTGTCATACGCCTTTTCCAAATCCATAAATGCCACAAAGACCTCTTTAGCCTTATCTAAATACTGTTCACTTATATGTTTCACTGTAAACACCTGGTCCACACACCCCCTACCTTTCCTAAAGCCTCCTTGTTCATCTGCTATCCTATTCTCCGTCTTACTCTTAATTCTTTCAATTATAACTCTACCATACACTTTACCAGGTACACTCAACAGACTTATCCCCCTATAATTTTTGCACTCTCTTTTATCCCTTTGCCTTTATACAAAGGAACTATGCATGCTCTCTGCCAATCCCTAGGTACCTTACCCTCTTCCATACATTTATTAAATAATTGCACCAACCACTCCAAAACTATATCCCCACCTGCTTTTAACATTTCTATCTTTATCCCATCAATCCCGGCTGCCTTACCCCCTTTCATTTTACCTACTGCCTCACGAACTTCCCCCACACTCACAACTGGCTCTTCCTCACTCCTACAAGATGTTATTCCTCCTTGCCCTATACACGAAATCACAGCTTCCCTATCTTCATCAACATTTAACAATTCCTCAAAATATTCCTTCCATCTTCCCAATACCTCTACCTCTCCATTTAATAACTCTCCTCTCCTATTTTTAACTGACAAATCCATTTGTTCTCTAGGCTTTCTTAACTTGTTAATCTCACTCCAAAACTTTTTCTTATTTTCAACAAAATTTGTTGATAACATCTCACCCACTCTCTCATTTGCTCTCTTTTTACATTGCTTCACCACTCTCTTAACTTCTCTCTTTTTCTCCATATACTCTTCCCTCCTTGCATCACTTCTACTTTGTAAAAACTTCTCATATGCTAACTTTTTCTCCCTTACTACTCTCTTTACATCATCATTCCACCAATCGCTCCTCTTCCCTCCTGCACCCACTTTCCTGTAACCACAAACTTCTGCTGAACACTCTAACACTACATTTTTAAACCTACCCCATACCTCTTCGACCCCATTGCCTATGCTCTCATTAGCCCATCTATCCTCCAATAGCTGTTTATATCTTACCCTAACTGCCTCCTCTTTTAGTTTATAAACCTTCACCTCTCTCTTCCCTGATGCTTCTATTCTCCTTGTATCCCATCTACCTTTTACTCTCAGTGTAGCTACAACTAGAAAGTGATCTGATATATCTGTGGCCCCTCTATAAACATGTACATCCTGAAGTCTACTCAACAGTCTTTTATCTACCAATACATAATCCAACAAACTACTGTCATTTCGCCCTACATCATATCGTGTATACTTATTTATCCTCTTTTTCTTAAAATATGTATTACCTATAACTAAACCCCTTTCTATACAAAGTTCAATCAAAGGGCTCCCATTATCATTTACACCTGGCACCCCAAACTTACCTACCACACCCTCTCTAAAAGTTTCTCCTACTTTAGCATTCAAGTCCCCTACCACAATTACTCTCTCACTTGGTTCAAAGGCTCCTATACATTCACTTAACATCTCCCAAAATCTCTCTCTCTCCTCTGCATTCCTCTCTTCTCCAGGTGCATACACGCTTATTATGACCCACTTCTCGCATCCAACCTTTACTTTAATCCACATAATTCTTGAATTTACACATTCATATTCTCTTTTCTCCTTCCATAACTGATCATTTAACATTACTGCTACCCCTTCCTTTGCTCTAACTCTCTCAGATACTCCAGATTTAATCCCATTTATTTCCCCCCACTGAAACTCTCCTACCCCCTTCAGCTTTGTTTCGCTTAGGGCCAGGACATCCAACTTCTTTTCATTCATAACATCAGCAATCATCTGTTTCTTGTCATCCGCACTACATCCACGCACATTTAAGCAACCCAGTTTTATAAAGTTTTTCTTCTTCTCTTTTTTAGTAATTGTATACAGGAGAAGGGGTTACTAGCCCATTGCTCCCGGCATTTTAGTCGCCTCATACGACACGCATGGCTTACGGAGGAAAGATTCTTTTCCACTTCCCCATGGACAATAGAAGAAATAAAAAAGAACAAGAGCTATTTAGAAAAAGGAGAAAAACCTAGATGTATGTATATATATATATGCATGTGCGTGTCTGTGAAGTGTGACCAAAGTGTAAGTAGGAGTAGCAAGATATCCCTGTTATCTTAGCGTGTTTATGAGACAGAAAAAGTGTAATATATATATATATATATATATATATATATATATATATATATATTATATATATATATATATATATATATATATATATATATATATATATATATATATATATATAGGCAGAACTTGCGATCTTGGCTTAAATAGCAACGCTCATCTTGCCATATAGGACAAGTGAAAATTTGTGTATGTAATAATTTCGCCAAAATCATTCTGAACCTAACGAAAAAAATATATTTCACTGTGTTTGTTCAGTATTAAATTACTGTAAACAAATCTAAAATATATTTAGTTGGGTTAGGCTAAAATAAATTGAGCTTGTTATAATAAGGTTAGGTAAGTTTTCTAAGTTCCTTTTGATGCAAAATTATAAATTTTTACATCAACATTAATGAAAAAAATATATCTTTTAACGTATAAGATAAAATTTTAGAAAGGACTTAATTTTAAATGAGTTCTTGCTAATTGACCAGTTTTACATATTCGGCACGACATATATATATACATACATATTATATATATATATATATATATATATATATATATATATATATATATATATATATATATATATATATATATATATATAATTTAATTTGTTAGGTAAGACACATATGCAACAGTTAGACAACTTTATTCCGAAACGTTTAGCCTACACAGTAGGCTTCTTCAGTCGAATACAGAAAGTAGGCAGGAACAGTAGAGATGTCTAACTGTTGCATATGTGTCTTACCTAACAACCTGTCGGTATTGTATACCATTTTGATGTTCATAATTTAATTTACGTTAATGTAACAATTAATTTTGTACCAAAAGAACCCTAAACTTTAGAAAACTTACGAAACCTTATTATAACAAGCTCAATTTAATTTAGCATAATCTAGCTAAATATATTTTAGATTAGTTTACAATAATAATAAACAAACACAATGAAATATATTTTTTTTCGTTAGGTTCTGCATGATTTTCGCGAAATTATTGCATACATAAATTTTCCCTTGCCTTATTCGGAAAGAAGAACGAGTGGTATTGAATCAATAACAAATCACACATGACGCTCTAACCTACTGGATTGCGTGGTCCCGTGGGTTAGAGCGTCATGTGTGATTTTCGCTTACCATGAGGCGGGTCAGAACGGCGGGTTCGAATCCTCGGCTAATCGCAGTGTTTTTATTGATGTGTGTATGTGTATAAAATTATGTCTGCAGGATGGAGGATCTTCTGGGAAATATGTTAGAAGAGTGAATCCACGAGACCAGGACCATTCTTGTTTAGGTCCTCATCCTGCCCGCTCTACCTGTCGTAAATGTGTTCTCAACCTCTCGTTCTAGACTGGAACCAGATAAGGGCCAGACATGCCCCAGTTAAAAACCAGGGCTAGACATGCCCCAGTTAAAAACCAGGGCTAGACATACCCCAGTTATAAACCAGGGCTAGACATGTCTCACTTATAAATCAGGGCAAGACATGTCCCAGTTTTAAACCTGGGCAAGACATGTCTCAGTTATAACCCATGTCTAGTCATGTCCCAGTCATAAACCAGGGCTAGACATTCCCTATTCATAAACCAGGGCTAGACATGCCCCAATCATAAATCAGGGCTAGACATGCCCCAGTCATAAACCAGTCCATGAAATTCTGCTTGGTTACATAATGAGAAGTCTGTCTTCCTCTGTTTCTCTGTCCCATCCACAATCCTTCCTCCTCTCTCTCACTCTTCTTCTCACTCTGCCACTCTCTCTCCTACTCTTCCTTCTTCTCTGGCCAACATTCATCCACTACACGTCCCTTCCTCCCTTCTCTCCTAAGTTTTACCTCCCTACCCCCTACCAGCCACCAGTACTCTCCCTATCCCCTACCAATCTCTAGGACCCTCCCTACCCCTACAAGTCTCCAGAACACTCCCTAACCCCTACCTGTTTCCACCCTACGCCCCTACCAATCAGCAGTACCCTCCTTACCAGCTACCAGTCACCAGTACCATCTTGCCTCCTACCATTCACCAGTACCCTCCCTACCCCCTACAAGTCTCCAGGACCCTCTTTACCCCATACCAGTCACCAGTACCCTCCCTACCCCTACCAGTCTTCAGAATCCTCCCTTACCACCACCAGACTCCAGTACCATCCCTACCTCCTACCAGTCTATAAAACTATCCCTGCCCAGTCCTTTACTTCTCCCCTCCAATTCTCCTGTGTATACGATAGGCTATCCTGAGAGATGGTAGTTCCCAAGTGATAGTAACTCCATCTCTGCTGGAATGAAATCTTTGAAGCTGCCCTAGCTGATGAACCCTTACTGGAATGTTTAGCGAAATCCTGGAATATACCTGAAGGGTGTTTCGGCGGCCATTGCCCCCGCGGCCCGGTCCGTGACCAGGCCTCGCGGTGGATCAGGACCTGATCACCCGGGCTGTTATTGCTGGCCGCACGTTAACCGACATACGAACCACAGCCCCGGATGGTCAGATACTGGCTTTAGGTTCCTGTCCAGCTTTTTGAAGACAGCCAAGGGCCCATTGATAATCCTTCTTATGTACATATGCTAGGAGGCAGTTGAATAGTCTTGGGCTCCTGACACTCTTAGTGTACTCGTGGCGCCCCTGCTTTTCATTGGGGGATGTTGCATTGCCTGCCGAGTCTTTGGCTTTCCTAAGGAGTGATTTCCGTGTGCAGATTTGGGACTAGTCCCTCTAGGATTTTCCAAGTGTATATTATCATGTATCATCCTCTCCTGCATTCCAGGGAATACAAATCAAGGGATTTCAACCGTTCCCCGTAATTTAGGAGCTTTATCGTGCCGTGAAGGTTCTCTGTACATTCTCAAGGTCTGCAATTTCGCCTGCCTTGAAAGGGGCCGTTAGAGTACAACAATATTCCAGCGTAGAGAGTACAATCGATTTGAAGAGAATCATCATGGGCTTGGCATCTCTAGTTTTGAAGGTTCTCATTATCTATCCTACCATTTTTCCTAGCAGATGTGGTAGATACATTATTGTGATTTTTGAAAGTGAGATTCTCTGACATTATCACTCGCAGGTCCGTAACAGTAATTTTTCACTCTATTGTGTGTTGGAATATGTTTTATACTCCGATCCAGTTTTTATTTCTTCGAGTTTTCCATATCGGAACATTTGAAATTTGTCTTTTTTGAACTTCATATTGTTTTCTGCAGCCCATTTAAAGATTCGGCTGATGTCCGCTTGGAGATTTGCAGTGTCTTCGATGGATGACACTGTCATACAAATTCGGGTATCATCAGCAAAAGAGGACACGCTGCTGTGGCTTACAACTCTGTCTATGTCAGATATGAGGATGAGGAAAAGGATGGGAGGGAGTATTGTGCCTTGTGGAATACAGCTTTTCACTGTAGCTGCCTCAAACTTTACTCTGCTTACTATTATTCTTTGTGTTCTTTTGGTTAAAAAGTTAAAGATCCATCTACCCACTTTTTCTATTATTCCTTTATCACGAATTTTGTGTGCTATTACACCGTGACCGCACTTGTTGAAGGTTTTCGCAAAGTCTGTGTATACTGTATCTGCATTTTGTTTGTCCTCCAGAGCCTCCAAGACCATATTATAGCGGTCAAGTAGTTGTGACAGGCAGGAGCGACCTATTCTAAATCCATGGTGCCCTGAGTTGTGCACCTGATGGGTATCAAAGTGGTTCACAATCTTGCTTCTTAGAACCCTTTCAAATATTTTTATGATTTGGGACGTTAGTGATATCGGTCTGTAACTCTTTGCAATTGCTTTACTGTCACCTTTGTGGAGCGGGACTGTGTCTGTTAGTTTTAGTGACTGTGGGATGACCCTAGCGCCTATGCTTTCTCTCCATGGAACATTTAAGGGACGTGAAAGGAGTTTCTTGAAGTTCTTGATGAACACGGAGTTCCACGAGTCTGGGCCTGGGGCAGAGTGCATGGGCATGTCACTTATTGCTTTTTCCAAGTTAGGATTATATCAGAAATTCTTGAATTAACCAAATTTTGAGACTCGATCAAAAAAAAAATAGTTTACATTGTCGATCCTTAGTCTGATTAACGGCTCACTAAACACTGAGTCATATTAGGACTTCAGTATCTCACTCATTTCTTTGCTGTCATCCGTGTAGGTCCCATCTCGTTTAAGCAGGGGTCCAGTACTGGATGTGGTTTTTGCCCTAGATTTGGCATAAGAAAAGAAGTTTTTTTTTTCAATTTTATTTATGGTTTTAATTTCTTTATGTGTTTCTTGGCTCCTGTGTGATTCCTTAAACTAAAGTTTGATATTTTCTATCTCTCTGGCCAGTGCCTCCTATCGTATTTCAGCTGTAGTGGCCCCTTTCAGCAACTTTGTGATTCTTCGCCTTGGCCTGTGGAGGGAGTGTCTCTCTCTTTTTAGTTTATATCTTCTTTTCTTTTTTCTTAAAGGAATTTTCCTTGAGCAAACCTCAAGTGCCAGAGAGTTAATTATTTCTACGCTAACGTTCGGATCCAGGTTGTTTAGGATATCTTCCACTTGTTTCGTTTAGGTCATAGTTAATTTGATCCCACTGTATGTTTTCATTATTGAAGTTGAATTTGGTGAAGGTACCCTCATAACTGATCTCATTTTACTGGCCAGGAGCCCTGACCAGTAAAATGTAATGTCTTTGTTACTGTTATATTTTGTAACTCATCATTATTAGTGAAGATGAGGTCAATTTGTTCAAGAGATTTAATAGCTCATGTGTGTGTGAATTTTCATCTGAGGTGCCTCCTGGGGTTATCTCTGCTAAAACATTATTTGCAACATTCCTCCATTTTAGGTGTCTTAACCTGCAATCACCCAGCATCAAGGTGTTTGGGTCAGGAGTTGGGAGATTTTCCAGACAGTAAACAGTTATCAAAAGCCGTGCCTTGCATCGTTGTGAAATTGCATCTGGTAGCTTGTATACAACCACAATGACAAGATTTTGATTCTCAATCTTTGCTGCTAAAACTTCAGCTACACCATTTGTGGTGTTTAGTAATTCCGAGCAAATGAGCGACTCTGTGACATACACGCCCCCTCCCCCGGTTGCTGTTTATTCTGTCGCATCTGAATAAGTAATATCCTGGGATCAATATTTCGTTTTCAAAGTGATCCTTTATTTGGGTCTCTGTGAAAGCCACAAATATTGCATTTGACTCGGTGAGCAGTTCATGAACTGATGAAAGGTATTTTGTCGTTTGTTGATATCTTTCTAAAGTCTCCCAGCTCAGGCTGACTCTACTGAAGTCTCCCAGCTCAGCCTCACACTGATGAAGTCTCCCAGCTCAGGCTGATACTAACGAAGTCTCCCTCTCTCTCTTGCCCTTTCTCAGTCCACTCCATCTCTCTTTCTCTTCCCTCTATCACGTCTTCAAGTCCCCACTCCTCTTTCTCGTTTCACTCCTTCATCACCCTCTACTTCTTCCTTACTTTCCCTTTCTTACTCACCTCTTCCTCCCTCTGCTTTCCCGATTCCACCTCTGCCTCCCTTTCATTCCCTTACTCACCACTTCCCCTCCCTCCCTCTTTCCCTTCCTCACCACTTCACCTTTACTCTCTCTTTCCCTTCTTCCCACTCCCTCTTTCTTAACCATTCTCCTTCCCTCCCTTTCTCACCCCCACCTCTCTCCACCCCACCCTCTATCTCCCTTCGTCATCTTCGTCATCTTCCTCTCTCTCTCTTTCCCTTCCTTTCCCCCTCCACCTCTGTCTCCTTTTCTCGCCCTTCTCTCTCTCTCTTCCCCTGCAGCTCGTAAATACCCAGAGAGCAAATTTTCCAGGACTTTCAAGAGGGTTGAAACTCCTGGCGTGAACTAAGGAGAAAATAAACCTTATTAAAAACTCAGCACCGATGCTAAATGTCCCTCATTGTCTGCCTTTACGAGAGGCGGAGCCGATGACTTCTTAAACGCCGGTTGAATATTCCATCCGGTAGTGCTTGTGATGGAGGGAAGGAGGGAGGGAGGGAGGGAGGGAGGGAGGGAGATAGGGAAGAAGAGAGGAAGGGCAGGAGAGAAGGAAAGAGGGATTAAGAGAAAGAGCTTTAGCTTAGGTAAGGTTCGTCAAGAAACAGGACAAGTGTTTCCCGACGCTGGTCTTAGTCATATGATAACCCGCAGATGGGGCTTATGGTCATCTGACCGAGGCCTTCCGACGGCTGACCCATCCATACCTTTAAAAATTAAGAGAAGGATCAAGGAAGTACAGGGTGGCACATACATCACTACTCGTGAATGAGAGTCTTCGTAAGGTATTGTTAACTTCAACGATTATATCAAAACACTACGTGTTGAGAGCGTCTGTACTGTGCTGAGTGCTAGTATGCTGCTTGTATAAGCGTTGTCTTGATAGTGAGACAGTATGGTGCCGACTTTGCGTTTATATAGTGTTTACGGCGTGTTTGTTGTCTTGGTGTTTAGAAAGTTCGATGTTTAGAGTGTTATATGTGGGCACAGAAATCTGAACGATGCTCAGTGTTTGTAAAATGTTTATAGGGCGTTTAGTATGTTTGTATGGTGTTAAGAGAGTTTATAGTGTCAAAAGTGTGCATGGTGCTTACAGTGTACAGTGTATACGATGTTTAGTTTGTGTTTATGGTGTTTTGAGTGTGGTGAAATAGCTTTTAGTGATATTTGGATAGATGTTTTTAAAGAAAAAGTGAAAGATAAATGATAGCCAATTAACAAAAAGAGAGAGAGAGAGAGAGAGGCAGTGGAGGACGAGCTAACAACAAGCTAGAGCAGATGAGTATATATATATATATATATATATATATATTATATATATATATATATATATATATATATATATATATATTATATATATATATATATATATATATATATATATATATATATATATATATATATATATATATATATATATATATATATATATATATAAAGTTCCTGAGAAAGGAAATTATAAAAAAATGAGAATCTGAGGTGAACAAAAAATGAGAGCGGAAGAAGAAAAGAGAGACAGAGAAAGTGGGTAGGAACAGAAGGAATGAAGACTAACAGGTAGTCGAGGAAGCAGAGTTGAAGGAGAAGAAATAGGAAAAGAAGGAGGATGAAATAGAGGAGAAGAAGGACCAGGAGGAGGATGGAGAAGAGGAGAAACATGAGGAATGGGAGGCGAAGACTGAGTTCCGAGAGTTTTTCTACTTCCGGAGCCCGGCCATGGGCCAGGCTCTTCTAAGGAGGAGGAGAAGGAGGTGCAGAAAGAGGAGTGGGAGGAGGAGGTGGAGAATGAGGAGGAGGAGGAGGAGGAGGAGGAGGAGGAGGAGGAGGATGGACGTGATACTAGTATTCTCTTCCATAAATTAGCGAATGGGGTCGTTACATAGACCTGTCAGGGGGTCGAATTACTTCTCTCCTTTCCCCTCACGACCCCCCTCTATCCATCCCCCTCTTTTATCTCCACTATTCGTCCTCATCTTTATTACACAGACTGCCGTATTTCTCTCTCTCTCTCTCTCTCTCTCTCTCCCCTGTCACTGTTCTTATGACACATTACTACCACCATCCCACCCTAAACTACCTACTATACTGGCCCACCCAAATGACATGTTTAATGACGACCTGGCACCCGCTTCCTCTCGTTGGAATGGGGTTCAATTCTCGAGTTTAACGTTGACCAGCGCGTTTAAAATCTCACTGAGCAATTATTAAGGACTGAGTGTAAAGCGAAACGATTTGTGCCATGGAGAAGGTTGGTGTGTGTGTTGCCTGACTCGCAGAGCCGGGGACCTGGTGTCGGCCATGGGTTTAGTGGGGTGACGGGGTGCGTTTAATGTGGCAGTGCTGTTATCTGCTTGCTGAGAGAGAAAGAGAGAAAGAGAGAGAGAGAGAGAGAGAGAGAGAGAGAGAGAGAGAGAGAGAGAGAGAGAGAGAGAGAGAGAGAGAGAGAGAGAGAGAGAGAGAGAGAGAAAGAAAGAGAGAGAGAGCGAATAATAGCTGCACTGCACACACACACACACACACACACACACACACACACAGGGCTAGCATCAAAAATCAAGTCTGACCCGAAGCTGTTGCAAAGCCACATCATGAGGAAGACAACAGTCAAGGATCAGATAATCAGACTGAGAAAGGAAGGTGGAGAGCTCACAAGAAACGACCAAGAAGTATGTGAGGAGCTCAAAATGAGACCTAAGGAAGTATGTACAGTGGAGACAAAAATGACTCCGGGAAGTCAGAACAGAGGGGTACACCAACATGGGACATACCAAGAAGTGTTGGATGAAATACACACAACTGAGAATGAGGTGGAGAAGCTCCTAAGTTACCTTGATACTTCAAAGGCGGTGGGACCGGACATCTCTCCGTAGGTCCTTAGAAAAGGAGCAGAGACGCTGTGTGTACCACTAACAGCAATTTTCAACACATCCATTGAAACTGGGCAACTACCTGAGGTATGGAAGACGCCAAATGTAGTCACCATTTTTAAGAAAGGAGACAGACACGAGGCACTAAACTACAGACCAGTGTCACTGACGTGTATAGTATGCAGAGTCATGGAGAAGAATATCAGGAGGAGAGTGGTGGAGCACCTGGAACGGAACAAGCTTATAAACGACAACCAGCACTGATTCATGGAAGGTAAATCCAGTGTCACAAACCTACTGTAGTTTTATGAAAAGGTAACGGAAGTAAGACACGAGAGAGAGGGGTGGGTAGACTGCATTTTCTTGGGCTGCAAGAAAGCCTTCGACACAGTTCCTGACAAGAGATTAGTGCAACAGCTAGAGGATCAGGCACGTATAACAAGAAGGGCACTGCAATGGATCAGAGAATACCTTACAGGGAGACAGTAACGAGTCATGGTACGTGACGAGATATCAGAGTGGGCGGGGTTCCACACGTGTCAGTCAGTGCTGTTTTTGGTATATGTGAATGACATGACGGAAGGGATAGACTCAGAAGTGTCCCTGTTTGCAGATGATGTGAAGTTAATGAGGAGAATTAAATCGCATGAGGATCAGGCAGGACTACAAAGAGACCTGGACAGGCTGGAAGGTTGGTCCAGCACCTGTCTCCTCGAATTTAACTCGGTAAAATGCAAAGTCATGAAGATTGGGGAAGGGCAAAGAAGACTGCAAACCTCACTCAAGGAAAACGAGCTTGGGATGAGAATAATACCGATCACATTTCCTGAGGCGCACATCAGCCAGATAACTACTGCAACATATGGGCGCCTGGCAAAACTGAGAATAGCGTTCCTATACCTCAGTAAGGAATCATTCTAGACCGTGTACGTCAGGCCCATACTGGAGTATGCAGCACCAGTTTGGAACCCACACCTAGTCAAGCACGTCATTAAAGAAAGTGCAAAGGTTTGCAACAAAACTGGTTCCAGATCTAAGGGGAATGTCTTACGAAGAAAGGTTAAGGGAAGTCGGCTTGACGACACTGAAGGACAGGAGGGACAATGGAGACATGATAACGACATATAAAATCCAAATAGGTGAGTACACACACATACACACACACATCGTTCAGAACCCTGTACACCGTGTATGTCAGGCCTGTATTGGAGTACACCACCCGTTTGGAACCCACACCTAGCCAAGCATGTATGGAAATTAGAGAGAGTGCAAACGTTTGCAACAAGACTAGTGCTGGAGCTAAGGGGCATGTCCTACAAAGAGAGGTTAAGGGAAATCGAACTGACGATACTGGAGGACAGGAGAGATAGGAGGGATATGATAGCAACATATAAAATACTGTGAGGAATTGAAAAGGTGGACAGAGACAGGATGTTCCAGAGATGGCATACAGCAACAAGGGAAGTTGAAGACTCAAATGAATCACAGGTATATTAGGAAGTATTTCTTTAGTCACAGATTTGTCAGGAAGTGGAATAGTCTGTAGTGGAAACAGGATCCATATATAGCTTTAAGAAGAGGTATGATAATGCTCATGGAGCAGGAAGAGTGACCTGGTAGCGACCAATGAAGAGGCGGGACCAGGAGCTGTAACTCGACTTCTGTAACCAGAACTAGTTGGGTACACACACACACACACACACACACACACACACACAAACAAATAAACAAACAAACAAACAAACAAAACACCATTCACATTGAGCAAACCACAGTCTCGCGTCTCGGCCAATCACGTCCATAGTATCGATTAGTGAGAGCACAAACTGCCTGTTAAGCCAGCCTAACAGCCCGTTATACAGACCCTGACAATATCTGCTGTTTGCAGGGTAATTAGTATTGTTTAGCATCGCTAATACTGCCCAATAACCGCGGGATGATGATGCTGGTAATAATAGCAATACTACTACTACTACTGCTGTTAAATTATAGAAGCCGCGTTTCGGTCGCTGCAGGATTAGAGAGGTACCCCCGTGTCCCTAAAGTTGTGAGTTACTGTACCTCAGTCAGGTACAGTACCTCAGTGAGGTACCCTGTTTCCTCCAGAACCTCAAGAGGGAGAGGAGGTCCCTAAGTTGAAGATCAGGAGTTTCAGCTCGACACACTCAAGAAGTCTTGCACTTGTATCTCAACTTCTTCACAAGGTCCGGGAACTGTAGTTTAACTCTCACAAGAGCATGAAGACACTTAGGTTAGGTTAAGTTAAGGTTAGGTTAAGGTTAGGTTAGGTTAGGTTAGGTTAGGTTAGGTTAGGTTAGGGTTACGTTAGGTTAGGTAAAGGTTATGTTAGGTTAGATTAAGTTAAGTTAGGTTTAAGATTGCGTTAGGTTAGGTTAGTTTAAGGCTGGGTTAGGTTAGATTAACTTAGGCTAGATTAACCTAGGTTAAGTTAGGTTTAAGGGTACGTTGGGTTAGGTTAGGTTAAGGCTGGGTTAGGTTATGTTAGATTAACTTAGGTTAGGGTTAGGTTAGATGAGGTTAAGTGTGCTCCGCCTGCAAATATAGCCCAGGAAGGTGAAGTACAAAGGGTAGCGAATAGGAGAACTTTCTTATCGTTAGTGGCAGCCGTTTAGGTCAGGTTCCCGAGTCAGTGGTG
This sequence comes from Cherax quadricarinatus, assembly GCF_026875155.1. Taxonomy (NCBI): domain Eukaryota; kingdom Metazoa; phylum Arthropoda; class Malacostraca; order Decapoda; family Parastacidae; genus Cherax; species Cherax quadricarinatus. Next base: position 41,760,356 of record NC_069407.1, on the reverse strand, counting down.
TGAGTAGATGAACAATGCAGCAGGCATATGCAGCAGGTGTACTGGTTACTGCAGCAGGTGCACTGATTACTGCAGCAGGTGTACTGGTTACTGCAGCAGGTGCACTGATTACTGCAGCAGGTGCACTGGTTACTGCAGCAGTTGTACTGGTTACTGCAGCAGGTACACTGGTTACTGCAGCAGGTGCACTGGTTACTGCAGCAGGTGCACTGGTTACTGCAGCAGGTGCACTGGTTACTGCAGCAGGAGTACTGGTTACTGCAGCAGGTGTACTGATTACTGCAGCAGGTGTATTGGTTACTGCAACAGGTGTACTGGTTATTGCAGCAGGTGCACTTCTTATTGCAGCAGGGGTACTGGTAAATGCAGTAAGTGCACTGGTTAATGCAGCATGTGTACTTATCATAGGGGTTCTTAAATGGAGATATCGAAGGTTGAAGGTAGACACACTTGTTGGATGGTAACGATATATTGTCAGACTGTGATGATGGGAGATGGAGCCCAGCCTCTGCCTTGTCCTGGCCTGTGTCAAACGCCGACTGAGGCCGAGGTAGCTAGCTCGCCTCACATACTGGTTAATGCATGTGTACTGGTTACTGCAGCAGATGTACTGGTTACTGCAGCAGGTGCACTGGTTAATGCAGCAGGTGTACTGGTTAATGTAACAGGTGTACTGGTTAATGCAGGTGTACTGGTTAATGCAGCATGTGTACTGGTTAATGCAACATGTGTATTGGTTAATGCAGGTGTACTGGTTAATGCAGCAGGTGCACTGGTTATTGCTGCAGGTGTACTGGTAAATGCATCAGGTGCACTGGTTAATGCAGCATATGTACTGGTTAATGCAGGTGTACTGGTTGCCGCAGCAGGTGTACTGGTTACTGCAGCAGGTGCACTGGTTATTGCAGCAGGTGTACTAGTTACTGCAGCAGGTTTACTGATTAATGCAGCAGGTGCACTGGTTATTGCAGCAGGTGTACTGGTTAATGCAGCAGGTGCACTGGTTATTGCAGCAGGTGCACTGGTTAATGCAGCAGATTTAAAGGTAAATACTACTTTGATATGTCATCTTTGATCGTGGAATAACCGAGTCATTTATGCAATAGTTATTACTACTACTACTACTACTACTACTACTACTACTACTAATAATAATAATAATAATAATAATAATAATAATAATAATAATAATAATAATAATAATAACTCTTTTAAAGTGTTCAAACTTTTGTGTACTGTAACAAGTACTAAATTCTTGGAACACTTGGCATGTTGACGTGTTCTCTAGCCAGAGTTGCTGAGCCCGTTTCCAGCATCCTGGAATAGCTCGGATAACACCAAATTCCTCAGTGGAAGAGTTTCAAAAGGTCAGAAAACGTGGCAAAAACTATGGAGAGTGAAATCCTGATGTGTTTTTTCAAACTATTTTTGTGTAAAATAGTGTGAACAAATTTTCCCTTAAAAACCACATTGAATGATTTTCAGTTTCTCTTCTGAACGGCTTCAATATTTAATGGGTGATGTATCTTAGGGTCAGGAGAGTACTAATTAATTTTCGCTTACGTGTAGACAAATTTGTTGATGTTATTAAATAATAAATATATTTAAAATCCGATGCCATAACTGCAGGATGATTCATCTGATCGGCTTCAAATTTTCACCACTGGTGCGCTTTCCTTTGCCACAAGGCTCACGTTGCCAATGGGTTGCATAAGTCCCGCTTTACCAGTTTAATTAAACAAATAGTGATAATCATTACTCACGAAATGGAAATGACGCGATTGCAAACAAAACAGTGTACGGATGGGGATGGAATTCGAGGTCAATCCCCACCCGTATCTTGGTGTAGTGATAATAATTTTTTTTATTCAATAACTTAAGAATGCTTTTTCTGACTGACTTCAAAATATTATTAACGATGCAGTCTATAAGAAGGATGATGACTCATAAATTTATTTCGAGTAGGTTCAAATTTGAAATCTTACTGAAATAGTTAAAAGAAAAACTTGGAACTGTTGGAATCGGATCAATTACTGGAAAATAACTTTCTCTATCAGCTTCAAACCTTTATCAATAGTGGGCTTTATAAAACACTGCTTGTCACTCTGGACTGCGTAAACTTAAAATTTGCTAATTTTATGTAATTACTAATGAATGCCATTTCTGATTTCCTTCGTATCTTCAACACTGATATTTTAACTGATTTATGAAGTTGTGTCGCACTCTGCACAGTTTCAGCCGAGTGTGTTGATGTACTGGGGACTGGAGTTGAGGTAGAAGGGACTGGGGCTGAGGCACTGGGGACTGGACTTGATGCACAGGGGACCGGGGTTGAAGCACTGGGGACTGGGGTTGAGGCACTGGGGACGAGTTGAAGAACTGGGGACTGGGGTTGAAACACTGGGGACTGGAGTTGATGCACTGGGAACTGGAGTTGATACGCAGGGGACCGGGGTTGAAGCACTGGGGACCGGGGTTGAAGCACTGGGGACTGGAGTTGATGCACTGGGAACTGGAGTTGATGCACAGGGGACCGAGGTTGAAGCACTGGGGACTGGGGTTGAGGCGCTGGGGACTGGAGTTGAAGCACTGGGGACTGGAGTTGATACACAGGGGACCGGGGTTGAAGCATTGGGGACTGGGGTTGAGGCACTGGGGACTAGAGTTGATGCACTAGGGACTGGAGTTGAAGCACTGGGGACTGGGGTTGAAGCACTGGGGACTGGGGTTGAAGCACTGGGGTTGAGGCACTGGGGACTGGAGTTGATACACAGGGGATCGGGGTTGAAGCACTGAGGACTGGGGTTGAAGCACTGGGGACTGGGGTTGAGGCACTAGGGACTGGGGTTGAGGCACTGGGGACTGGAGTTGATGCACTAGGGACTGGAGTTGAAGCACTGGGGACTGGGGTTGAAGCACTGGGGTTGAGGCACTGGGGACTGGAGTTGATACACAGGGGATCGGGGTTGAAGCACTGAGGCCTGGGGTTGAAGCACTGAGGACTGGGGTTGAAGCACTGGGGACTGGGGTTGAAGCACTTTGGACTGGGGTTGAAACACTGGGGACTGGGGTCGAAGCACTGGGAACTGGGGTTGAGGCACTGGGGACTGGAGTTGTGGGATATCTTTTTCGGGTCGCTCAGACATCTGTGTCTTTTACAACGTGGGTTGTATTCCATGAAGTCAAGGTGACGCGAAGATATCATGGTCACCATCACATGCTCTGTCTTGGCATAATGATAATGATGATGATAAGTGTGATGGGTATGATAGCTATGAAAATGGTGATTATTATTAATGAAAGTGATAATAATATGTGTTTTGGTGTTGATACTAATGAAGATGATGGAAACACCAACTTTAACAGGAAAAACAGTAAAACAGTTACAACAACAGTAGCAACAATAACAACATTAACAAGAGTAATCACAATAACATTAACAACAATAACAGCAGTAATAACAACAACAGTAACATCAATAACAACAGTACCAACAACAACGGCAACTGTCCTATCGCACAATCCTGGAAGCTTTCAGTGTACATCTGTTTCCACACTTGTGACCATACTGTCTTTTATCTCAAGATGAGTCATGAACCACCTGTCAGTGAATAAACAGAAGAATGAACAATAACAGTAACACCTACCACCATCACTACCACCATCACCACCACCACCACCATCATCACCACCTCCATTACCACCACCACCCCCACAACCACCATGACCACCACCACTCCCACCTCCAGCAAAAACATAAACAACAGTAGCAACAACAATACTAACAACAAAAACAACAACAGTAACACCACCTACACAACCACAGTAGCGCGATTGCTAGCACACTAAACTCACGCTGGTCGCGGGTTCTAACCCCACCCGTGGCATGGTTTGTTTGCAATCGTGTCATTACGATATCGTGAGTCAATTATTATTATTATTATTATTATTATTATTATTATTATTATTATTATTATTATTATTATTATTATTATAAAAAACAACAATAATACCAACACTAACATCAATAACAAAAAAAAAACAATAGTAACAACAACAACAGGAACAGCACTACTTACAAAAAACAACTAACAGCATAATAAAACAGTTGAAACAACAACAGAACTAACAGAAACAACAGTAACATCACCTACTCCACCGCTACCAACAATTAAAACATCAACAGTAACACCACCTGCACTACCACTGACAAAAGCAAAAGCAACAGTAACAAAAAAAAAACAGTATATACCCGAACGGCTCCATTATGAACAGTAGAAACAACAGAAACAACAACAACAACACCTAGACCACCACTAACAAAAGCAAAAAAAAAAAAAAAAAAGACAGCAAGAGTAACACCAACAACAACAACAGTAACATTTTGGTACATCCAACAAGAGCAAAAGAAAACAATAACACAACAACAGTAACACACCGCTTACATCAATAACAACAGCAAAAATAACAGTGACAGCTACACAACAATAGTAATACCACCTACACCACCACTAACAACATCGAAAACAAAAGTAACAAGAACCACAGTAGTAACACCACGTGCAGCACCAACAGCAACAAAAGAACAGCAACAACAACAACAGCATTAGCACCACCAAAAACAAAAGCAACAGCAGCAACAAGAACAACAACAACAGTTTTTTTCACATCTACATAACCACTACCAACACCCGCACAAACAACAGTAAGAATAACAACAACAGTAGTAACACCACCTACAATAACACCCGTACGAACAACAGTAACAGTAACAACAACAGTAGTAACACCACCTACACCAACACCCGCACAAACAACAGTACCAATAACAACAACAGTAGTAACACCACCACTACCAACACCCACACAAACAACAGTAAGAATAACAACAACAGTAGTAACACCACCTACAATAACACCCGTACGAACAACAGTAACAGTAACAACAACAGTAGTAAACACCACCACTACCAACACCCGCACAAACAACAGTAAGAATAACAACAACAGTAGTAACACCACCTACAATAACACCCGTACGAACAACAGTAAACAGTAACAACAACAGTAGTAAACACCACCTACACCAATAACAACAACAGTAGTAACACCACCTACACCAACACCCGCACAAACAACAGTTACCAATAACAACAACAGTAGTAACACCACCACTACCAACACCCACACAAACAACAGTAAGAATAACAACAACAGTAGTAACACCACCTACACCAACACCCGCACAAACAACAGTAAGAATAACAACAACAGTAGTAACACAACCTACACCAACACCCGCGCAAACAACAGTAAGAATAACAACAACAGTATAACACCACCTACACCAACACCCGCACAAACAACAGTAAGAATAAACAACAACAGTAGTAACACCACCTACACCAACACCCGCACAAACAACAGTAAGAATAACAACAACAGTAGTAACACCACCTACACCAACACCCGCACAAACAACAGTAAGAATAACAACAACAGTAGTAACACCACCTACACCAACACCCGCACGAACAACAGTAACAATAGCAACAACAGTAGTAAAACCACCTACACCAACACCCGCATAAACAACAGTAAGAATAATAACAACAGTAGTAACACCACCTACACCAACACCCGCACAAACAACAGTAAGAATAACAACAAAAAGTAGTAAACACCACCACTACCAACACCCGCACAAACAACAGTAAAAATAACAACAACAGTAGTAACACCACCTACACCAACACCCGCGCAAACAACAGTAAGAATAACAACAACAGTAGTAACACCACCACTACCAACACCCGCACCAAACAACAGTAAGAATAACAACAACAGTAGTAACACCACCTACACCAACACCCGCGCAAACAACAGTAAGAATAACAACAACAGTAGTAACACCACCTACATCAACACCCGCACAAACAACAGTACCAATAACAACAACAGTAGTAACACCACCTACACTAGCACCTGCACAAACAACAGTAAGAAAAACAACAACAGTAGTAACACCACCTACATCAACACCCGCACAAACAACAATACCAATAACAACAACAGTAGTAACACCACCTACATCAACACCCGCACAAACAACAGTACCAATAACAACAACAGTAGTAACACCACCTACATCAACACCCGCACAAACAACAGTACCAATAACAACAATAGTAGTAACACCACCTACACTAGCACCTGCACAAACAACAACAACGCCAACAACAACAAAAGTAATACCACCTACACAGCATTACCAACACCCGCCCAAACAGCAGTAACAACAACAGCAAAAACAATTGAAGCAACAACGTAATATAAATATAATAAAGATTAAACAACAGGTCATTACGAAGATGGTAATAATAAAAATTAGAAATAATAATGATAACAGCATCATTAGTAAGATGACGGTCCTGATTTGTGCTAAAAATATTCTCCCACGAACATAATAATACCCCCGTGAAATATTACTGTCACGAAGAGCCAGTAATTATTTCTCACTGGTGTTTCGCAACACCGGTGAGAAACGTTCACATTTGAACGTTTCCTGGTTTGTTGTCTCTCAGATACGTCGCTCTGTATAACCCTTGCGGTTTAGCGCTCCCTTTTGATTATAATAATAATCAGATATGTCGCTGCCAGACGTATAACTGCCTTATTTGTTCCCCTAATTTGCTTATCTGTAGTTTAATATTACTTTTAATTAGTTTGTGTAAAGTGACGGAACGTAATTTAACCTTGTCTTAGATAATCATAAATTAAACTAACCTAACCCAACCTAATGTAACCTAACCTAACTCAGCCCAACTCAACCTAAGTTAATCTCACGGAAACCAACCCAGCCCACCATTAATTCAAGCTAACCTAACTCAACCTAATCCAGCCTAACCCAATGCAACACTTCAGCGATACACAACACAATGCAACACACTTCAGCGATACACAACACAATGCAACACACTTCAGCGATACACAACACAATGCAACGCACTTCAGCGATACACAACACAATGCAACACACTTCAACGATACACAATACAATGCAACACACTTCAGCGATACATAATACAATGCAACACACTTCAACGATGCACAACACAATGCAACACAAATTCAACGATGCACAACACAATGCAACACACTTCAACGATACACAACACAATGCAACACACTTCAACGATACACAACACAATGCAACACACTTCAACGATACACAACACAATGCAACACACTTCAACGATGCACAACATAATGCAACGCACTTCAACGATACACAACACAATGCAACACACTTCAACGATACACAACACAATGCAACACACTTCAGCGATACACAATACAATGCAACACACTTCAGCGATACACAACACAATGCAACACACTTCAACGATGCACAACACAATGCAACACACTTCAACGATACACAACACAATGCAACACACTTCAACGATACACAACACAATGCAACACACTTCAACGATACACAACACAATGCAACACACTTCAACGATGCACAACATAATGCAACACACTTCAAACGATACACAACACAATGCAACACACTTTCAACGATACACAACACAATGCAACACACTTCAACGATACACAACACAATGCAACACACTTCAACGATACACAACACAATGCAACACACTTCAACGATACACAACACAATGCAACACACTTCAACGATGCACAACACAATGCAACACACTTCAACGATACACAACACAATGCAACACACTTCAGTGATACACAACACAATGCAACACACTTCAGTGATACACAACACAATGCAACACACTTCAGTGATACACAACACAATGCAACACACTTCAGTGATACACAACACAATGCAACACACTTCAGTGATACACAACACAATGCAACACACTTCAGCGATACACAACACAATGCAACACACTTCAACGATACACAACACAATGCAACACACTTCAACGATACACAACACAATGCAACACACTTCAGTGATACACAACACAATGCAACACACTTCAGTGATGCACAACACAATGCAACACACTTCAGTGATACACAACACAATGCAACACACTTCAGTGATACACAACACAATGCAACACACTTCAGTGATACACAACACAATGCAACACACTTCAGTGATACACAACACAATGCAACACACTTCAGCGATACACAACACAATGCAACACACTTCAGCGATGCACAACACAATGCAACACACTTCAGCGATACACAACACAATGCAACACACTTCAGCGATACACAACACAATCCATCTTTGTAAAACTTTACGCACAGTAACTTCCTTGATTTTGACCTAATCTTAATAAATTCAACCTAACTTAAAGAAAATCGTGTTTGAAGAAACTAGAAGCTTCAGCAGATAGACGTTGAAAACTGCGTCAAAAACTGAAGTTGAGAAAAGAGCAGAGATTACATTATGTCATAAACTGGTTATAGTTCAGTTACCCTTTCCTTCAATTCATAGGCAACGGGGAAACTCCGAAATTTATATTATTATTAAATTCCATGGAAAACGCTGGAAATAGAGAGGTAACCAGGTTTGATCCAAGGAATCTTCCTCCTCCACCACCATCCCTTCCTGAAGGTAACCGCTCATTGCTCTCTGCACACAATGTTACTCTTTTTACTTATTAAATACAGTCTTTAACTTAATTAGCTGTTACAAGTTTCCTAAATAATATGTGTAAAGAAAATATATTTGGTTATTGCTTTTGTTTTGCATGAAAGTTTAACATTCACTTTTTATGTGTAAATAATTAAAAATAAAACAGTCCGAGTACACAGGGTATTCTGAAAAAGTGTATATACATAGAAAAGTATACATGTTTTAGTGATTATATTGTTCTGGACTGTTACATGCAGCGTTATTGACCTCGTCTAGGCGATAAGCTTTAAATCTAATAAGTTCGGTTGGCAATGCACTCGCCTCACACACTGAGTGTCCATGGTTCAATCCTCGGCTCGGGTGTAAACGTTGGACATGTTTTCTCACACCTGCCGTCGTGTGAGTAGGCACCTGGGTGTTAGTCGTCTGTTGTTCCGGGGGATCAAATTGAAGGACCACAATGCAAATAAGACAGAGAGTCCTCGATGACGCACTGACTGTCTTAGGTTAGGCTCGGCTGCTAACACTCCCCTAGGTTAAAAATTCGAACAAATCTTAACTTATCTTGTCTTAGCCTATTTTATTTATTTAGAATTTACTATCACATTTCATGGTGTGAGCTTTCATTCGCTATCCTCGAAGATGTACATCATAGTGAGTCACGCAATTCTTCCGAGACTTTCTCTTGTAACTTGAGAACACCTATCAGCTATCCTAATTAGGAAAAAATATTGTTTACATGTGCTGGTTCTCTCTCCATTTGATAATCCGAGAAAAACCTTTTCTGACTGACTGGAAATTTTCCACACTGGTGTATTATTCTTGGAAGAAGGTTGGAAGTGTAGTGTGTACGTGCTAATATGACAGTTTTACCTTTAAAATTCAGTTCTATATCTGTAATCTGTACGACTTCATTCCATAATGACTGTTGAATACTATGCAACATTCGTTAAGGACTGATGCATGGTATGCAACAGTCGTTAAGGACTGATGCATGGTATGCAACAGTCGTTAAGGACTG
>NC_069407.1:41728185-41740685 GCF_026875155.1 Cherax quadricarinatus | reverse complement strand
ATACTGTTGTGGAGACGCTATTATACTGTTGTGGAGACGTTATTATACTGTTGTGGAAACGTTATTATACTGTTGTGGAGACGTTATTATACTGTTGTGGAGACGTTATTATACTATTGTGGAGACGTTATTATACTGTTGTGGAGACGTTATTATACTGTTGTGGAGACGTTATTATACTGTTGTGGAGACGTTATTTTCCGTTGTGGAGACGTTATTATACTGTTGTGGGAGACGTTATTATACTGTTGTTGGAGACGCTATTGTACTGTTGTGGAGACCCTTATTATACTGTTGTGGAGACGTTTTATACTGTTGTGGAGACGTTATTATACTGTTGTGGAGACATTATTATACTGTTGTGGAGACGTTATTATACTGTTGTGGAGACGTTGTTATACTGTTGTGGAGACGTTATTGTACTGTTGTGGAGACGCTATTATACTGTTGTGGAGACGTTATTATACTTTTGTGGAGACGCTATTATACTGTTGTGGAGACGTTATTATACTGTTGTGGAGACGTTATTATTCTGTTGTGGAGACGTTATTATACTTTTGTGGAGACGCTATTATACTGTTGTGGAGACGTTATTATACTGTTGTGGAGACGTTATTATTCTGTTGTGGAGACGTTATTATACTGTTGTGGAGACGTTATTATTCTGTTGTGGAGACGTTATTATACTGTTGTGGAGACGTTATTATACTATTGTAGAGACGTTATTATGCTGTTGTGGAGACGTTATTATACTGTTGTGGAGACGTTATACTGTTGTGGAGACGTTATTATACTGTTGTGGAGACGCTTTTACTGTTGTGGAGACGTTTAAACTGTTGTGGAGACGTTATTATACTGTTGTGGAGACGTTATACGTTGTGGAGACGTTATTATGCTGTTGTGGAGACGCTATACTGTTGTGGAGAGACGTTATACTGTTTGTGGTAGACGTTATTATATGTTGTGGAGACGTTATACTGTTGTGGAGACGTTATTATGCTGTTGTGGAGACGTTATACTGTTGTGGAGACGTTATTATACTGTTGTGGAGACGCTATACTGTTGTGGAGACGTTATACTGTTGTGGAGACGTTATTATACTGTTGTGGAGACGTTATACTGTTGTGGAGACGTTATTATGCTGTTGTGGAGACGTTATTATACTGTTGTGGAGACGTTATACTGTTGTGGAGACGTTATTATACTGTTGTGGAGACGTTATACTGTTGTGGAGACGTTATTATACTGTTGTGGAGACGTTATACTGTTGTGGAGACGTTATTATACTATTGTAGAGACATTATACTGTTGTGGAGACGTTATTATACTCTTATGGAGACGTTATTATACTGTTGTGGAAACAGTGTTATACTGTTGTGGAAAAGTTATTATACTGTTGTGGAAACAGTATTATACTGTTGTGGAGACATTATTATATTGTTGTGGAGACGTTATTGTACTGTTGTGGAGACGCTATTATACTGTTGTGGAGACGTTATTATACTGTTGTGGAGACGTTATTATACTGTTGTGGAGACGTTATTATACTGTTGTGGAGACGCTATTATACTGTTGTGGAGACGTTATTGTACTGTTGTGGAGACGTTATTATACTGTTATGGAGACGTTATTATACTGTTGTGGACACGTTATTATACTGTTGTGGACACGTTATTATACTGTTGTGGAGACGCTATTTTACTGTTGTGGAGACTTTATTATACTGTTGTGGAGCGCTATTATACTTGTTGTGGAGACGTTATTGTACTGTTGTGGAGACGTTATTATACTGTTATGGAGACGTTATTATACTGTTGTGGACACGTTATTATACTGTTGTGGAGACGCTATTTTACTGTTGTGGAGACTTTATTATACTGTTGTGGAGACGTTATTATACTGTTGTGGAGACGTTATTATACTGTTGTGGAGACGTTATTATACTGTTGTGGAGACGTTATTATACTGTTGTGGAGCGCTATTATACTGTTGTGGACACGTTATTATACTGTTGTGGAGACGCATATTATACTGTTGTGGAGACGTTATTATACTGTTGTGGAGACGCTATTATACTGTTGTGGACACGTTATTATACTGTTGTGGAGACGCTATTATACTGTTGTGGACACGTTATTATACTGTTGTGGAGACGCTATTATACTGTTGTGGAGACGTTATTATACTGTTGTGGAGACGTTATTATACTGTTGTGGAGACGTTGTTATACTGTTGTGGAGACGTTATTATACTGTTGTGGAGACGCTATTATACTGTTGTGGAGACGCTATTATACTGTTGTGGAGACGTTATTATACTTTTGTGGAGACGTTATTATACTGTTGTGGAGACGTTATTATACTGTTGTGGAGACGTTATTATAATGTTGTGGAGACGTTATTATACTGTTGTGGAGACGTTGTTATACTGTTGTGGAGACGTTATTATACTGTTGTGGAGACGCTATTATACTTTTGTGGAGACGTTATTATACTGCTGTGGAGACGTTATTATACTGTTGTGGAGACGTTATTATACTGTTGTGGAGACACTATTATACTGTTTTGGAGACGTTATTATACTGTTGTGGAGACGTTATTATACTGTTGTGGAGACGTCATTATAATGTTGTGGAGACGTTATTATACTGTTGTGGAGACGTTATTATACTGTTGTGGAGACGTTATTATAATGTTGTGGAGACGTTATTATACTGTTGTGGAGACGCTATTATACTGTTGTGGAGACGTTATTATACTGTTGTGGAGACGTTATTATACTGTTGTGGAGACGCTATTATACTGTTGTGGAGACGTTATTATACTGTTGTGGAGACGTTATACTGTTGTGGAGACGTTATTATACTATTGTAGAGACATTATACTGTTGTGGAGACGTTATTATACTCTTGTGGAGACGTTATTATACTGTTGTGGAAACAGTGTTATACTGTTGTGGAAAAGTTATTATACTGTTGTGGAAACAGTATTATACTGTTGTGGAGACATTATTGTACTGTTGTGGAGACGCTATTATACTGTTGTGGAGACGCCTATTATACTGTGTGGAGACTTTATTTTACTGTTGTGGAGACGTTATTTTTACTGTTGTGGAGACGCATTATACTGTTGTGGAGACGTTTTTATAACTGTTGTGAGACGTTATTATACTGTTGTGGAGGACGCTATTATACTGTTGTGGAGAGTTATTATACTGTTGTGGAGACGTTATTATAATGTTGTGGAGGACGTTATTATACTGTTGGGGGAGACGTTGTTATACTGTTGTGGAGACGTTATATTTCTGTTGTGGAGACTCTATTATTCTGGGTTTTGGGGGACGTTTTTATACTGTTGTGGAGACGTTATTATACTGTTGTGGAGACACTATTATATGTTTTGGAGACGTTATTATACTGTTGTGGAGCGTTATTATACTGTTATGGAGACGTCATTATAATGTTGTGGAGACGTTATTATACTGTTGTGGAGACGTTATTATCTGTTGTGGAGACGTTATTATAATGTTGTGGAGACATTATTTATACTGTTGTGGAGACGCTATTATACTGTTGTGGAGACGTTATTATACTGTGTGGAGGCCCTTAAATTTTACTGTTTTGGAGACGTTTTTTAAATTTTTTTGGAGGGCGGTTTTTTATACTGGTTTTGGGGGACTTATTATCTGTTGGTTTGGGGACGTGGGTTTTGCGTTTGGAAGGGCGTTAAAATTAAACTGTTGTGGAGACTTTTTATACGGGTTTTTCGAAAAGTTATTTTTTTCGTTTTTTTAGACTTAAAAAAAACTGGGTGGGGGAACTTATTATCCGTTTGGAGCGTTATTATATGTTTTGGAACGTTTTTTTATGTTGTGGGGGAAAGTTATTAAACACGTTAAACGTTAAATTTTTTTTGTGGGATTTTTAAAATGTTTTTGGAAAACTTTTTTTATATTTCGGCGAAACGTTATTTTACTGGGGAGAAAGGTTTTATGCGGGGGGACCCATTAAAACATTTTGGGGACGTTTTTACGGGGGGGGAGCGTTATTACAAAATTTTGGGGGAGGGCTTTTACTGGTTTTTGGAGAGATTAAACTTTTTTGGGGGGGCGGTTTTTTTTTGGAACGTTATTATACTGGGTTTTTGGGGACGTTGTTATACTGTTGGGGAGACGTTATTTTACTTTTTTTGGGGAGAGTTATTTTTCTGTTGCGGAGACGTTAAACATACTGTTATGGAACCCTTTTTGTTTTCCCGTTTTTGGGAGTATTAAATTTTAAATATTAAAGGAGACATTTTTTCGAAAAAATTTTTCCCCTTGGGTTTTGAAAGTATTTTTACCCTTTTGGGAAAAAATTTTGGAACGGTTCCTTTACCATTCCGGGGGGGGGCGTTGTTGGGCCGTTAAGACGATTGTTTAAGCGCTATTGGGGAAAGTCTAGCAGTGGTGACAAACCCTTTCGGGGGTGTTTTACTTTTTAGGGAAAAGTTTGGAACTTGTTTTTAAAACCCCTGTGGGAAATGTCTTGGGGACGGGTTTTTTTTTACCTTTGTGGGGGGACATCTTTGGGGACATTGTTTTTACCTTTTGTGAAATTTTTGGAGGGCTTTTCGGCCCTTGTGTAGACGTCTTGGGAAGGCCCTTTGGGGATACTGTGAAGACATTGGGAGCAGGGTACTTTTTAGAGATTGGACAAAGGGGGAAAAAAAAATTGATTATGCTTGGGGGGAGTGGGATTTTTGGGGGAAACGGGGGGTAACCCGGGGGGGGGGGAAAATGAAAAGGGGGGGTTTGGGGGAAGGGGGGACGGGGGGGGGAGGGGCAAAAAAGGGGAAAAATTCTTTAAACCTTTAAGGGAAATTTGGGGGGGGGGGAAACCCCGGTGAAGGGAAGAGAAGAGGGGAGAGGGGGAGGGCAAAAAAGGAGAAAGGAATAAGTGAGGGAGACGTTAAGAAAAAACACAAGGAAAAATAGAGTGTTTTAAAAACCCTTCAGACTACGTACGGTTGGGTTTTAATACCACACATGCAAACACACATTTTACCCCATGTACAACCCCGGACCCATTCACAACACAAACCCTAAGCTTGTAACACCGGACACAGCACAAAACACACTACAGTTTTAAACACTTACACAGGGACAACACACACGTAAAAGGGATGTAAAAAACACCCACACATGCACAACACAAAAAATACAGCTTGTACAACACGTACACATTTCAACAAAACACACGTACAGTATTTACAAACAAACAATTTCACCCAAAACCACGTACAGGGTTGTTAAAAACACGTACAATTTCCCCAACACAAAAACGTACAGCAAAGTTAAAAACACGTACACAAGCACAACACACACGACAAGGGGTTTTACAACACGTTTCACATTCACAAAAACACACGTGCAGCATGTACAACACGTACACATGCACAACACACACGTACAACATGTACAACACGTACACATGTACGACACACGTCAAGTATGTAAAACACGTACACGTGCACAACACACACGTACAGCATGTACAACACGTACACATGCACAATACACACGTACAACATGTACAACACGTACACATGTGCGACACACGTCAAGCATGTAAAACACGTACACATGCACAACACACACGTACAACATGTACAACACGTACACATGTGCGACACACGTCAAGCATGTAAAACACGCACACATGCACAACACACACGTACAGCATGTACAACACATACACATGTACGACACACTTCAAGCATGTAAAACACGTACACATGCACAACACATACGAACAACATGTACAACACTTACAAGTAAAATAATTACATATGCACAACACACACACGTACAACATTTACAACACTTACGACCATGCATCTGCTGCACATGTGTCTTATACATCCGATATTGTTGCAGGTCATTTATGGAGGGGATGAGATGAGCTGGAAAAATACGAGTTGCAAAGTTGATCATGAAGAAGGGAAGATCTAACATTAAAATGGTATAAAATACCGACAGGTTGTTAGGTAAGACACATATGCAACAGTTAGGTATCTTTATTACGAAACGTTTCGCCTACACAGTAGGCTTCTTCAGTCGAGTACAGAAAAGTTGATAGAAGCAGAAGAGACTTGAAGACGATGTAATCAGTCCATCACCCTTAAAGTTTTGAGGTGGTCAGTCCCTCAGTCTGGAGAAGAGCATTGGGTTCCGAAAAGCCCTGAAACCAAAAATGGAGTTAAAGTGACAGGATGGGCTTTATTTAGGCCAGGGGGGTGAAAACGTGGGTTTCACTAGTAAAGGGCGGGATTTTTGGGAGGTCAGGACCCTCTGTAAATTTTAACCCAAAATTTTGGGTTTCAGCCTACGGAACAATCCCTCTTCCCCCGGGGGCCGGAGGGGACGGGGCCCACCAAAAAAATTTTAAAGAGGGATTTACTGATTACTTTCGCCCCTTTAAATTTCGCTTTTTGTTTCTATCACCTTTTCTGTATTTCGCTGAAAAAAGCCAAACGGGGTTTTAGGAAAGGGTTTCGTAAAAAAGGGATACCAAACTGTTGCATATTTTCTTCCCTAAAAGGGAAGATCTAGGAGAGGGACGGGGAAACAGAGGCCGGAAAATGAAAGGCAGTAGGGGGGAAAGGGAAAAAAGGGAAGGGAACCCCGGGTGAAAACATTTACCCCCAAGCTATCGAAGAGAACCCCACAAATATAACGAACGTATGGGGGTATGGGTCGGACAAGGGCAGACAATGTGTAGGGGGAAATTTATATATAACTTTTCAAAAGAGCAAATACACATTCGGATACTATATACAAATATAAAGATATAATAAAAATAATATATATATTTTAAATTTTAATATATAAATAAATTAAAATAAAAAAAATATATATATAAATTATTGTATTTTATATTTTAAATATATATTTTAAAAAGGGGGGGTTTTTTGGTAGCTGAGACGGGATTAAATAAAATACTTCTTGGGGAGGCTTCTTAGTTTAAATTGTTAAAAAAAGTGGGGGGTTACACAGGCTTGTGTGATTGTGCCCAGGGCCCGGGGCCCGGGGGCCCATGCCCCCCCGGGGAGAGAGAGATGGGGAGTACTTGTGTTTTGGGAACCAAGGCCGCTGTGAGAGTGAGAGCGGGGAAAGTCTTGGGCATATGAAGTGGCAAGGCCTAAAATTGGCAGCACCCCTGAGTGGCGCGAAAATAAAACTAACGGGGCAGACAGCATGGGCTGTCTGTGAAAAGGGGACATACAGGCTGTCTACATAGGGCTGGGCCCACCTCCCCGCGGGGCGCCCCCAAAGCGACAATACTGGGGGTTAAAAGAAAATGGGTCTCTCTCTCGTGGGAACGGGGGCACGGGAACAAAAAATAAAAACATATATATACATATGGACATGGAAAAAAAAATTTCCCTACGGGGGGGGGAAAAAAAAAACCCATGTGGGGTGTCTAAACATCGTGGTCAAGGGGTGGACGTCGGGAAAGGGGTCCCCCTGCACGCCTTCCTGGTTCCGGACAGATACTGCAACAAAGGGAGACATCGTGCGGTTGGCTTTACGTAACAGGTTTTCGGTCTTTCCCCTGGAACGGTGAAGCCCGACCCTCGTAGGAAATCCCCTGCAGGTTTTTACTCAACCTGGGGGACGAAAATGCTGGTTCCCCGAGTTAGGCGTCGACAAAATCGGGAAAAAGGGGGGGACTTCTGGCAAGCGTCAGGAGGACACTTCTCGACGATACTGTCGGGGCTTTCACTGCCGGGGGAGGGGGTTTGGGGCAGTTGTGGGGGCGAGGGCGTGGGGAAAAAAAAAAAAAGACGACTGGGCAAAACCCCCCTGGGAATTCCCTAAAAAACATACACCAGACCAGTGAGGGAGCCCAGCAGTCAAATTTACGACATCTTTGTTTCAGGCTGCTCACTGAAACCCTTTTTTTCACGAGGCGACACAGCGCCCCGCCCACAGGCCTGGGTGCGGTTTACGGGGTAACATCTCCGACATTTTGGGGTTTTTAATACAGAGGGGATTTTAAAACGTTCCCCCCAAATTGTTTCTTAAAAATTTAACTGCCCTAAAGGGCTTTGGGGGTGAAAATGAAAAAAAAACCCCGATGGGGGAAACGTAGCAGGGACGATTCTGCGAACAACAAAGGGGCGACACAAAAAAAGTTTCTGTACAAGAGGGGTCATACGCTCAGGGCCGGGGTAATAGCTGGGCAAAACCCCATGGTTCACGGGGGGACTTAAGGGGGGTACAAAACCCAAAGGGGGTGGCTGGGCCCGACCTCACGGACACACAAACTTGAAAAAAACACCGCGTACTACTTCAACATCTTAACTAGAAAGGGGCTTTTTTTTTGCAAAAAAAAAAGGACACTAAGACAAAATACTAAAAAAGTGAGAACACTGGGCTAAAAGGAAATTTAAATTCACACACGACATATATCTTCTCTCAAAACTTCTCGACAATACTTTAAATAATTTTCTAGAACACTCGATGTGACATCATTGGTTGTCAGGCTTTATGTCGCAATGGTACGTCAGCCCGCATGCTTCCCAAAAGACATTTCGGGTTTTTTTCCAAAGGGAACATCGTGAGGTTGGCGTCAACAGACATTTGTGACGTGAAAGTCAGCAGGGCATCGTGAAGGGGACGTCAAACAACATCGTGAGGTGAGTCAGGCAGACCCTCGTGAGGTGCCGGCAGGCAGACATCTCGAGGGACGTCCCGGCAGACATCCGGGGAAAGTCATGAATTTGGGGGAGCATCGGGGTGACGCCCCAGACATCTCGAGGTTTACGTCAGGCAACATCGTGACGTCAGCAGACATCGGAGGGGACGTCAGCAACATTGGGGGGACGTCTTTAAGTGGGCAGCAACGTGGGTGGCGTTTTGATGTTATTTCGGGCAGGGAGGGGCCCAGCTTAGGCCTTGGGTTTCGGTAACTCACGTGGGTTTTTTAGGGTTTGTTTATCGCCCACCCACCCCACGTGACGTCGAAAAAAACCCTGTTCATTTGGGGGGACCCCGGGGACTCGGATACACAGCCAAATTTCAATTAATTCATAAAGAAAAACAGCAGAAAACACAGCAAAGGGGGGTGGGCAGTGGTGAGTTTGGGTTTTGGTTTGACGGGGGGAGCGTGGGGAGTGTTTGGCAAAGGGGGAGGGATTAGCCAATTTCCCCTCCCCTCCTCCTCCACCCAAAAACCCGTGGAGAAGCTCACACTGGACGCAAAAAAAATCACCCAAAAAATTCACCCTGGCTTGGGTGAAAAGCGGGCTGAGGGGGAACAACAGCAACATACAAGGGACGCTGAACACGGGACTTGGGGAAACCCGCGGGGACACTTACGTGAGGGCGCTGGGACGCCACCAAATTTTGGGGAATTTCGGGGGAAAAATTTGGCGGGGGCCTTTTTGGACCGGGGTCGGGAAAGGGCCCAAAAGGCAGAAAACGACAACGGGGAAAATTTTGTTTAGAGACGGAGGGTTTTTTTGGTAGGGTGAAGAAGGGGGAAAATGACTTCAAAAATCTCCCTCTCTCCCCCAGGCCAAAAAACATGCTGCAAGCAAACCCCTGTCCCCCATTTTAACGGGCTTGTTTTTTTAAACGGGAGGGGTGGGTTAAATGGTATACTTCTTCGGGGGCTTCTTAAAGGTTTTTGTTAATTAGGGGTGGGTTACACAGGCTTGGGTTTTGCCCAAGGCCCGGGGAGGGGGATGCCCCCGCGAGAGAAGGAGAGTACTTTTTGGGGTTTAAGCCAGGGCCCCGGGGAAGGGGGGGGGGGGGGGGAGAGCGAGGGAAGTCTGGGCCCTAATGGTGGGAAGGGCCCATAAGGGGAGCACCCATGGCCGAAAAAAATAGAAAAAAAACTGGCAAACAGCAGGGGGGTTTCCCGGCAACATAAAGGGTTGGCAAAATATATATATAAATTATATATAAAAATATATATAAAATATATTATTAATTAAATATTTATATAAATAATTTTCCCGGGGGGAAAAAGGGAAAAAAATGGTCAATTTGACAAAAACCAATTTTTAAAAATTTAAATCCCTTTTTAAAATTTTCTTTTTAAACATTTTAAAGAAAATATTTTTTTATTTTTGTTTAAAATAAAAATTAAGGGGTTTTTTTAAAAAAAGTAGTTAGGGAAACCCTTTCCAACCCCCCATTATTTAAAAACGCAATTTTAAATTTTGCCTAATCCAGCTAAAAAATAAATTTTTTTTAATTTACTTTAATTTAATAATAAACAACCACAAAAGGGAAAATATTTTTATCGGGTTTTGGTTCGGGGAAAGGGTTTTTTTGGGGGGAAATTTTGCATACACAAATTTTTTGGGTTGCCTTATTCAGCAAGAAAGGGGTTAAAATTTTAACCAAAAAAACCCAAGATTTACCTTATTCCGGGCCCCACATATAAAACCTCCCAAACATTTGTCTTTTTTCCAAAACCCTTTTTTTCCCCTTTCCCCCTCCCGTCCCGGGGTTGGGAACCCCCCACCCTTTACGCCGGGGTACACGCAGTGTGCAGCTGAGGTACACTGCTCATGAAGGAGGATTGGGGTGGGATTTAGTTTCGTCACCCTCCTGTCTTTCCTTTCTAGCCTTCCTTCCTATTTTACTTTCTACTCTTCCCTTCCTTCTTTTCTTTCTTCCTTCCATCTTTTCTTTTTTTCTTCATCCTTCCCTTCTTTCCTTCCTTCCATCTCTGCTTTCTTAATTCCTTCCTTCTCTTCTTACTCTGTTTATTCCTTCTTTGCCCCCACCTTCCTCTCTCCCTCTCTCTCCCTTCTTCACTTTCCGCTCTTTTTTACACATGGATCTACAATGTTTGGTTAAGGTTCCTATTATTGACAAGTTAAGAGCTGATACCTACATCAGCTCATTTGAAAACCTTTCTGTTTTGAAACATACAAATATGGAAAAGGAGAAAGATGGAGCCTTCGATGCGCCATCAGTTTCCTTCCTCACTCCCTTTCCTCTCTTCCCTCTCTTACTCCCTTTCCCCTTCCTCGATCTATCCTCCCTTCCCTCAATATACCTTCTCCCCATCTCTCCCCATTCCACTCTAAAATAATCATTATCATGGCAGCTCAGGTTCCTACCTCTCCTTGGGAGGGTATATGGGGGAGAGTGGGAGGAGGGGAGGGGTAGGTTTGTGGGTGGGGGTGCTTGAAGAGTTAGGGGAGGGAGTTTGAGAAGTATATGGTGGTAGGGGGAGTGAACGGAGTACGGGTGTTAGTGGGAGTGGTCGGTAATGATTGGAAGGTTGAGTGAGTTGTGTGTGTCTGTGTATGTGTGTGCGTGCGTGTGTGTGTGTATGTGTACTCACCCAATTGTACTCACCCAATTGTGGTTGCAGGGGTCGAGACTCAGCTCCTGGCCCAGCCTCTTCACTGATCGCTACTAGGTCCTCTCCCTCTCTGCTTCCTGAGCTATGTCATACCTCTTCTTAAAACTATGTATGGTTCCTGCCTCCACTACTTCACTTGCTAGGATACTCCACTTCCTGACGACTCTGTGACTGAAGAAGTACTTCCTAACGTCCCTGTGACTCGTCTGAGTCTTCAGCTTCCAATTGTGACCCCTTGTTTCTGTGTCCCCTCTCTGGAACATCCTGTCTCTGTCCACCTTGTCTATTCCCCGCAGCATCTTGTATGTCGTTATCATGTCTCCCCTGACCCTTCTGTCCTCCAGTGTCGTCAGTCCGATTTCCCTCAACCTTTCCTCGTACGACATTCTCCTGAGCTCTGGAACTAGCCTTGTTACAAACCTTTGTACTTTCTCTAACTTCTTGACGTGCTTGTCCACTTGTGGGTTCCAGACTGGTGCTGCATTCTCCAGTATGGGCCTAACATACAGAATGTACAGTGTCTTGAACGATTCCTTATTAAGGTATTGGAATGCTATTCTCAAGTTTGCAAGGTGCCCGTATGCTGCAGCAGTTATTTGGTTGATGTGTGCCTCCGGTGACGTGCTCGGTGTTATGGCCACCCCAAGATCTTTCTCCCTGAGTGAGGTCTGTAGTCTTTGTCCACCTAGCCTATACTCTGTCTGCGGTCTTCTTTGCCCCTCCCCAATCTTCATGACTTTGCATTTGGCAGGTGTTGAATTCGAGAAGCCAGTTTCTGGACCACGTGTCCAGCCTGTCCAGGTCTCTTTGCAGTCCTGTGTGTGTGTGTGTGTGTGTGTGTGTGGTGTGTGATGTGTGTGAGTTGTGTGTGTGTTGATATATTATATATATATATTATATAATATTATATATATATATATATATATGTATATATATATATATATTATATATATATATATATGTATATATATATATATATATATATATATATATATATATATATTATATAATATACTATTATTATATATATATATATATATATATATATATATATATTTATATATATTATATATAATATATATATATAAATATATATATATATATATTATATATATATATATATATATAT
>NC_069407.1:41713717-41727685 GCF_026875155.1 Cherax quadricarinatus | reverse complement strand
TCCCTTCTCGAAACACAGTAAAAAGGACAAATTAAAACCCTTCCCTTTAACATCAAGGCCACCCCTCTAGTGAGGCAACTTCCTCTATGTATGAAGTTTTAGATCTTTATATCCACTCTTTATTGCTTCCACCATTCTCTCTCTCTCTCTCTCTCTCTCTCTCTCTCTCTCTCTCTCTCTCTCTCCTCTCTCTCTCTCTCTCTCTCTCTCTCTCTCTCTCTCTCTCACTCTCTCTCTCTCCCACCCCAATCATGCCTAATCCTTCCTAGTGACCCCTTCCTCCTCTCCCCCATGTCTCTCCCATCACTCCCACCATCGCAATAATAACCAACTGGCTTTCTATTAGGAAACGGGAAGCTACATATGCCCCAATGTCAGTCTAGGAGTGTGTGGTGTGCTGTGTGTGTGTGTTTTGTGTGGTGTGTTGTGTGTGTGTGTGTGTGTATGTATGTATGTATGTATGTATGTATGATGTATTATATTATATATATATAAAATTATATTATATATATATATAATATATATATATTATATTTAACATATATATATATATGTATATATTTTATATATTATTAATATATATATATATATAATATATATATATATTATATATATTAAAAAATCGGGAGCAACCAATGCAAGATGTAAAACAACCATGGGGGAAGTTGAAAGATAACTCTAGGCCTATCGTGTTGCAATCAACACATCAGGAGCATGCAGTGTTGCAAAAGAGAGGATGAAATATGAGCAACCACGTTCAGAGTGAGTGTTTTTGCTAGAATGAAGGAAGACTGCAGCAGTAGAGAATAGGTGCCAAGGGGTGCCAACTAGCCCCCAGTGTCTGGGGGCTGCCACCACGATATCAGATCTTATAATTCCTTAAAAAATATTCAGCCTTCCAGGCACTGGGCATTGGGCACTGGTTGGTACGCCTGGGCACTTGTTTTCTACTGCTTCCCTTTTTCCTCATTCTAACAAAAACGCTCACTCTGAACGTGTTTCCTCAGATTTCATTCCCTCTTCTGCAACACTGCGAGCTCCTGATGATGTGTTGATTGCGACACGAATGGCTAGAGCTATTTTTCAACTCCCTTCAGGAAGAAATCCAAATATTCTTCCTTGAAGCCTTTTTATCCACTTCTCCGAGGCTGTGGGTCTCTCAATTTACACCAGAAATGAACCCCATTATATATATTTATATTATTTTTTTTTTTATTTATCACAACCGCACGATTCCACAAGGCAGGGTGCCAGAAAGAAAAACTTTCACCATCATTCTCCATCACTGTTTGCCAGAAGGTGCTTTACACTACAGTTTTTTTAAAATGCAACATTAACACCCTCCTTCAATGAAGCACTGTACTTCCATCTCCAGGACTCAAAGTCCGCCTGACGGTTTCCCTGAATCCCTTCATAAAATGTTACTTTTGCCTCACCCAACAGCACGTCAAGTTTTTAAAAACCATTTGTCTCCATTCACTCTATCAACACGCTCACCATGCCTGCTGGAAGTCCAAGCCCCTCGCACACAAAACCATCCTTTACCCCCTCCCTCAACCTCCTAGGCCGACCCCTACCCGCCTTCCCTTCCCTACAGACTGATACACTTTTGAAGTTCATTCTGTTTCGCTCATTCTCTCTACATGTCGAACACTCAACACCTTCCTCAGCCCTCTGGACAACAGTTTTGTAATCCCCGCACCTCCTTCCTAATTCCAAACTACGAATTCTCTGCATTATATTTCACACCACACATTGCCCTCAGACATGACTCTCCACTGCCTCCACCTTACTCTCGCTGCAACTTCATACCCTTCCCCACCTATAGAGCGTTGGTAAAACTATACTCTCATACATCCCCTCTTTGCCTCCAAGGAAGTCTTGTCCTCCACAGACTCCTAAGTGCACCACTCCCTTTTTCCCTCATAATTCTATGTTCACCTCCCATCTTTCATAGACCATCTGACATTCCACTCCAATATCTAATACGTCTCCACCTCCTCTGATCCCCCTCCCTCCAATCTGATATTCAATCCTTCATCACCTATCTGTTGTATCCCTCCTTCCTTTTACTATTCACTTTAAATTTTTTCTTTTTCCTCCATTCCTTTTACTTTCCAACCCTCAAAACCCCCCCAGCCCCCAAAAAAGTTTTTTAATCCCCCCCCCCCCTAATTTTCCCCAAAAGTGTTTTCCCCCCCGCTTTGTTACCAGCTCGTTCTGTCTTCCATTTTCTTTGGGCCTTGGCGGGGGTTCCACCCTGCATTTTTTATCCCCCTAACTTTTTTTACCATTTTTTTCCCATTTTTTAAAACCTATTGGAAGACATTGTATCCTCCCATGCTGTCCCTTTCTTTCTTCCCGATTCTAATCCAGTTGGGAAGATTGACTGTTTCATTCCTGCTGAGTTTGTTTCGTGATTTCCCTATGATGTCTGGGGTTTAACTTGATTCTTTCATGTCACTCCTCACTTTTTATTTGTTATTCCTCACATTTGTATGCCAAACCTCAACCTTTTTTTCCCATACTGTTGGCCGGGGAAACGTTTTTCCCCGGGGGAGGGGCCGGGTGGGAAATATTTGGGGTTTTGTAAGATGAGTTTTGATGAATGGGCATGAGTTATGGTGTGTGGGTTTTTGGTTGTTTTGCATTTTCTTTGTTGTTTGAAGGTCCTTCCTGTAGGTGGTTCTGAGGTAGGTTGGCATTGTTCATTCCTCCAAAGTATGGGGTTTCGGGCTCATCTCCCTTTGCTCTCTTCTTTCCTCTTTGCATTTTTGTTACTTCTCTTTCATTTTTCTGCCTTTCTATGTGTCTATGTGGCCCAAGGTACCCTAGTAATCCTTATGTCCCTTAATCGAGTTTTGTGTGTTTTGTCTTTTTATTTTATCTTCTAAATTGGGTCCAAAATCTTCCCCTTTATCCCGTACAGGTGTTATTCAGTATATATTTTAAGTATTTTAGCTTCTTAAATTACGATTTGGTTGAATGTTCTTGAGCTCTTTATCTGTCCTACATTCTTCAATATGTATCAAATAGATACTGCTATTTGCTTTTCTCTCTATGTGCTGTGTGCTATTATCTACGACTATTATTTCCTCCCCCATAGGCCACGTTTAACCACCCACCAACGCCATACCTTCAGTACCATCCCCTCAACCACCCTCTAAATATACCATATACCCCATCTTACTTAGACATTCATTTTTTACCTTCACAACAACCCCCCAACCCTCTTGTTATATCAATTTAATTTAATTTAATTTATAATATAATAATATTTTTAACAATCACATTCTCACGGATTGCTAGAAATATTACAGTTTATATCAACTAGTTAGGGAAAGAGAACCTAAAAGCGAGGAATGAGAGAGAGACAATTTTCTGAAGTAAATGAAAAAAACACCCTATTTTTTGTGTGTACATTCGTTTACCATTAACAAGTCTTAAATTACCCCTACCAAATCACTAGAATCGCTGAGTTTAATAAGCCTCTTTTTCACATATTCGCTAATAGATCAACATCTAAGAAATAACAATGAGTCTGCAGGAATGACTAGAACCATAACCAGTCCAAATAGGAGTCAGCTGAGAGAGCAGCTGAGTCACTTAGGGGAATTTTTATTTACATCTTCTGGAAATTTTCCATAAGTTGTATTAGAGACCCTCAGCTGCAGTAGTGGGACGTTTGTAGAAGGGGATAAGAGTGGAAGAGAGAGGGTAGAGAGAGACAAAAAGTTGGAAGGCAGAGAGAGGGAAATAGAAAAGAGAGTGAGAAAGACAGAGAGAGTAGAGAAGGGGTAAGGAGGAAAAAAGATTAAAGGAATCGGAAAGGGTGGGAGGAAGAAAAAGTAGGAAATAGAGGCGGGGAGGGGGAGAGAGAGAGGTGGATAGGAGAGAGAGAGAGAGGTGAGAGGGAAATAGGGGAGGGGGAAAGAGGAGGAAGGAAGAGAAGGAGGAGTAGGGGAGAGAGGAAAGGGGGTGAAGAGAGTGAGGAGGGGAGGGAAAAGGGTTTTTGGGAAAGGGTTTATGATAGGGGTGGTGGCGGTTGTGAGATAGTAGTGGGGTTGGGGTAGTGGTTGTGGCGTGGTAATTTTTGGGTGATGAGAGTAGTGGTGGTGGTTGTGGGTGGGTAGTGGGTGGTGGTGAGGAATTCAGTTAAGGGTTGGTGGTGAGGTTGAACTGGAAATTGGGGTTGGGGGGTGGTGGTATTAGAGTGGTAGGGCTAATGGTAGCAGTGATGGAATGTTGGAGGGGGGAGGGGTGGGGGAGGGGTAGTAAGTGGAATAGTAGTGAGGGAGTGGTTTGGAATGATGGTAGTGGGGAGAGTAGAGTAGTAGTGGTGGTGGTAAGTTGCTTGTAAGGGTTGGAGTGGTGAGATGGGGATTAGTGGTGTGGGAAGGGTGGTAGTGGAGTGAAAAGTAGGTGGTTGTGGTGGTAGGAGTAGTAATGGTGGCATTGGGGTTGCAGGTGGAAGTGTTGGGGTAGTAGTTGTTGTGGCAAGTGGGTAGTAAGTGGTGGTAAGGTTGAGAAGTAGTGGTGGTGTTGGTGGAATTAGTGGTGGTGCTAGGGTACAGAGGTGTGGTGTGGGGTAGTAGTGGTGGGTTAATTGGGTTGTAAGGGGTTTGGTTTGTTGGGGTGGAGTGATGGTAGTTGGGGTAGTAATGGTGGTAGTTGGGGTGTATTGCGGCAGTTTGGGGGTAGTAGTAGTTTAGTAGTTTGGGGTAGATTGTGGTAGTTGGGAGTAGTGGTGGTGTGAAGTGGTGGTATAGTTGTGGTATGGGGGGTATTTTTGTGGTAGGGGTATGTTGTGATAGTAGTGGTGGTTATTTGTGTTAGGGGTGGTTAGATGGGGTATTAGTGGTTGTGGTGGTGGGTTGGGTAGTGTTGGAGTTGGGTAGTAGTGGTGGAGTTGGGGTGGTGGTGGTAGTTGGGGAGTAGTGGTTTGGTAGCTGGGTAGAAGTGGTGTTGGGGTGGGTGGTAGTGGTGGTATTTGGGTAGTGGGTGATAGTTGTAGGTAGTGGTGGGTAGTTGGGTTGTGGGGGTGTTGGGAGTAGTGTAGTAGTTGGTGAAATGGTGTAGTTGGTTAAAAGGAGTAGTAGTGGTAGTTGGGGTTTATGGTATTGGGTTTTTTAGGGTTTAGGGGTTTTGGTGGTGGTAGTTGGGTAGGTGGTAGTTGGGGTGGTTTTTTGTGGTAGCTTGGGCGGTGTTGGTTTGGTGTTGGGGTAGTGGTGGTAGTTGGGGTGGTTGTGGGGGTAGTTGGTTGGTTTGCGGTGGCAATTGGGGGTTTTGGTGGTTTTGGTTTGTAGTTGGGGTGGTAGTGGTGGTAGTTGGGATATTTGTGGTTTGTGGTGGTAGTGTGGTAGTAGTGATAGTGGTGGTAGTGGTTTGGTTGGGTGTTATTGTGGTAGTGGTAGGAGGTAGGGGTGGGGTATGGTGGTTGGGGTGGTAGTGGTGGTAGGGGTGGTAGTAGTGGTAGTGGTGGTAGGGGGGTAGTGGTAGTGGTGGCATTTTGGTTGTTTTTGGTAGTGGTTTAGTGTGGTGTGGTATAGTGGTTGGCATTTGGTATGTGGTGGTTGTAGTGTTGGTAGAGGTGGGTAGTGGTGGTAGTTGGGGTAGTAGTGATGGTTGTTGGGGTTTAGTGATGGTTGTTGGGGGTTAGTGGTGGGGGGTTTGAAGGGGTTTGTTTTGGTATTGGTGGTATAGTGGTAGTTGTTATATGGTGGTGGGTGGTATGGGGTTATTTTTTAGTAGTGGTGGTAGGGGGTGTTATTTGTGGTACTTGTGGTGGTAGTTGTAGTAGCATTTGTGATACTAGTGGTGGTAGTAGTAGTAGCAGTAGTGAAAATAGTGGTGGTAGTGGTAGCAGTGGTAGTGATGGTAGTAGTGGTTAGTGGTGATAGTGTGACGCTGGGGTAAAATTAACGAATGTTAATCCCTGGAGATAAAATGAGACTGTGTTGTGGTGTTTGTGTGTGTGTGTTGGGGTGTGTGTGTGTGTGTGTGGTGTGTGTGTGTGTATGTGTGTGTTTTTGGTTGTGTGTGTGGTGTGTGTGTGTGTGTTTTGTGTGTGTGTGTGTGTTTGTGAGTGTAGAGATCGAATCTCAGTTGGTCCTGCGTTAAGGCGCCCCGCTTGCTAGGTTAACTATTTGATGACCCTCATGGGTCCTTCTACCTATTCTTAAAACCGGTGCGGTTCTTCTCTTTCTTTATAGGTCTTCCACTTCGCCCCCTGAGGCTCAAGAAACTCCCCTCTCTCTCTCTCTCCTCTCTCTCACTCTCTCTCTCTCTCTCTCTCTATCTCTCTCTCTCTCTCTCTCTCTCTTCTCTCTCTTCTCTTCTGTAACTTAAACTATAATGACCATTCTTCCCCAGAGATGTTGAAAAAGTCATTACAATCAGAATATCAATCACCAATCAACAATGCAAACGCACAGTTGACAGAGAGCCTACCCACCCAACCACCCACTTGTCCATACAAATCTGCTCTACGATTCGGCGAGACGGGGCGCGGAAACAGACCCTTCTCTTCTCATCCCCAGCTAAGGTGACACGTGATTGGTTGATTCAGTGAACGACTGCGTCTCGAATCAATTTCCTCCTCAAACAGTGTCAGCCAGGCGGCAAATGAGGTTATTACCCAGGCAATGATTTTCAACTCTACCTGCAATTGCAACCTATTAATGAAATATCTTTTCCTAATCTATTTTTTTCCCTCTTTATCTTTTAAAGAATAAAAAGGCACAATACAGTAACTGGAGCAATACACAAATAACCCGCACGTAGGAGAGGGAGGCTTATGACTACGTTTACAAGTCACACTGTGGCTTCTAAATGGTCCAAGTCGCACCGAAACGTCGCCAAAAGATTCTCTCATATATGGGGGGTTATTCAAATCGGAGCGAAACGTCTTCATATGTTTCTCTCCCCTATGTGCAGATTATTTGTGAGTTGTGTCTCTTAACTTATACCCTGCTAATTTAGCAAGCCGGTAACTGCTTTTGTTGATGTCTAGGACAATAGGATGGCTTCATGTATGATGGTACATAGACGCATTTAGAGCATAGCAGACCCCTCCTTCAGACAGTGTTTCACTCATGAGGTATTTGAATTCATGTTAACTTGTAAAAGAACAACTGTGTGCGAAATGTGCACATAAAGACTTGCTCTATTATAGGCGCTTTTATTATCTAACACCTTCTTCATGACTGTGAAATAAAGTCGCTTTACAGTGGGTGAGACGTTTCTCAGCCACGATTATAAAGAGTCTAGGAGGGATTGAAACGTCGTTTAAAGTTCCATCTCAAAATGAGGGTTATTTGTCAATGTTATTTTTATAGCTTAGAATTAGAGTATAAACTCGGCTGAACCCAAAACAGATAAGTGAATTACTGAAGTAGAATGGTGAATATCTTGCACCTGCAACTGCAGGTGCAAGATATTCGCTTGATCGTATAATATTTATGGGGGTTACAACCCCTTGAAAGATAGCACACCACAGGTCTTATACTGGAGGGGGAGAAAAATGGCCCCTCTCCCCTCCCAAAAATTGTGGAATATTACTAAAAGGGAAGTAACTTTGCGATAGGCACCCAGTATCTACTAATCTATTATCTCTAATCCGATTGATGCGGGTGACATTACTCTGTAATTATGGCGTCTCCGTCTCTCTCTCTCTCTCTCTCTCTCTCTCTCTCTCTCTCTCTCTCTCTCTCTCCTTATTTCACACACAAATTAGAGAGTGGAAGAGAGGATGGAGAGGAGGTGTTAGAGAGGATGGAGAGGAGGTGTTAGAGAGGATGGAGAGGAGGTGTTAGAGAGGATGGAGAGGAGGTGTTAGAGAGGATGGAGAGGAGGTGTTAGAGAGGATGGAGAGGAGGTGTTAGAGAGGATGGAGAGGAGGTGTTAGAGAGGAAACATTTCATATGATACCATTTTTCTTCACGATGCTCGAGAAGTTTTTGGAGATTTCTGTGTATTTACTGGTGTGTGCGTGTGTTCATGCGTGTTCGTGCTTGAATTTGTTTCGGGTAGGTTCGTTCGCGAGTTCGTGGGTTTTGGACGTGTTAGTGTGCTCTGAATGTCCTTTTTTTCTACTTCTTATCTTATTAACATTGAGGCTTTCTCTTCTTGCAAGCATTTAAGCTTTCTCTTGTTATTAACATTTATGCTTTTCCGTCTTATTAACACTTAAGCTTTCTCTTTATATTAACACACAAGCTTTCTCTTACAAATATTTAAGTTTTCTCTTCTAGACAAACACTCTTCTTCATCTTACAAACGTTTAAGAATTTTCTGCTTACTAACACTTTAATTTTCCTTTTTATTATAACACTTAACCGTTCTCTTACAAACACTTAAACTTTCTCTTTTTACTAACATTAAAACTCTTTTCATATTAACAAAGATTTGTCTTCTTAAAACCACTTAAACTTTCTATTTAAATAACACTTTTAAGCTTTCTCTTCTTACTAACACTTAAGCTTAGCAAAAGATGAAACATCTGGCAACCTAAATCCTTATTATTGTTTCATTTTCTTTTAAGGTCAACACTAGCAACTAGAAACTGCTTGTTTTAAAGATACATTTCCCATGTGAATATTATATGGTTAGGTTAGGTTAGGTAAGGTTCGTCAGGAAACAGGACAAATGTTTCCTGACGCGGGTCTTAGTCAGATGATGACCCGCCTTTGGAGCTTTTGGTCATCTGACCGAGGCCTTCCGCTGGCTTACCGGTCCACCCCATTAAAAATTATGGTCATTTATAACCAGTCTATATTATATGGTTTTTCAAAATTCAAGATGAGTACAGAGGAGAAAATGATATCCGAGTAATATCATCTCGACAAGCTGACGATGAGGACACTTGGGTATTTTAACCGCTTTGCCAAAAGGTTTCGCCTGCACAAGGCGATTTCTTCAGTCGAATGCAGAGGGAGTTTTTAATACTGGAGACCGTGGAAGAAGTGGAAAGGTAAACTTGTGGTGTTCACTCCCTCAGCCTTGATAGATATGTTGCTCATGTGTCTTATTCATCATTTTATCTGTATGGATATCATTGATAATATGACACATCTGATACAACAATATCGTTGTATTTTGGTGGAGGGATGACTTCTACAGCTCTGTTGCTGGACCTCTGTTTAGAATGGCCTACTGCCGCTAGTAGGGTACGCCTATTTGTGACAGCACCTCCAGCTGCTGCTCCTCTCTCCAGTTTAAAAGTCTCCGTGCTCACATCTCTGCTCTAGGATTAGAGACTGACTACCTTCAATCATAACGCAATGACTGAACCTCATTTATCAAGGCTGAGGATTTGAATATCTCAAAAATTGCTTCACCTCTTCTTCTAATATTTCCAATATTAAAATCACCTCTGTAATCGACTATAGAGACATGCTGTGCGGGGAATATCTTTCTGAACGTGTGGGTCACGGCTTTTGTTGATCAGTTCGCTCGATTTCTCGAGCCAAGAGAAGTGTATAATAGATGATGAGGCAATGGTAGCCCATTCTCGCAACATCAGTAATAATGGTACAAATTAGAACGCTTCCTTAACATACAAGGCCACCCACTCTAGTGAGGCAGACTTCCTCTATGTATGAAGATTTAGATCTTTATATCCACTCTTATATTGCTTCCACCATTCTCTCTCTCTCTCTCTCTCTCTCTCTCTCTCTCTCTCTCTCTCTCTCTCTCTCTCCCCTCCTCTCTCTCTCTTCTCTCTCTCTCTCTCTCTCACTCTTTTCTCTCCCACCCCCAAACATGCTAAAACCTTCCTAGTGACCCCTTCCTCTCTCCCCCATGTCTCTCCCATCACTCCCACCATCGCAATAATAACCAACTGGCTTTCTATTAGGAAACTGGAAGCTACATATGTCCCCAATGTCAGTCTAGGGTGTGTGGGGTGGTTGTGTGGTTGTTTTGTGTGTGTGTGGTGTGTGTGTGTGTGTGTGTTGTATGTATGTATGTATGTATGTTTATGATTATATATATATATATATATATATATATATATATATATATATATATATATATATATATATATTTTATTTATATACATATATATATATATGTATATATATATATATTTATATATATATATATATATATATATATATAATAATATATATATTATTAAAAAATCGGGGCAACCAATGCAAGATGTAAACAACCATGGGGGGAAGTTGAAGATAACTCAGCCTATCGTGTTGCAAAACAAAACATCAGGAGCATGCGAATGTTGCAAAGAGGGATGAATATGAGCAACACGTTCAGAGTGAGTGTTTTGCTAGAATGAAGAAGATTGCGCAGTTAAGAATAGTTTCCAGGGGGGCCAACTTGCCCCCGGTGTCTGGGGGGGTGCCACCACGATATCAGATCTTTAATTCCTTTAAAAAAATTATTCAGCTTCCAAGGCACTGGCATTGGGCACTGTTGGTAAGCCTGGGCACTTGTTTTCTAAATGCTTCCCTTTTTCCTCATTCTAAACAAAAAACCTCACTCTGAAGGTTCCTCTATTTCATTCCCCTTTTTCTCAACACTGCGAGTTCTGATGATGTTTGATTGCGACACGAATGGCTTTAAACTATTTTTAAACTCCCTTCAGGAAGAATCCAAATTTTTTTCCTTGAAGCCTTTTTTATTCCATTCCTCCGAGTGTGGGTCTCTCAATTTACACCAGAAAAAGAACCCCATTCTATATTTATTTTATTTTTTTTTTTTTATTATCACCGGCCGATTCCCCAGGCAGGGTGGGCCCAAAAAAAAAAACTTCACCATTTATCACTCCATCACTGTTTGCCAGAAGGTGCTTTTATACAGTTTTTAAACTGCAAAATTAAACCCCTCCTTCAGATTGCAGGCACTGACTTCCATCTCCCGGACTCAAAGTCCGGCCTGCCCGGGTTTCCCTGAATCCCTTCATAAATGTTTTTTTTGCCCCACACTCCAACAGCACGTCAAGTATTTAAAAACCATTTGTTTTCCATTCACTCTATCAAAACACGCCAGCATGCTGCTGGAAGTCCAACCCTCGCCACAATACCTCTTTAACCCCCTCCCCAACCTTCCTAGGCGACCCTACCCCGCCTTCCTTCCTACAGACTGATACCTCTCTTGAAGTCATTCTGTTTCCCTCCTTTTTCTCTACATGTCCGAACACTCAACAACCCTTCCTCAGCCCTCTGGCAACAGTTTGGTAATCCCGCACCTCCTCCTAAATTCCCAAACTACAATTCTCTGTTATATTCACACACAACATTGCCCTCAGACATGACATCTCCACTGCCCCCACCTTCCCCTCGCAGCAACAATTCATCACCCCGGGTTCACACCCATATAAGACGTTGGTAAAACTATACTCCTCCCTACATCCCCCTCTTTGCCTCCAAGGACAAAGTTTTTTGTCTCCCCAACTCCTAATGCACCACCACTCTTTTTCCTTACTCAATTCTATGTTCACCTCATCTTTCATAGACCATTCCGCTGACACTCCACTCCCAAATATCTAATACGTTCACCTCCTCCTTTCTCTCTCCCTCCAATTGATATTCAATCTTCATCACCTAATCTTTTGTTATCCTCATAACCTTACTCTTTCCTTTCACCTTTATTTTCTTCTTTTGCACCACCTACCAAATTCATTTCCCCCCAAATCTTGCAATTCTCTTCAGAATCTCCCAAGGGCACATTTCATCACAAAAGAGCAGCTTGACAACTCCCCTTTGTGTGTGATTTTTTATCTTTTAACTCCACGCCTCTTGCCAAGACCCTGCATTTACTTCTCTTACAACCCCATCTATAAATATATTAAAACAACCACGTGACATCAACATTTTTGTCTAAGGCCAAATTTACTGGGAAAAAATTCCCTTTTTCTACATTCTCTAACTTGAAACCTCACTACCTCGTAAAACTCTTTACTGCCTTTCGTAACCTACCTCTACACCAACCACTTGCAATTTTGCCACATTCCCCCTATCCACCCTGTCATAGCCTTTTCCAAATTCCATAATGCCACAAAGAACTCCTTACCCTTTCTAAATACTTTCACTTTTTTGTTTCCACTTAAAACCCTGGCCACACACCCCCTACCTTTCCCAAAGCCTCTTGTTCATCGCTATTCCTATTCTCCGTCTTATCTTAATTCTTTCAATTATTTAAATTACCAATACACTTTTCCAGGTACACTCAACAGATTATTCCCCCTATAATTTTTGCACTCTCTTTTATCCCCCTTTGCCTTTATACAAAGGAACTATGCATGCTCTCTGCCAATCCCTAGGTACCTTACCCTCTTCCATACAATTTATTAAATAATTGCACCAACCACTCCAAAACTATATCCCACCTGCTTTTAACATTTCTATCTTTATCCCATCAATCCCCGGCTGCCTTACCCCCTTTCATTTTACATACTGCCTCACGAACTTCCCCCACACTCACAAAATGACTCTTCCTCAAATCCTACAAGATGTTATTCCCCTTGCCCTATACACGAAATCACAGCTTCCCTATCTTCATCAACATTTAACAATTCCTCAAAATATTCCTTCCTCTTCCCAATACCTCTAACTCTCCATTTAATAACTCTCCTCTCCTATTTTTTAACTGGGCAAATCCATTTGTTCTCTAGGCTTTCTTAACTTGTTAATCTCACTCCAAAACTTTTTCTTTTTTCAACAAAATTTGTTGATAACAATCTCACCCACTCTTCTCATTTGCTCTCTTTTTACATTGCCCTTTACCACTCTCTTAACTTTTCTCTTTTTCTCCATATACTCTTCCCTCCTTGCATCACTTCTACTTTGTAAAAACTTCTCTATGCTAACTTTTTCTCCCTTACTACTCTCTTTACATCATCATTCCACCAATCGCTCCTCTTCCTCCTGCACCCACTTTCCTGTAACCACAAACTTCTGCTGAACACTCTAACACTACATTTTTAAACCTACCCATACCTCTTCGACCCCATTGCCTTTTTGCTCTCATTAGCCCAATCTATCCTCCAATAGCTGTTATATCTTACCCTAACTGCCTCTCTTTTAGGGTTTTTAAACCTTTACCTCTCTCTTCCCTGATGCTTCTATTCTCCCTTTTATCCCATCTACCTTTTTCTCTCAGTGTAGCTACAACTAGAAAATGATCTGATATATCTGTGGCCCCTCTATAAACATGTACATCCTGAAGTCTACTCAACAGTCTTTTTATCTACCCAAAAACTTTAAACCAACAAATACTGTCATTTTGCCCTACATCATATCGTGTATACTTATTTATCCTCTTTTTCTTAAAATTTTGTATTACCTATAACTAAACCCCTTTCTATACAAAATTCAATCAAAGGGCTCCCATTATCATTTACACCTGGCACCCCAAACTTACCTACCACACCCTCTCTAAAAATTTCTCCTACTTAGCATTCAAGTCCCCTACCACAAAATTTCTCTCTCATTGTTCAAAAAGGTCTTATACATTTAAATTAACATCTCCAAAATCCTCTCTTCCTCTGCATTCCTCTCTTCTCCAGGTGCATACACGCTTATTATGGGCCCACTTCTCGCATCCAACCTTTACTTAATCCCCATTTAAATTCTTGAATTTACACATTCATATTCTCTTTTTCTCTTCCCTAATGTCATTTACATTACGCTCCCTTCCTTTTCTCTACTCTCTCAGATATCCGATTTAATCCCATTTTTTTTCCCCCCACGAAACTTCCACCCCCTTCATTTGTTTCGCTTAGGGCCAGGACATCAACTTCTTTTCATTCATAACACAGCCCAAAATCTGTTTTTTGTCATCCGCACTACATCCCCGCACTTTATATAATTTTTATATTATATATATTTATATTATATATTATAATATATATATTATATATATATATATATATTATGTATATTTATGTGTTGTGTGTATGGTGTGTGCATGTACCACCTAGTTGTACTCACCTATGAGGTTGGGGGG
>NC_069407.1:41686217-41708717 GCF_026875155.1 Cherax quadricarinatus | reverse complement strand
TATATATAATCATGAAAGGAAACGAAAGATGAAATTCTAGAGTTTGATGTATTTTTAGCAGGATATTTTGTGAAGCCTTAGAAGAGATGGATGTCTGCTTTTCAAGATGTAAAGTTAAAAATACACGGAAGCAATCACGCAATTTCGTATTTTTCTTTTCCTTGGTGGTTATGTGTCGATATTTCTAACCACTTCTTTAAGATTTCTCTTTGTGTTATGCACCTCACTCAGCCGTGCTGTAGTACTCAACAGAATGACATTGTGGAAATAAATGGTATAAAATACCGACACAATGGAAAAATACACATATAAGCAGTGTAATGTGATCCTTCATTGACAACGTTTCGCCCACGCATTGAGCTTTATCAAGTGTTTATATTTCTAGAATAACGCTATCAGTTGCTATCTATTCAATTCTCGATCGAGCTTTAATTGACTCTCACATCTGCATTATTTTAGTTTTCAACACAAAATCGACAGACAACATAAAAGGCGAATACCGTGAAATGACCATTATTAAAAATCATAGAAAAAAAATACCATTTTTTTTTTTTGAGGTGCCTTATGTTAGGCTATTCCTCCTAATTTACCCTACACTAATTTATCCTACAAATCACTTAGCGATTTGTTGAATTGTTATGCCTACGCATAACAATTCAACAAATGTGGCTTACTCAAGGTGGGTGTTATTCCTTAGGTGTATAATAATAATAATAATAATAATAATAAAATAATTATAATAATGAGAGTAATAATAATTTACCTGGCGTGTATTATTGATATATTTTGATGTACTGCGGTAACGTGTCTTGTGTTCGTATAACAATATCAAATATGTAATTATTAAATAATACATGGCTATTACTTCTTCCTGTACATGAATAAAATAACATTTTGGATATATGCTGAAAGTTATATCTTAGAACGTTAGCTAAATTACCTTAGTGTACATTAGCTAGGAAACTAGGCTACACTAGCTAAATTACCTTAGTCTACACTAGATAGGAAACTAGTGTACACTAACTAAGATACTCCAGGCTACGCTAGATAAACTACTCCAGTCTACACTGGCTAAACTACCCCAGTCTACACTAGCTAAGAAAACTAATGTACATTAACTAACCTACTCAAGTCTACACTGGCTAAACTACCCCAATCTACACCAGCTAGGAAACTAATCTCCCCTAGCTCGGACATCCATTTAGGGACCAAGAGCACTCTTTAAAAAAATCTTCTAATAATCTTAATGAAAATTAGCATGAATATCTACAATGATCTCCATTATTATGCAGCCAATATCATGTATATCGTTAAAACGCTTCATCACAACGCATCTTTCCCACCCTAAGCCACCATATTTGTGGTTATACTAAAGCAGCTTAGGTGACAACATTCGCTAAAGCACACTCCCTCTTTCTTTCTCCTCCATACACACACAAAAAAATCCATTTGTGGCTATTTTTGTAGAAAAAAAAATCCGGTAAGTAATCATGAAAAAGAATTTACCCCAAACTATATATTTAAATAATTATAAAACAATATCTACGAGTATTTGTAATTCTGACGTTCTCCGTATTGACAGTGTGTTATCTATTTACTACCCGAAATGTATGTCTTACCGTATTTTCTGGCATGTAAAGCGCGCCTTTTTTTCAACATAAAGTCTTGAAAAAATCTCTCTGCGCCTTATATGATCAAGATCAGGGTCAAGGGTAGGCTTCTGGTTACGCTTTAACATAAAGTAAGAGCGTCATTAGCCCTTGAAAATGATTACTGATTTACCATTATGATAATTCTGTCGTGCGCCTTATATGCTAGCCGAATTGTTAAAACCACGAGTGCGAAGAACGAAGGCCTTCCACTGGTGAGGTGGACATGGCACTGAGGGGGTCTAAGGTGTGTTGATTGCTTCGTTGATTGGATCTAAAGCCTAACGACTACACAAGGATCATAAATGCTGCACATAACATGTGCACCAGCAGTCAATAACAACTTCAATCCACGAAAGAGGGACTGAAGTAAGCGGCCAGTGTATATACACTACACACAATGCACTTCTCTGTGTATAAATCCTTGTCTGAGATGTGTTGTGGGTGACCTTCCCTGGACCCAACACTGTTACTAAAGTGTAAATTCACAAATAATGTAAATTTACATGGATAAAGAGAGCAATTTAGAAATCAGTTACGTATTACAACACTTGTTACCATAATGGTGTCATTATTGCCAATATGAAATTAATTATAACCTAACTTAGAGATGTGCAACTGAAAGTTTTTTATGAGCACTTAAGTGTTGCTAACTCACAGGCACACATCCAGAGCTGTGTGTCACTCAGTGTAAATACACTAAGAGTATACTTTAATCCCTGTTTTAATGACCCTCGTGTAGTTGATAGACTTTAGACTCAATTAATCCAAGTAACTCATAGAAGAATTTTAGTCACCTGCTTCACAGATTTCGAATACTGATTAAAAAATTGGCATATCTTTTTATAATCAATAATGATCTTCGTTGGGAGAGTTTATTAAAAAAATTCCTTCTATAAATCCCAGTTACAGTCTGCCTCTCGCCATGTGTTCGTAGAAGTACGATCATTGTTCCATTCATCATCTTTTCTGCTTCCATCCTGTCCCAGTTTCATAAACGGGCTCTTTGCCTGCTTCATCCCACCTGTCAGGGTCCATTAGCAGGCCCGTACCTTGAGGACCTATACACTGCCTCCTTCACTCCAGCAAAGTCGTGCGTTAATTTGCTAGGTCGTGCGTGTGTTTGCTAGGTCGTGTGTGGGTTGGCTAGGCCGCGTGCAAGTTTGCTGGGTCGTGCGTGGGTTAGTTAAATCGTATATGGGTTCGCTGTAGTGCGTGGTTTTGCTGGGTCGTGCATGGGTCCATTATATCTTGCCTCGATGGTCGTTTAACAGACTATGGTCAACGAAGAAAAAGTTCCCATTTGCTTCGTTAACCACTTCCCTCTTCGGTCTCAAATCGAATTTAAAACAAAAAGTTTGAATTTCTTGAAAACTTTCTTGAACTTGAGTGAAATTGAATGAAAGAGTTTCCACCACAGCCTCATTTTTCTCTCTCTCTCTTCTCTCTCTCTCTCTCTCTCTCTCTCTCTCTCTCTCTCTCTCTCTCTCTCTCTCTCTCTCTCTCTCTCTCTCTCTCTCTCTCTCTCTCTCTCTCACTTTCACTGATGGCTAAACTGCTTCCGTTCATGAGAGAGGCAAACTCAACTCCCAGCCTCTCATCACCCTTCAATCTCCTCCATTCTCGTTCTAGTAGTTTGAAAATCTCTTTCGATCTCGATCTGCCCTAGATAGATGGAGACAAACACACAGAGGGAATGCTATGTACAGTACTATATAAACAATAATCTTCCTGCCTGTGCCTCAGATTCTTCAAGACTACGGTGCACATCACCTGCTCCCAGGATGAGGGACTGACTGCCTCCTCTTCCACTGTCTGCTGTATATATTTCTAGTCTGCATATTATGTGTTGATAAAGCCACTGGATGGCGAAACGTCTACAATAAAGATACCCAGATGTTACACATGTGTCTAATTCATCACATATACTGTAGAGGGATGGGAAAAACCGTAGGAGATACAGTTTACTCGCAGATGAGACACAGATATGAGTTGTCAAGTGAAATAATTAATGGAACTATCGTTGTTGTGTATATTATACAGGCGCATTTAGAGGGAAAGACAATATTGAAAAGATCACGAAGTCGACAAGAAGGATGCTGATTAATTAATGTAGTTCCTTACAGTCAGTCAAGTAATGTAGTTCTTTATAATCAGTCAAATAAGCTGGAGTCGGTTACTCATACCTGACTTTACATGTCTAGAATCTGTCAAACTACTGCAGCTTTTATGGCCTGAGTTAGTCAAACAAGACTGGCTAAGACCGAGTCTTAGTGAAAAGCCGAACTGCCCGAAAATAGATTTTTTCTAACACTTTATCATATGAATTGTTACACACATTTTTGTGAATACACATTTTGTTCTTTTTTGTTTCAATTTACAACTAAATTAACATAGCATCCCACCTTAACCTTGCTAAAATTAAATAATATATTTCATTTTAATGCCACCCAGCCTATCTGAGGTGAGCCTCAATTTAGTTAGAATGCTTTAATATTAACTAAATATACTTATTTCGTGATGTTAATTAAATTTACTATCGGCATGAATGGAAAAAATGGTCGTGTTCTCATGACTAAAGACCAGAAGATCGTACTTAATGTAACAATTATAACATGGGGGTCCAAGACGCTATATAGAGCACAAAGCCTCATGAAATTGTACCTCGGTCACCATGCAAGTGTCCAGCATGTAGTCCACGAGAGAACACAAGTCGCTCGAAGACAAATGTCACTTCAGAGTATTGTAATTCCCATCAGTTGACGTTTCTCCGTGTTGAGGACAATATCCTCGGCGCCGAGTTGAAGACAATATCGTCGGCGCATAGAGCAACTTCTCCAAGTTGAGTAAACAGGAAGACGACTTCTCTGAAACTAAATGCAGACACCTGCGAGGAGGACAGACGCTCACGAGGAGGAGGGAAGCCCCCAAGAGGAACGCCCATGAGGAGGAGGGACGTCCACATGGAGAAGAGACCTCCTTACGAATGGCACTGTATTTCATCAAGAAATAAACCTCAGATTTCCGAGCTTTAGACAATGTGGAGATAACACGCGGAACTTAAGTAACAACTAATAAAGTTTTAAAAACAAGTGAAGAACCTGTGGAAGGAGCTGTTTAGAAAAAAGATTTAGGATGTGCAGAAGGTTTATTTGCTTTTCCTTTACATTCTTCCATCTCTGTTAAATTCTTTCTCATATAACCCACCACCATTATAAAATTGTATCTCAACTTTTTCTCATTCCTACCCTTATCACTTCATCATTCCACCAACCCCTCCTCTTCTCTCCCACACATACCCATCTATAACCACAAAATTTTCTACATACACTCGCGTTTCATATATATAAATCTACAGCACAGCTATTTCGATATCCTCATTATTACTACTGTAGCTAACTTTTCTTCCAACAGATGTTACTACTTCTTACTAGCAATCCAGTTCTTTGCAATTACCTTACTTTCATTTCCCTTTTACCTACTGAGATTATTATCCTCATACTCCACTTATCTCATACTCTATCTTACACAAGGAATGGAGAATATATATATATATATATATATATATATATATATATATATATAATATATATATATATATATATATATATATATATATATGTCGTGCCGAATGGCAGAACTTGCGATCTTGGCTTAAATAGCAACGCTCATCTTGCCATATAGGACAAGTGAAAATTTGTGTATGCAATAATTTCGCCAAAATCATTCTGAACCTAACGAAAAAAATATATTTCTTTGTGATTGTTTAGTATTAAATTACTGTAAACAATTCTAAAATATATTTAGTTGAGTTAGGCTAAAATAAATTGTTCTTGTTATAATAAGGTTAGGTAAGTTTTCTAAGATTCTTTTGGAGCAAAATTAAATTTTTTTACATTAACATTAA
This sequence comes from Cherax quadricarinatus, assembly GCF_026875155.1. Classification (NCBI taxonomy): domain Eukaryota; kingdom Metazoa; phylum Arthropoda; class Malacostraca; order Decapoda; family Parastacidae; genus Cherax; species Cherax quadricarinatus. The sequence continues at coordinate 41,703,161 of NC_069407.1, read as the reverse complement.
TGAAAAAAGTATATCTTTAAACGTATAAGAGAAAATTTTAGAAAGGACTTAATTTTAAATGAGTTCTTGCTAATTGACCAGTTTTACATATTCGGCACGAAATATATATATATATATATATATATATATATATATATATATATATATATATTATATATATATATATATATATATATATATATCGTGCCGAATAGGTAAAACTTGTGAATTTGGCTTAAACAGCAACGCTCTTCTTGCCGAATAAGGCAAGCGAAAATTTGTGTATGCAACAATTTCGAGAAAGTCATTTTGAACTTAACAAAAACAAATATATTTATATAATAATAATAATAATAATAATACCTTTATTTCTACAAGTACATGTACATGGTGTACAGTCCTAGCTGACATCAATGACATACTACTATATAGAAAGCCGCTTGTTATACAGAGCATTTAGGCCAAAATTAGGTCAGTTTTGTCCCTGGATGCGGAACACACCAGTCGACAAACACCCAGGTACCCATTATACTGTTGGATGAACATAGACAACCGGTGTAAGGAAACACGTCCAATGTTTCCAACCCTTCGCCGGGAATCGAACCCCCACCCTCACCGTGTAAAGCGAGAGGTTTTAACACCAGACCACGGGGCATCATTGTGTTTGTTTTTTATTAAAATATCGTAAATTTATCTAAAATATATTTAGAAGGATTAGGCTAAATTAAATTGCGCTTGTTATAATAAGATTAGGTAAGTTTTCGGGCAAATTAAGTCAGTTTTATCCCAGGATGCAACCCACACCAGTCGACTAACACCCAGGTACCCATTTTAAACTAATGGGTAAACAGGGACAGCAGGTGTCTTATGGAAACACGTCCCTAATGACTTAAGAAATCGTAATGACACGATTGCAAACAAACCATACCGCGGTACCGGTGAGTGCGCTAGCCATCGAGCTACGGGACAAGTATAATACACAAGAATCGCGGACAAGCGACACAGGATGCAAAACAACCACAGGGGGAGTTGAATGATAGCTCTAGGCCTTTTGTGTTACAATCAACACATCAGGAGCTTACAAATTTACAGAAATGAGTAAGTAAACTTAGCAAATTCGTTCCGAGGAACACCTTGCTAAGACTGAGGGAGGTGGAGGGAAAACTTTGAGTACCCCAGGAACACCGAGTGCCTAGTGCCAGGCACACCGAGTGTCTAGTGCCAGGTACACCGAGTGCCTAGCGCCAGGCACACCGAGTGCCTAGTGCCAGGGAGATTAAGTATTATAGGAAACAGAAAATTCAGCCCATAAGCAAGGGTAATTTAGTGATTAACTAGCAAAATTAACTTTGGTAACATACTGGTTATCAAGATTATCATTCGGACTTAAGAAATATATAGGACTTTATATTCTGAATAAAGCTGTGTTTGGCATTTGTCTTTGAGGAAATTCCACAACAACGAAGAAAAACGAAAATCTAGGGCAAACCCGCCTAGCGAGTAGACACTGGTCGACACTGGGTAGACACTGGTCGACACTGGGTAGACACTGGTCGACACTGGGTAGACACTGGTCGACACTGGGTAGACACTGGTCGACACTGGGTAGACACTGGTCGACACTGGGTAGACACTGGTTGACACTGGGTAGACATTGGTTGACACTGGGTAGACACTGGTCGACACTGGGTAGACACTGGTCGACACTGGGTAGACACTGGTCGACACTGGGTAGACACTGGTCGACACTGGGTAGACACTGGTCGACACTGGGTAGACACTGGTCGACACTGAGTAGACACTGGTCGACACTGGGTAGACACTGGTCGACAATGGGTAGACACTGGTGGTTCCTCAGAAGAGCAACCACCCTAGTTCCTATTTGTGGAACCCTGACACGTATGGCAATCCATGGTATTCGCATAAGAATCAGGTTTCTGACTGTGCATGATAGCCTCAATTATTAACTAATCAAACTTAAATAACCCACAGCTACCATTAAATAACGAAAGTTTATCATGTTTAATAATTGCAGACTCAGGAATATTTCTTTCTAGCCATGAAGTACATGGGACAATGACGTTAGCCTCAGTTCACTTGGCAGGATTATTACAGTCTCGTGTGTGATTGAATATCGCACTAAATTCTTGAACTGGTGTTGAGTAAATCTAATATTTAAAGGTTTGCCCGTCTGCCCGACAAACGAAAGGTAGCAACATTGGCACCCAATCCTGTACACACCACATAAACCATGTTTTGGAGAATTCTTGATCAGCAAGCTCTTAACATTCGTGAATTCTTATAACATCTTGTATATTGAGTCTCATTAGGGTATTTGGCAGAACTGATAAATTCTCATTGTATGGTAGACAAAGCACATTCTTGTTATGAGAAGTTATTCAGTAAACTAGCTAATTGGGAGTTATGAAAATATTCTATTTAAAATCAGGTAGTTACTATGTGAGGAGAGTTACAATGTTATACAGAATCTTATAAGGTTATAACAATAGAGCTATGTTGGCGGTGTCCCGTTTTCAGGTTACTCACACACACACACACACACACACACACCACACACACACACACACACACACACACACACACACACACACATCCAACACTAAAAATAATAAACTAAACTTTCTAAAGTTTCCTTGAAATCAAAATAAAAATCTAATTCAAAATTCCCACCTCAGAAACTGAATTAATCGCGTTTACTTGAAGGAGGTGACTGTCAGTCATTCAGCAGATGTCTCATCCACTGCTGTGTTTTGCACTAACCACTTCTTCCTCAAAGAGGTGTCCTGAGGTTGCTTGGGGGAGGGCTCTAGATCCAAGTGATTGCATATACCTTCCTCTTCCTCGAATCAAATCTGCTCTCATTTCCCAGGAGTTGTTTGATTCCTGTGGCTTTAGCGTTCTTTTCTTTACTACTAGTAATAATAATAATAATAATAATAATAATAATAATAATAATAAGAAGAAGAAGAAGAAGAAGAAGAAGAAGAAGAAAAAAGAAAAAGAAGAAGAAGAAGAAAAAAAGAAGAAAAAGGAGAAGAAAAAGAAGAAAAGGAAGAAGAAAAAGAAGAAGAAAAAGAAAAGAAAACAAAGATGAAGGAAAAGAAAAATGTAACAAAGAAGAAGTAGATAAAGAAAAAGGATGATAACGTTTTTCAGCATTTTCATAATACCTGTCATAGACACTGTCATATTCTACATAGTATTTCAAGCTAAGTTTTAAATATGGGCTATTTTTGGTTTGTTTGTCGTATTAACTCTCTCTCTGTCAAAAAATCCTGATAGAATAGTTTAGTTCTTATGCGAGTTTTTTTTAAAACCCAAGATGATATCTAATCTAATAATTTTGCTTTTTTTGACGATGTTCATCAGCAGCTTCTTGTCTAATTCTTAATTCTTTGGATATTTACTGGCTAGTCTTGTATGTAGAACACTGTAGTGTGTGTGTGTGTGTGTGTGTGTGTGTGTGTGTGTGTGTGTGTGTGTGTGTGTGTGTGTGTATGTGTGTGTGTGTGTGTGTGTGTGTGTGTGTGTGTGTGTGTGTGTGTGTTGTGTGTGTGTGTGTGTGTGTGTGTGTGTGTGTGTGTGTGTGTGTGTTTCTGCTGGAAACACTGAAGAGTAACATAGGTCAGGTTACTTCACAGGTTAGGTCAGAGGATAATTAGAGAACACGAGTAAGCCATCCCAGGCAGCTCGGGATTACATGGTTGAAAGTCAAGAGTGGGACGAGATGGATGTTAGAAGAGAGAGTGAGGAGAGAGAGAGAGAGAGAGAGAGAGAGAGAGAGAGAGAGAGAGAGAGAGAGAGAGAGAGAGAGTTTGCTATTCCACTCTCTCTCTCCATCCATCCCTCCCTACCTTACCTCTTTTCGTTCCTCCCTCCCTCTTTTCTCTTAAATCTCCTCCATCACTTCCTTGCCCTACGCTTCCACTCCCACACCCCTCCCGCCCTCCCCTCTATTTCATTTACACTTTTCCATCTCATTCTCTACCACCCTCTCATTTCTTTCCTTTCTTGTATCACTTTCCCTTCCATTAATGTCTACATTTCTGCCCCTACCCTTTATATCCTCATTTTCTTGCTTATTTCCCAATATCTTTTCTCTCCTTCATCCATCCAGCTATTCTTTCCATATGTTGATCTCAAGCACTTCTCTCCCGGTCTTCCTCCTTCCCTTATTTTCCTCTCTTCCTTTCCCTTCTTCATTTCCCCTTCATCCCCATCATTATTCCTTCTGTCTCTCATCTTCGATCCCTCCGTCTCTCCCTCCCTCCTTCCTTCCCTCCCTCCTCCCTTCCTGGCTCTCTTTTGGAGTGTCAATTTCGGGAATCGTAAAACAATTAATATCTCACCTGTACGGTATCATGGAGAGACCTGCTTTATATCATAGTCTCTCCTCAAGACTAAGTTCTTGTGACTTTTCTTTAGGCTAAGAGTGTCCGGTGATCGGTCTCTGACCAATCAAGTTGTTGGTGATGGAAAATATCGATCTGGTCATCATTATTCAGGTGTTAATGAGGCTCAGGTGTTACGTTGACTCTCAGATGTTACGTTGACACTCAGGTGTTACGTTGACACTCAGGTGTTACGTTGACACTCAGGTGTTACGTTGACACTTAGGTGTTACGTTGACACTCAGGTGCTACGTTGACACTCAGGTGTTATATTGACACTCAGGTGTTACGTTGGCACTCAGGTGTTACGTTGACACTTAGGTGTTACGTTGACACTCAGGTGTTACGTTGACACTCAGGTGTTATATTGACACTCAGGTGTTACGTTTACACTCAGGTGTTACGTTGAACTCAGGTGTTATATTGACACTCAGGTGTTACGTTGACACTCAGGTGTTACGTTGACACTCAGGTGTTACGTTGACACTCAGGTGTTGCGTTGACACTCAGGTGCTACGTTGACACCCAGGTGTTATATTGACACTCAGGTGTTACGTTGACACTCAGGTGTTACGTTGACACTCAGGTGTTACGTTGACACTTAGGTGTTACGTTGACACTCAGGTGTTACGTTGACACTCAGGTGTTAGTTGACACTCAGGTGTTACGTTGACACTCAGGTGCTACGTTGACACCCAGGTGTTATATTGACACTCAGGTGTTACGTTGACACTCAGGTGTTACGTTGACACTCAGGTGTTACGTTGACACTCAGGTGTTACGTTGACACTCAGGTGTTACGTTGACACTCAGGTGCTACGTTGACACCCAGGTGTTATATTGACACTCAGGTGTTACGTTGACACTCAGGTGTTACGTTGACACTCAGGTGTTACGTTGACACTTAGGTGTTACGTTGACACTCAGGTGCTACGTTGACACTCAGGTGTTATATTGACACTCAGGTGTTACGTTGGCACTCAGGTGTTGCGTTGACACTTAGGTGTTACGTTGACACTCAGGTGTTATATTGACACTCAGGTGTTACGTTGACACTCAGGTGCTACGTTGACACCCAGGTGTTATATTGACACTCAGGTGTTACGTTGACACTCAGGTGTTACGTTGACACTCAGGTGTTACGTTGACACTCAGGTGTTACGTTGACACTTAAGTGTTACGTTGACACTTAGGTGTTACGTTGACACTCAGGTGTTAGAGGGATACCTCGAGCGTAATGCTGGAATGTATCAAAACGTAAATGATTTACAATTCTTGGTTCAATAGTTAATGTAGTCTGTCTGAAAGGAGTTCATCAAGACGGTAATTTTTTAATCAGTGCTGATATAAGCTGTGACTGCACTAGTTGTAATATTCAATAAAACTAATCTTTTTCTCCTTAATTTTCTTTTTCGCGTTCTTTAACATCTTCAGCATTTTCTTCATCATCGTCATAATCATCATCTTCCTCTTCTCCTACTCCTCCTCCTCCTCCTCCTCCTCCTCCTCCTCCTCCTCCTCCTCCTCCTCCTCCTCCTCCTTCTCCTTCTCCTCCTCCCCTCCTCCTCCTCCTCCTCCTCCTCCTCCTCCTCCTCCTCCCCTCCTCCTCCTCCTTCTCCTCCTCCTTCTTCTTCTTCTTCTTCTTCTTCTTCTTCTTCTTCTTCTCTTCTTCTTCTTCTTCTTCTTCTTCTTCTTCTTCTTCTTCTTCCTTATCTTCGTCGTTTTCTTTTTCTTCTCGTCGTCTTCACCAAGAAAGAAAAACAATAATCACGATTTTCTAACTTCCTGTTTAATAGCAACGTAAAACACACTCGCAAAATCTAAAACATATTCACACACAAAAAAAAAAAACATACAAACATGAAATGTATAACACCATAAATTTGCTAAGTGCTGTTTGTTTCTCATCATACATAATATACACATACACTGTCACTGACGTACTCTCAAGCGTGCAAATACACGTAAACGTCTATACATATTCGTGTATATACGTATACACACATAATGAGAGGAGTGTATCATTTAATGTCTTATTCGCATTTAGTCTTCCTGTTCTCCACACGCTAAGTCTTTATATTTATCCACCAAATCTTTCCCGTCTCTCATTCTCTCGTGCATGGAGGGGAGGTAGGGTGGAGAGAAAGAAAAGAGAGACAGAGATAGATAGATAGATAGGTAGATAGATAGATTGATAGATAGATAGATAGATAGAGAGAGAGAGAGAGAGAGAGAGAGAGAGAGAGAGAGAGAGAGAATGAGAACAAGGGAAGGCAGGGAGAGGGGTGTAAGAAAAAACTGAACTCTTTTCTTTGTAGCAACAACCAAAGTAATATCATGAAAAACTAAAAACTAAAATAATGATACCACTACTAATTATAATCATAACAATAATTACTACAACAACAGAACAAAATCGAGAGCAGACGCTGCAACAGAATAATTAAAAGAAACGGAAGCAGCAACAGGAACAGCAGCCTGAACACTAGCAGCATTAGCAGGAGCAGCACCTGTTTCAATGGGAACGCTCAGTCGCACACACACACACACACACACACACACACACACACACACACACACACACACACACACACACACACACACACACCTGTGGGACATGAGATCTGGAATCCCTGATGTACCCTTGGGAAGGGCAGGAAGGGAAGAGGCCCCTGATGTACCTTGGTGAAGGGCAGGGGGGTGAGAGGAGGGAAGGGAAGTAATGTTCTCGGGATGGGGGGTTGGCAGGAAGGCCAGCCGGAGGCTTCAGCTAGCCTCATTGAGCGTCCAGTTCCGCCAGAGATTAGGATGGATCACGAACCATTTAATTGCACCGTCTTTGGCAGGACTCGAGGGAGGTGATGGGTTGCACCCACCCAGGAAATGCACAGCCGCTGCTGGAAATTGTTGATCGATAATACTCTTGTTTACCCCTAATGCTTTTCGTGGGATGAGCTCCACTTCCTGGGCCAAACCCTTGCCATTTGTATCTGTGCATCGCTTGAGGGAGTATAGTGTTCTTAAGTCATTTCACTTCTTCAATACTTTTTCATTGTCTCTGAATATTTTGTATGTCATATTCATGTCTCCTCATCATTTACAATCCTCCTGAGATGTAAACTATATTTCATATATACCGTATTTTTAGCTCTTGTCTATCAGTTTTAGTGCAAAACTGGAGGCGAGGCTCTTGAGTTTTTTCACCTAAGTTATAAACTTGTTTTGCATACTGAAAGACTAGCCTTACATAGGCGTTACATAACTATTTAGAAAATGAGTTCTTGTGATGTGCGTTTCACGCACATCACACATAATCACATTCCTGCATGTCATCTCTACCCGGCTTTAGGCACTGTACTCAGTGCCTGTAGATCAATGATTACTCAAATCAGCGCACCATTTGTGTACTAGAAGACCAATAGTTGTGATGGAGGTTGTGTGCTTTTTCTGGATGAGGGAAGAGGGGGGACCCAGGTCAAGCTACCTAGCATGCAGGGGCGACCAGGGCCTTCAGACCCTTAACAACTTCGGGATGGTTAGCACCATAGTAGACTCTGTCCTCTTTGTAGGTTTTAACAGCTGTAGCTATGAGAGTTATCATTCATTCTCTCGCCAAGCTTTATTCATGTTTAGTTGCTTTGGTTCACACTCACTGTATATATGGTAAAGCAAAAGAAACTTCTGGTACATACTTTTTTTTTATAATCTTTGCTCCATTAACTGCTCTATAAGCTGATATCCTAGCACTGTCAGACATTGTAGGTTCTTTGAAATTACTTTTGCTCTTGATAGACCTTATTCAAGTGTCTGCAACATACTCTAAGATTTTCTGTTCTTGCATACGTTGGAGATCTTATACTATTAATTATTTGCTGCTAGAGTTATGTTAGGTGTTCTGTCTACTCCTAACTGCTGTTCTCGTTGCTCTTTTTTGTAGGTTATTCTTCTTCCATGTTGTTATCTCTTCCGCTCACCTCTACCCAGTTTCACATTTGTCATTACTTTGCATTTGTTGAAGTTAACCTCCATAGTAACTACTCTCCCGACCATTTTTTTTATCTGTTCAGGCTGTCCTGCAGTTTTCTTACAAAATTCTTTCTGGTGCATTCACAGTCATCTTCTTGTTGTTATTAATGCAACACTGATCTTTAGGAGTGTATCCTTCCTGAATGATTGTTCACGTGAACTCGAACAGTACTGAATATCGTTGTGCTAAGAGAGAGTGGGCCAAGAATTTCTTATGAGCGTTTCGTTCTCAGTTGCGCGAAATGTTGTCTAAATAAAGTTTTGATATGCCCTACATTTTCAGGAATCCTTGTATGTTTTTGGGAATCAATGTAGGTGTTTGAGAATTCGTCCAGGTGTCTGGGAGTCATTGCAGGTGTTTGGGAATCCTCTTGTCTTGTGTTTCTTGGAGGCTTGTGTAGGAAGCAGCTGTAAGAAAGCAAGGTGTAGGAGGTGGGTGTAAGAAGCGGGCGTTGGAAGCAGGTGTGCAAATGAACCGTAGGAAGTAGGTGTAGGAAGCGGGTGTAGGTGGCAGGTGTAGGAGGCAGGTGTATTAGACAAGCGTAGGGGAGAGCTAGGGAAAGGTGAAAGGTTATTAGGGGAGGCCAAAGAGGAGGAGAAAGATCTGTGTAGAGAAATAAGAGAAAGGAAGGTAGGAAAGGTAGAAGGATGAGACAGGAAGGTAGGAGAGATAGGTAGTTGAGGCAGGAAGGTACGAGAGATAGATGGTTGAAGTAGGAAGGTAGAAGAGACAGATGGTTGAGTCAGGAGACACGATACATTTATGTAAATTGGAAGAGCATAAAGGAAGAGAGGATTTAAGAAAGGAGGAATAAAAGAGAGAGAAGACAGAAAAAGGTGTATCGAGGTGAAACAAAAGATAGGAGAGGAAGCATCGTGATAAAGGGAGGAGGAGGAGGAAAGAGGGAAGAGATGATAGTGAGAGTGTTATTCTTAGGTATAAGTCGCTTCATTATACACTAGACAAGTGCAAACAGATATATTGCAGTGCTTCTTTATGTTCATATTTTTGTGACTGTGGAGCTGTAGTGGTGGTAGGAAGTGGATGAGTCAGGTTCTCTAGAGACTTTTTAATTGCCTCACGGAGATTTGTAGCAGTAAGAGTAGCAGTAGTAGTAGTGGGAATAATAATAATAATAATAATAATAATAATAATAATAATAATAATAATAATAATAATATATCATTATTATTATTAGTAGTAGTATTAGTATTAGTAGTAGTAGTATTAGTAGTAGTGGTAGTGGTGGTGGTGGTGGTAGTAGTAGTAAATATGTAAAGGTGTTCATTTGACACTGTTAATAGTGCTCAGATGACACTGTTACCAGTGTTCAGATAACACTATTACCAGTGTTCAGATGACACTGTTACCAGTGTTCAGATGACACTATTACCAGTGTTCAGATGACACTGTTACCAGTGTTCAGATGACACTATTACCAGTGTTCAGATGACACTATTACCAGTGTTCAGATGACACTATTACCAGTGTTCTAATATATTTTAAAAGAACTTTCACAGAGAAATAGCGATTTTTTTAAGTGCAGTAACATTTATTTCCGAATTAAGCAATGAATTATGACAAAAAAAAATATGTAAAACACTTTGGAATCTTCTCGGAACGTTTCGCCTGCAGATTAAGCTTCTTCAGTCAAACACAGTGGTGATGAATTGGTGACATCAGAAGCACTCTAGAGGTAGAGATGTCATAATCAGTCCCACAGCCTTCGAGAAGTAATTCTGAGTACTCATAATGATACCGTTCAATTTATGGATGGATTAGTATGAAAGATTATGTCCTCGTTGAGTCAGGCTTAGAGATTAATTTTTTACAGCCGAATCAGCTAAGCTAATGTACTCTGCGTGTTCATTCTGGACACGGTAGCGGTTAGTTTATTCTGCACCCAATAGCCATCCTGTTGATGGTAGTGGATAGTGTATTGTGTACTCTACTTCCAACGTGTTCACGTTTGATGCTATTTTCCTTTAGTCTCCACATCCATGTTGGAAAAGTAGCGCAAAATCTCATGTATAAATAAGTTCTTTTAAACACAATTTGTTTTATGAACTGGTGTTTTATCTGTTAATTGTTTGTTGTATTGTGCTGCCTGTTTAGCTTTCTTCGCTCTCCTTAGAGAGGCAGTGTCTTAATGAAGGTCTAATTAGAGCGAGGCAGTGTCTAAATAAAGGTATACTTAGAGCGAGGCAGTGTCTAAATAAAGGTATACTTAGAGCGAGGCAGTGTCTAAATAAAGGTATACTTAGAGCGAGGCAGTGTCTAAATAAAGGTATACTTGAGCGAGGCAGTGTTAAATAAGGTATACTTGAGCGAGGCAGTGTCTAAATAAAGGTATACTTAGAGCGAGGCAGTGTCTAAATAAAGGTATACTTAGAGCGAGGCAGTGTCTAAATAAAGGTATACTTAGAGCGAGGCATTGTCTAAATGAAGGTCTACTTAGAGCGAGACTATCCGAATAAATTTCAAACTAGAGCGACAGGTTGTCAAAAAAAAAAAGGCTTATTTTGCATCCTTGTGTTGAAGAATAAGACACTTGAGAAACATTTGGGAATCTTTACTGAGGAAACGTTTCGCCAGTCGGTGGAAGATGAGGCAGAGTTTGAGGTAATCAGTCCCTCTTCCTCATCTTCCAACGTTCTCCTCTGTATAGGACTGAAGATAATCAATGGCTGGCGAAACTTTTCCACAATTAAATTCCCAAATTTTGCACAAGTGTCTTATTCTTCAACTTGACGGTTTTCAAAGCCATTTGCATCACATCCTGGTTTTGGTATCTACGCAGATGTCGATGTTATACATCCATCAAGAACAGTTTTTTTTTCAAATATTGTGATGACAAAATCAAGCAAAGACGAAACAATATATACCAGAACTACTCTGAATTTAATATCGTGTACAATAAAATTTTAAGAGAGGAACCACAAGCATAAACATTCCTGTAACTACAAACGTCAAAACTTTATTTAGTTTACCCTTAAAATGCAATTTTGCTTAAAAATTACGATAGTTTTTCTATTTTTAAAAATAAACAAATATAACAACAGTCCCGCTATTTCTGTGTTTTTCCTTAAAGATAATTGCATAGAAGCAAATACAAGGTTAAATCTCAGCTGTCTGCGGATGATTGAGGTTGATATTTGTGTGGAAACATTTGCGTGTGTGTGTGTGTGCCAGTCTCTGACCCTCCACAAGTGAGGGCTGTGAATGGCAAGGAGGGGCAGTTTTAATGGAGCTGTTAATGAACTGCCACGTACAGTTACTTCAGCCCTATTGTGTTAATCTGTTTTTTGCTGTTGGTAGGCTTGAAATTGGCGTGGGTTTATACTGCTGTATTACGTTTGCCATTGTTTAATAAATTTTACTTTATTTTCGAGCAAATCTGAGTGAAACTGGTCATGCATTTCTGGAATTGTTTTGTGTAAAATGCGGCAACGATCTGATAGGATAAGTTTAGGTTTTATGTGTTAGACAGAAATATGTGAGGAGAGACTAGATTGTTGTGATAGTTTGTATGCGACTTGAGAAGCTATATTTCAGTTTTTTATGGCTATATTACTTCATAAGCAAATAAATTAACAGATATATATATAATATATATATATATATATATATATATATATATATATATATATATTATATATATATATATAAATATATATATATATATATAATATATATAATGTAATATATATATATTTATATATATATATATTATATATAATTATAATATAAATTTATATATATATATATAAATCATATATAATGTATATATAATATATATATATATATAAATATTATATTATACATATAATATATATTTATATAATTATATATATATATAAATATATATATATATATATATATATATATATATGTCGTGCCGAATTATGTAAAACTGGTCAATTAGTAAGAACTCATTTAAAATTAAGTTCTTTCTAAAATTTTTCTATACATTTAAAGATATATTTTTTCATTAATGTTGATGTAAAAATTTTTAATTTTGCACCAAAAGAAATCTTAGAAAACTTTACCTAACCTATTATAACAAGAACAATTTATATTAGCCTAACCCAACTAAAATATATTTTAGATTTGTTTACAGTAATTTAATATTAACAAACACATGTGAAATATATTTTTTTCGTTAGGTTCAGAATGATTTTGGCGAAATTATTGCATACACAATTTTCACTTGTCCTGTATGGCAAGATGACCTTGCTATTTAAGCCAAGATCGCAAGTTCTGCCTATTCGGCACGACATGTATATATATATATATATATATATATATATATATATATATATATATATATATATATATATATATATATTATATATATTATATACAAATAATGTCGTGCCGAATAAGTAAATCTTGCGATTTTTGGCTTAAATAGCAAAGCTCTTCTTACCGAATAAGTCAAGCGAAAATTGTGTATGCAATAATTTCGCAAAAATAATTCTGAACCTAACGAAAAAAATATATTTCACTATGTTTGTTTATTATTAAATTATTGTAAACTTGTCTAAAATATATTTACTTGGATTACGCTAAATTAAACAGCGCTTGTTATAATAAGGTTAGGTAAATTTTCTGCTCCTTCTAGTCTTCTGAAGAGGACCACGGTCTCAGACTGTTACAAACAAAACTCATTTGGTCCGTATTTTCTTCCAAAACAGAAAACAATTAAATCGGCATATTTCGGCCTTAAACCAGTGATAGTCTCAGCAGAATTTACACTACTGAATATAAGCTTTTGTATATAAAATCAGGTCAGTTAAGATAGGAGTGTGATAGAGAAATAGTGATTCCAGAGCCAAGACAATAACTGCAACATGTTTCCTCTGACCTAACATGTTAAAATCTATTATTAAAGCAGAATAGTGAAGAAGATTTTCACTTGTGTATACAAAATTTGATAAAATATAGAAGCGTCTGTTAAGTATGGGCCACGCAGAGCCGAGAGAGTAGGAAGGGTAGAACAGGGAAGAAGGGGAGTGTAGCTACAGTTCCTTGGATCAAGAGCCCTTCACCAGCCCTACACACTTCCATCAGTGAAGACTTTTTTTTATTAAAAGACTGCATCTCCATCCCTCTAACAGGTTTATGAATATCTCCACTGACTCTTGCAACTGTCTTCTTCGTCTTCTAAATATAATAATAATAATATAATAATAATAATAATAATAATAATAATAATAATAATAATAATAATTTATTCTTATTATTATTATTATTTTTTAACACTCCGGTCATTTCCCATAGAGTTAGGGTGGCCCAAAAACGAAAAATTTTCACTATTACACTCCATCAATATCTTGCCTGAGGTGCGCTGATACAACAGTTCAAATGCCCCTCCAAACTGTAGTATGGTCACTCATTTTTCAGGGTGCAGGTAATGTATTCCCACCTCCAGGACTCAAGTCCAGCTAACCGGTTACTTAATTCCCTTTATAAATATTACCTTGTCCCCCTACTCCAACAGCACGCCAACCCACGCCAGCACGCTTTCCCCTACTCACTCTCATCTAACACGCTCACACACTTTTGTTGGATGTTCAAGCCCCTTGCATACAAACCCTTCTGTACTCCCTGACACACAAAACTTCATTTACCCCCTCCCTCCAGCCTTTCCTAGGATAATCCTTACCCTGCCTTCCCTCCAGTTCAGATTTATCCACCTACCAAGTCGTCATATTTTACTCCTCTCTAAATATCCAAACCACCTCACCAATCTTTCTCAGCCCTGTGGATAAAACTTTTATTAATCTTGCACTTCCTTCTAATATCCAAACTGTAAATTCTCTGCATAATATTCACACCGCACATTGCCCTCAGACACTACGTCTCCAGTGCCTGCAGTCTCTTCCTTGCTGTAACATTCACAACTCATGCTTCACACCCATATAAAAGTGTTCTTACTACTCTACTTCCACATATTCCCCTCTTTGCCTCCATAGATAACGTTACTTGTTTCCACAGACTCCTCAGTGTACCATTCGCCATTTTTCCCCTCGTCAATTCTATGGTTCTCATTGTTCATAGAACCTTCCGCCAAGTTCATTCCCAAATATCTGAAAACATTCACTTCCTCCATACTCTCTCATTCCAATCTGATATCCAATCTTTCATTGCCTAATGCTTTTGTGACCTATAACACCTTGCTCTTTCCCATTTCACTAATAATTTCCATCTTTTACGTAACCTTCCAGGTTCGTCTACCGCCTGTTATAGCTTCTCTTCAGAATCTTCCAAAAACACCAAATCATCGACAAAAAAGCAACTATGGCAATTCACCTCTTTTACAACCCCATCTATAAATATGTTAAAGAATCATGGTGTCATATGCATCTCTGTCTAAAGTGTACTTTTACTGGAAAAAATAATCTCCCTCTCTCCTATATCCCTAACCTGAGCCTCACTATCCTCATAAAAACTCTTAACTACTTTAAGTAGCCTACCACCCATTCCATACACTTGTAACATCTGCCACATCGCTCTCATTTCCACCCTGTCATATGCTTTGTCTAAATACGAAAATGCAACGATAACTTCCTTACCTTTATCTGAATATTGCTTCACTGTAAACACCTGGTCTACACACCCCTACCCTTCCTAAAACCTTGTTTATCTCTATTTTGCCCTCCGTTGTGTACCTGTTATACTCAAAATGTTTTTCCTCTATAAGTCTTACACTCTGTTTTGTTCTCTTTTCCTTTATACAAAGAAACTATGCACGCTCTCTGCCAGTCACTAGGTACCTTCTCCCCTTTCATACGTATAATATAATATAATATCATTTAATATCTTTATTTCTACAAGTACATGTACATGGTATACAGGTCTAGCTGACATCAATGACATACTACTATATAGAAAGCCGTTTGTTATGCAGAGCATTAAGGCCAAATTAGGCCAGTTTTGTCCCAGGATGCGACCCACACCAGTCGACTAACACACAGGTACCCATTTTAGTGATGGGGAACATAGACAACTGGTATAAGGAAACACGCCCAATGTTTTTCCCCTCTCCGGGAATTGAACCCGGACGCTCGCCGTGTGAATCGAGAGCTTTAGCCACCAGGCCACGGGGCACCGTTTATTGAGCAAGCTCACCAACCACTCCAAAACTATATCCTCACCTGCTTTTAACATTTTTATCTTGATACCATCAATCCCAGCTGCTTTACCCCCTTTCATTCTACCCACTGCCTGGTGCACCTCCCCTGCATTCACATCTGGCGCTTCCTCACTCCCTAAAGATGCTCTATCTCCCAGGCCATATGTACGAATTCACTGCGTCTCCCCCCTCTCTTCCTCAACATTTAACAGTTCCTCAACCATATTGTATTACTACTACTACTACTACTACTTTTATCACTACTACTACTACCACTACCACTAGTATCGCACCTCACTCTGAGCCTATATATACCCTCTGTGTCCTTGTATTGTTTGTAATGGCTTGATAAAGCTCCTGGAGAGCGAAACGTTGCCACAATAAAATGTCACATTAGTTGCACTTGTGTCCTTTTACTTTACTGTTGGAAAGATGTTAAGGAGATTTTGAGAGATATAGACTTGAGCATCCAGTAGGCCTATGAGTGATTAATATGAACTGAATGCTTCCACAGAGTGCGGGAAAGACACGTTTCGGAACCACGTATCGCTGTCTCGAGTTTTATCAAGGAACAGAGCAACGTAGTCCGCCAGCCTATATGTTTTTCACAACTGTCCCACTTGGATCTTGATTTGAGGGGATTTCACATGATGTTGGACTGTAAGAGAGGTAATCCTCTGAAGGACTTCAGGTAAAGCAGTTAGCCAGATTAGCGTCTGGGAGATGGGAAGTACAGTGCTTGCAATTTGAACCAGGTGGGGATGCTACGATTCGTTGAGTTGTTATTGGATCACGATATCTCCAATACTGAAAGACTTTGACAATTTCAGCGCGTTAGTGAGAAAATTTGAAGAAATCCTTCTCTCTTACCTCTCTCCTCCACTACCCCTTCTCCTTCCCTCTTTCTTTCTCTTTGCCCCATATTGCGTTTATTCTCTCCCTGTGTCTCTCCCCTTTCCCCTCTCCCCTCTCCCCTCTCCCCTCTCCCCTGCTCCCCACCCATCAGTGTACTTTAGTTACCCCAGTATGTAAGCCGCTGCTTAGTATGTAAATTCCCTTTTTAATGTATTTTTTTAAAATGTATTCTCTCCTGTTTTATGTGGCTAGCAGCGGCGTGAATTAAAACCTTAAGTAATGGCTTATGTTGAGTATTTCTGTGTATAATAAATGAGAATGTCACCTAATGTCCACTTTTGTTTTGGGTTAATAACTTTTGTTTAGCACGAAATGATGAAGGGTTTTGTTATTTTTAGCCCTGTTTGATCTATGCTGGATTTTAGTATGGGATTAAAAAACTGGTACTTTTCTCTTTCCCTCTCTCTCACTCTCTATATTCTTTATTTCTTTTGGTTTTATTGTTTACATTTTATTATTTTCAGTCTCTCCCT
>NC_069407.1:41668717-41681217 GCF_026875155.1 Cherax quadricarinatus | reverse complement strand
TGCCAGTTTCCAGGGATGTGTTGAGAATGTGGCAATGTGGCTACGCACAACATATCATCGATCCCTCTTAAGGACCCACGGGAGAGTTTGTCCGGCCCATTGCCTTTGAGTATCGATGTCCCTTAGCAGTTTCTTCACTCCTCTCATCTGTATGTATGTCTTTTCCAACACTTGTTGTGTATTCCTTGTGGTGTCCCATATGTATGTCTTCTAAGTCCTTCTGTCTCTACTGTAAATACTTCCTTAAATTTATGTTGAGCTCCTCACATACCTCTTGTCGTTTCTTGTGAGTTCTCACTTCTTTCATAGACTTAATCACCTGTTCCTTGATGTTGTCTTCCTAATGTGGCTATACAACGTTTCTGGGTCAGATTTGACTTTCGATGCTATGTCGTTTTCATACTGTGCTTGGCCATCCTTATATGTGCATACTCGTTTCGGGCTGTAGTGTGGTGTGTGTGTGTGTGTGTGTGTGTGTGTGTGTGTGTGTGTGTGTGTGTGTGTGTATGTGCTCTGTACATTAACACAAAAATAATTGCACAATTCAATCTAGAATGAAAGAAAGAAACAAAATTAAATGAGTGACAGTAACTTACACACTCAAGTGGAACCCAAGTATCCTTCACTGTCTCTGACTCCTCTAACTCTCCTCTTAACCTTCTCCTTTCCTTCCTTCTCTTCTTCTCTCCCTCTGTTTCTCTATCTTCCCTCTTCTTGTATCCCCCTCTCCTGCAATTTCGTCTCCTCTCATCTGATTCTGTCGTCTGCTGTACTGCCGCTCCCTTTCTGTATCCTTTTCTCTCCTTTCACCTCTTTTCTTTTCCCCTCTCCTCTCTTCTCCTTCTCTCCTCTCCTTTCCTCTCCACTCCTCTCTATTCCTCTCCTCTCCACTCCCCCGCTCACCATCCCTCTCCTCTTCTCCTATTTCTCCTTCCACTTTTATCTTCTCATCCCATTCCCTCTCCTCTCTGCTCTCCTATCTTCACCTTCCCTCCTCTCCCCTTCTGTTCCCACCCACCTACCCACAAATCCCCCCACCTCTCACTAACTCTCTCAAGTGCAATAACAGAGGTCATGCGAGGCCCAACTTTTGATTGGATGTTACTAATAACGCAGTTATTGGACTCGTTGTGACGGTGCTTAATCAGGGCCAAATATTGGAGTCGTTCCCGTAAGCGGGGGCAGCCCACGGAAAACTCTCTCTAATAGGTATGACGGCCGGATTTTGGAAGCTTCAGGGTTAAACCTCGTATTTATGACCACTTTTATTTAAGTTCTTTATTACGACTGAAGTATATTGTGGTTTGAGATATCTTGGAGCATTGAATTCTGATTGCCACTACCTTCATCATCCGTGGATTTATTGTTTATATATATATATATATATATATATATATATATATATATATATATATATATATATATATATATATATATATATATATATATATACGTATGTGTGTGCACTGGGAGGGTATGTAAAGCAAGGAAATTAAAAATGAACATAGAAAAGAACATGGTGATGAGAGCAACATGAGGTTCAGACAATGATAGATTGGATATCAGATTGAAGGGAGGGAGTATGGAGGAAGTGAATATATTCATATACTTGGACTTGTCGGTAAATGGGGCTATGAAAGACTAAGTGAACAACAGAATAAACGAGGGGGGAGGAAAAGTAAATTGTGTGCTGAGATATTTTTTAAAAGAAAGTTTATGGAGGCAATAGGAGAAATATACCAGAATATAATGCTGTCAGTATTTTTATGAATATGAGGCATGGGCTTTAAACGTTGCATTATGGAGGAGGCTAAAGGTAGTGGAGATGTAAGGTTTGAGAACATTGTGTGCTGTGAGTATTATGCAAAGAATTCGGATCACAGAATTATCAAGATGGAGTAAAGTTAATAAAAATATAATTGAGAGGGCGGAGGACGGGCAGTTGAGGTGATCCGGGCATTAAGAGAGAATGTAGCAGAATAGGATAACCAAGATGGTATATAAATATGGAAAAGATGAATGGAGAGGCAATGGTCGCAGCAGAGAGCGTTGGAGGGAGGCATTAAAGAAGGTTTTGAATGCTTGTAGCTTAAGCATGCAGCAAGCTAGTGTGAGTGAGTTAGATCGGAGTGAATGGAGACGAGTGGGTTTTTGTGACTTCGTGTGCTGTTGGAGTGTGAGCAAAGTAATATTTATCGAGGAATTCATTAAAACTGATTAAGAAGAATGTGGAATGCAGAGTGGCTTCACTCTGAAGGAAGGCTGGGGATGTTACAGCTCACAGGGTAGTTTGAATTTTAATATCTGCACACTTCTGGAAAGTCAGCTAATGAACGAATTATGCTGAATGTGTTTCCTTTTTGGGCTCATATTACCACGGTGCGAGACGGCGAGAGAGAGAGAGAGAGAGAGAGAGAGAGAGAGAGAGAGAGGAGAGAGAGGAGAGGAGAGAGAGAGAGAGAGAGAGTGGGATGTGCAGCATAATATCCTGCAAGTCCATGGTTAGGTATATAGCAATATTGGCGTGGTGGGTGCGTGGGAGGAGGAGGGAAGGGGGAGGGGAGGGTGAGGGGAGGGAGAAGGGTTGGAGTTGAAGGGGTGAGGCTGAAGGTAGGAAGGATGGGTAGGGATGAAGGGGTGGGGGTATATTAAGGTTTTAAAAGGGTATTTTGGGGATGAGGGTTTGAGTGGTAGTGTTTGTTGGGGTTAGTGGGATTGAAGTGGAGATGGTTGGGTAGAGGTGGGACAGGAACGTAGAGATGAGGTTCGGGGGTGAGGTAAGAGGGGTGAAATGAGGTTGGTGGGGGTGAGGTTAGAGAGTGGTGAGGTAGTGGGGTTAGAGGGGTGAGATGAGGTTAGTGGGGTTAGAGGGGTGAGATGAGGCAAGGGAGGGTGAGGTTAGAGGGTTGTGAAATGTGGTTGGTGGGGTGGGGTGAGAGAGGGTATGGTAGAGTGGGTTAGGGTGGGGTAAAATTGAATTGGGGTGGGGTTGGCGGGGGTTGGGTGAGGTTGGAGGGGTTAGACAAGAGTGAGGTTGGAGGAGATGGGGTTGGAGGAGGTGAGGTTGGAAAAGAGTGTTGTTGGAGGGAGGAGCAATGTTGGAGGGAAGGGAGTGATGTTGGAGGGAAGGGGGTGGGGTTGGAAGGAGGGGGTGGGGTTGGAGGGAGGGGTGGGGTTGGAGGGAGGGGGTGGGGATAGAGGGAGAGGGGATGTAGGAGGGGGAACTATTTTAGTCTGGTGTTTAACGCTGCATTGTTCACCACGTAAGACCTGATTATTAATAAAAGATTTAAGGCCTTGCTGCTGCGGAGAGTTGAGGAGGGGAGGGGAGGGGAGGGGAGGGGAGGGGAGGGAGGGAGGGGAGGGGAGGGGAGGGAGAGGAGGGGAGGGGAGCGGAGGAAAGGGGAGTGGAGCGGAGAGAAGGGGGAAGAGTGGAGGAGGGGAAGAGAGGGTGGGGTGACGGGGGTGGTGGTGGAAGGAGAGATCCGATGGTGGGGAGTAGTGAAGAGGTGAGGGGGAGTGGAGGGGAAATGGTGAATGGGAAGAGAAAGAGGAGGCGGGAAATCTAAGAGAAAGTCATGAGAGAGAGAGAGAGAGAGAGAGAGAGAGAGAGAGAGAGAGAGAGAGAGAGAGAGAGAGAGAGAGAGAGGAAAAGGAAATCGACGGATAAGGAACGGGAAAGGGAGACAAAGAGATGGAAGGAAATGAGGTGGGAAAAAAGCTAGAGACCCGAGAGGATAAGGGAGGAGGGAGGGAGGGGAAGAAAGGGAAAATAATTAGAGATGGAAGGGAAGGAAATGAGACAAGGAGTAGAGGGAAGAGAAGAGTAGAGGGGAGAGGGAAGGAGAAGAGTTGAGGGGAGAGGGAAGGAGAAGAGTTGAGGGGAGAGGAAGGAAAAGATTAAAGGGGAGAGCGAAGGAGAAGAGTAGAGGGGAGAGGAAGGAAAAGAGTAGATGGGAGAAGGAAAGAGAAGAGAAAAAGGAAGAGGGTAAAGAAAGCTGATGTGACAATGAAGAGAAGTCGAAAAGAGACGAGAGAGAAAAACACAGGGAGGAAGAGGAGAAAAGCGAAGGGGTAAATGGAGGGAAAAAGGGAGGCAAACAAAGGGAAGGAAAGTGATGAAGGGAGAATAAATGAGAGGTTAGCGACGAACGAAGAGTTAAAGGAAAACGAAGGGAGGAATGGAGATATGAAGAAAAGATTAGAGACACAAGGAGAGGAGAAGGCGTCAAAAATAGAAGAGAATCAGTAGAGACTAGAAGTAGAGGAAGAAGAAGAAGAAGAAGAAGAGAAGAAGGGAGGGAATATAAAGAAGAAAAAATATGTAAAAATAAGAAATCAAGATATCTGGAGAAGAAAAAGATGGAAAGAAGCAAATATAAGACTATTATTATCATCAATAATCATCATCATAATTATCAGTCATCATCATCAATCATTATTATCACAATATAAACTACACCACAATATAAACTTCTTAGCAATATAAACACAATACATACTACATCACAATATAAACTTCACCATAACATAAAATATACAAAAAAAAAAAAAAACTTCATTACAGTATAAACACACCGTATATGTTACAACACAATATAAACATCATCATTCAAATAGAAATTTGTGTTTATACAGTACAAAGATAATATAGTTTACACGTGATAAAAATACTGTAGACACGAAACACATGCAAATGCGTTCCAGAGCCAACTGATCCGAATTAGATGTAGCCTATTAAGTAGGATTCTTTATGCAGTTAATTACAGTTAAGTGAACAATGGGAAACGTAGCAAAAATGATTATTTGTGCGATTTTTAAACGTTTGATCTTCAGTAGGGTTTCTTAAAGTAGTTAACTGTTATTTATTAAATGTGTGGTAAGTTAGCTAAGGTACGAAAGGTTCAGTTTTAAAAGTATTTTTTTTTTTAATTTCAAATTGATTCAGTGATTTATGAGACAAGATGAGTAACAAATTAATCACAGTATAAACTACAACATAACATTAAGTACAACACAACATGTGCTACATCACAACACATGCTACATCACAACATATGCTACATCACAACACATGCTACATCACAACACATGCTACATCACAACACATGCTGCATCACAACACATGCTACATCACAACACATGCTACATCACAACACATGCTACATCACAACACATGCTACATCACAACACATGCTGCATCACAACACATGCTACATCACAACACATGCTACATCACAAACACATGCTACATCCACCAATACACATGCTACATCACAACACATGCTACATCACAACACATGCTACATCACAACACATGCTACATCACAACACATGCTACAAACTCACACATACACATGCTACATCACAACACATGCTACATCACATCTAAACACATGCTACATCAAACACATGCTACATCACAACACATGCTACATCACAACACATGCTGCATCACAACAACACATCTAAAATCACACACAACAATGCTACATCACAACACATGCTCATCACTACAACCATGCATCTCACAACACATGCTACATCACAACACATGCTACATCACAACACATGCTACATCAAACACATGCTACATCACAACACATGCTACATCACAACACATGCTACATCACAACACATGCTGACATCACAACACATGCTACATCACAACACATGCTACATCACAACACATGCTACATCACACACAGCAACAACACATGCTACATCACAACACATGCTACATCAAACACATGCTACATCACAACACATGCTACATCACAACACATGCTACATCACAACACATGCTACATCAACACATCTCACAACACATGCTACATCACAACACATGTACATCACAAACATGCTACATCACAACACATGCTACATCACAACACATGCTACATCACAACACATGCTACATCACAACACATGCTACATCACAACACATGCTCATCACACACATGCTACATCACAACACATGCTACATCACAACACATGCTACATCACAACACATGCTACATCACAACACATGCTACATCACAACACATGCTACATCACAACACATGCTACATCACAACACAGCTACATCCACAAACCACATGCTGCATCACAACACATGCTACATCACAACACATGCTACATCACAACACATGCTACATCACAACACATGCTACATCACAACACATGCTACATCACAACACATGCTACATCACAACACATGCTACATCACAACCACATCAACATGCTACATCACAACACATGCTACATCACAACACATGCTACATCACAACACATGTTACATCACAACACATGCTACATCACAACACATGCTACATCACAACATATGCTACATCACAACACATGCTACATCACAACACATGCTACATCACAACAATGCTACATCACAACACATGCTACATCACAACACACGCTACATCACAACACATGCTACATCACAACACATGCTACATCACAACACATGCTACATCACAACACATGCTACATCACAACACATGCTACATCACAACACACGCTACATCACAACACATGCTACATAACAACACATGCTACATCACAACACATGCTACATCACAACACATGCTACATCACAACACATGTTACATCACAACACATGCTACATCACAACACATGCTACATCACAACACATGCTACATCACAACATATGCTTATAACAACATAAACTACAACATAACATAAACTACAACATAACATAAAGTACACCACAACACATACATCACAACATAAACTACAATACAATATAAACTACAGTACAGCATAAACTACATCACAACATAAACTACAGTACAACATAAACTACAACAAGAATATAAAATGCAAAGCAATAAAAATCGGAAGTGGATTAAATGAATAATTCACGTTAAGCGCTAAATCCAAGTGGGTCATTCAGCGCAAGACGTGATGGTGGAGGCTCGATCCTCCGTCTGCTGAGCGCCAAACAGATGTACTTTCTATATTGTACTCACCTAGATGTTTTAACCAAAAGCGTAATTATATGTCAGTTTGAGAAGATGGAGTGATTGAAACTTGCATGCAGTGGATACATTAGTTAACCACAACGTTTCTCCCACACAGCGAGAGAAACGTTGTCAACAAAGACAACATTAGCAAGAGGAGAATACTTAACAGATGGAGAGAACTTTGAAAGTTGAGACATAATATATGAAGTTGGATTGAAGCCTCTGTTGTCGACGTTTCGCCCACACAGTGGGCCATATCCGGTCACTTCAGCAAACGGCGTGATAAAGGTCAAGGAGTGGGCGAAACGTCGTCAAATAATGGGGTATTTGTCACCTCTGTTTTTATCGACTGAAGAAACCTGCACAGTTTCGCGAAACATTTCGACACCAAAAGAAATACCCAGCGGTAGCAATACCCAGCGGTAGCAATACCCAGCGGTAGCAATACCCAGCGGTAGCACATGTGTCTTACTCATCTGCCTGGTACGTTGGCCTGGGAACGTCTGGATAATTTGCAAGTATTCTTTGGGCGAAATTTGCTGATGAGAGTAAACAACTGCGGTTTCGAACAACAATGTTATTTGTGCTGGCAAGGGCTAATTCTAGGCCTCTCCTTCTATCTTTGTCTCCTTGGTTCACTAGATTACTATCTATCTCTGTCTCCTTGGTTCACTAGATTTTGTCTATCTCTGTCTTCTTGGTTAACTGGTTTACTATCTATATCTATCACCTTGTTTAACTGTTTTACCATCTATCTCTATCTCCTTGATTTACTGGTTTACCATCTATTTCTGTGTACTTCTTATTTAAATAGTTTACCATCTATATCTATCACCTTGGTTAACTGGTTTACCGTCTATCTTTGTCTTTTTTTTTAACTGGTTTATCATCTATCTCTGTTTCCTTTTTTAAACTGGTTTACCATCTATATCTGTCACCTTTTTTAAACTGGTTTACCATCTATATCTGTCACCTTAGTTTACTGGTTTACCATCTATCAGTTTCTAGGATGATTATCCGTGATTGTCTGCGTGAGACAGATGTTCAGCTTGAAGTAACTTTGGGAAAACGTTTGGCCAGCAGAGGCTTTATCAATCCAAAACGGAGAACAACAGTGAGTGATACATTGGTTTAATAAATTCCATAGTGGGCGAAACGTTTCCTTATTAACGTTACTTAAAACTGCATATATCTTCTTCATGTGTAAGTCAGTATAAAATACCTTGTTTAATACGCGTACATTTAATGAATATGCATTACTTAATACATATGACACATGCCTTTAGTGAATATTATACATTCATTTAATATATATTAAACATGTATTTAATATATATTGTATATGCATTAATATATATTATACATACATTTAATACATATTGCATCGACACCATGCCTAACTCTCTAGGGTAGGGTAGGTGCCTGAGCCAGAGCTTTCAGCTCACAAGACTGTCATTCCCATTAACCCTCTTGGGGCGGGGATGGCAGACCAGAGAGGCCTAGCTTCTTCCTACGAGCCTCGTGAGGGCGGGGAATGTGGCTAGGCCTGGGGACAGTTGGTCCCAACGATGAGCGGGTACTTGTGCCTCTTCCCATGGGAGACTTAGGTCTCAGACACTCCCTAGACAGGGAGGCAAGGCCGGGCCACCACTTGGAAAAGGCCCGGGCCGGGAGAATACCGGCGAATCAACAAGAAGAAGAATACATATTGCGGATGCATTGCTTATATCGTGTGTTACACATGCACACGTCTTCTCGGACCAGTGTGGCAGAGTGTTGAGTGAACTGTTGAGTGGCAGTATTGAGTGAAGTGTTGAGTGGCAGAGTGTTGAGTGAGGTGTTGAGTGGCAGTGTTGAGTAAAGTGTTGAGTGGCAGTGTCGAGTGAAGTGTTGAGTGGCAGTGTTGAGTGAGTGTTGAGTGGCAGTGTTAGGAAGTTCATGAGATCATGTTGAATATAAGTGTTCAGTGGCGTGTTCGTGAGTGCTCGAAGTGCGTGTTTAGAAGGCTAGTGTTGAAGTGATACGAGGTTGAGTGCAATGTTCCAGTAAGTTTGGAGCTGGCAGTGTTTCAGCACGTGAATGTCTCAGTGAGTGTTCTATAATCGTTCATTGAAGTTTGCAGTGAAGTTTCCTGAACAATATACCTAAAGAGATGCTCAGTAAAGTTTCAGTGACGTGTTTAGTGAAGTGCTTAGTGAAGTGTTCAAGACGTTAGAGAATGCTCAAATAAAGTTCACAAAACGTGTTCAAATGAGTGCCAGTGAAGTGTTACAGAACGTGTCAATGAGGGTCATGAAGTCTTCCTACGTAATGTTTGTCATATTCGCTACTCATAATACAGTTCAAACTACTGCACAATATAAATTCCAACACAATATATACTACAGAGTAAATAATATTACACAATATAAGCTACAACACAATATATATAGGCTAAAATGCAAATTGTTACTCAGTATAAACTTGAGAAATTGCCTCATAATATAAACAATTCCACAATATAAACTACTACACAAAACAAAACCACGACACAGTGTAAAGAACTATGTCAATGCAAACTATATAAACTACTACATTATATAAGTTGATATAAATATAACACAATGTATATTCCACAGTATAAACCACAACATACTATAACGTATGACAATATAAATTACAAAACAATATAAACTGTTTTCTGTTTGTGTTGAACACTAAATCCAGCAATTACTGAGGTTTAATTAAATCATAATAGATGTTTACTAAATATTTACTAAACATTTACAAAGTCGGTAAAAATTTGCAAGACGCCCACTAAGCATTCACTAAACATTCCCACACAAAGATCACAAAACATTTAATGAACATTTGTGTAGCGTTTAATACTAGTGAGTATTTCTTCTGTAATTTCATTTAACTGAATTCTACGTCGCTGTGATGAATTTCAGCTTTTATTGCAAGGAAACACCACACACACACACACACACACACACACACACACACACACACAACACACACACACACACACACACACACACACACACTGTTGAATCTTTTTACTAAGATTGCACCATTATATTTGAGAAACTTTCTGAGCAGTGTTTCCAACTAATATCACGATCTTCTCCATTAATAGCTAAAACGGAGATGGTCCGCTTTATATTACTACCTGACACTACAGGCACCATGGTATAGGATGGTTGATGTTCATCACCATTGTAAATATTATAATTATTGTATATTTTGTTAGGGTTTCACGAAATTATGTATGATTTCCATTTACTGGAGTAACAACTAGCTAGAGTGACGGTCATCAATTTAGGAACTTGTCTACCGCCCGCTAAGTCAGTGATCCAACCTGACGTTGGATTACCGCTCGCTGGAGCAGTCTGTTGGTTCACTCACTCCCGAGTAGTACTCTCTCTGGTACTCTCTCGCTTAGTCTGGCCTCTATATTCTAGAAGTCTCAATCATATTCCGACCCCTTGCATGGGAACATCGGTGAAAGTTCTTGTACGGATAATCTGAATTTGATATCATTGTAAAGTCATTGATACGAGCTGTGTCAGTAACATTATTTCATACGTTTTATAATGATTGTTTAACTTTACCAATGGGTAACATCATGTAACTGTGGCAATATTTGTATATATAATTGTACCCTTTCACGTACCATTTCATGGACTTTATTAAGATTATGGTTCAGAGATATGTGAAAATTCATTCTAAGTTTATTATTATTATTAAAGATAAGGATTTTACTCTTGAGTTTTGGTCATCCTGAAAGAAAGAAGGTTAACAAATGTAGCATTTTTGGTTAAGAATGCTACATTGCCACACAAAACCCTTGTTGCTATTGGATTTCTCCCCTAGACAAAAGCCAATATACAAACTGTTTCCATAAGAGATAATCAGTGAAACAATATCGCCCCTTCATACGCAGGCATACATACACGCGCAGACATACATACATAGATGCATACATACATACACACATAAACACACACACACATACACAGAGGAGCTTGGACTCGACCCCCTGCAACCTCAACTATGTGAGTACATACACAAAACAACACACACACACACACACACACACACACACACACACACACACACAACACACACACACACACACACACACACACACACACACACACACACACACACACACACACACACACACACACACACACACACACACAATATATATAATATATATATATATATATATATATATATATAAACACACACACACACAATATACACACATACACACATACATACACACAAACATGCACACATACACACATACACACATACACATACACACATACACACATACACACACACACATAGACACACATACACACACATACACATATACTCATACACACAAAACAGCATTCCGACATCTTAATAAGGAATCGTTCAGGACCTGTACACCGTTTACGTTAGGCCCGTACTGGAGTATGCGGCACCAGTTTGGAACCCACACCTAGCCAAGCACGTAAGGAAACTAGAGAAAGTGCAAAGGTCTGCAACAAGACTAGTCCCAGAGCTAAGGGGTATGTCCTACGAGGAGAGGTTAAGGGAAATCGACCTGACGACACTAGAGGAGAGGACATACAAAATACTGAGAGGAATTGACAAGGTGGACAAAGACAGGATGTTCCAGAGATGGGGCACATCAACAAGGGGACACAGTTGGAAGCTGAAGACACAGATGAATCATAGGGATGTTAGGAAGTATTTCTTCAGCCACAGAGTAGTCAGGAAGTGGAACAGTTTGGGAAGCGATGTAGTGGAGGCAGGATCCATACATAGCTTTAAGCAGAGGTACGATAAAGCTCATGGTTCAGGGAGAGTGACCTAGTAGCGACCAGTGAAGAGGAGGGGCCAGGAGCTTGGACTCGACCCCTGCAACCTCAACTAGGTGAGTACAACTAGGTGAGTACACACACACACACACACACACAAACACACACACGTACACACACCAAAGACGTTTCGGCAAGGGAAAAGTAACTCCATTTTTTTTGTTTAATAACCCTCAAGTTGATATTTACGGTCCTTGAGTTAGCATCTGTTGCGTCTGTAATGCAACAGAAGCCTCAGTAAGCCTCCACTACCACAACTAACACTTCTTTACCCCAGCAACCAACCAGCCAACTTTTCCCACACAACTACCCCCTTCCATCAACCTTTGCTACTGTCCTACCCCCCTAACCCAACACTTTCACTAACATTTAACTCTTTCCTCACTAAATCCTTCTTCAGCCTCTTCTACAGTATTACCTCTGTCTCTTTTTTCCACTCCCCCTTCCTCCCTTCCTCCCTATCCTCCCTTCCTCCCTTCCTCCCTTCCTCCCTTCCTCCCTTCCTCCCTTCCTCCCTTCCTTTCATCCTACCCCTACCCTCTTCCTTCCCCTTATCCCTCCTACCTTACCGGTTTCTCTTTTTTTTTGTGGAAATATAAATTCCTTTTAGCTGTTAGTTCTCTCTGTCTCTCTCAGCCTC
>NC_069407.1:41658717-41663717 GCF_026875155.1 Cherax quadricarinatus | reverse complement strand
ACTATGAAAGAAATCAATTGGAGACAGAAAGACTATTTCTATTCTCAGCCAGAAAACTATTGAGGAAAGATTGAGAAAATTTTACATTAGAGGAATAGAACTTAACAAGAACAAAAATGTCTCCAAAAAGCTATATTTTAGGAAGATATGAACGAGTTGTTTGATATATGTAGTTGTTTCTGTCCTGCTGCCTCCTGTCAAGACGTAGAGAGCAAAATAAAGGAGTGTGATGGATACCACCTGGATTGTAATTGTGATGTAAAGTTACTAAACGTTAGGTACAGTTCCTCCTTGACCAGAGAGGCGATAGGAAGATGAAAATTGGCTGTGTTGACATGACAATAACGAGGATGTGGGATAGAGTGATGGTAAAAGAGAGCAGGATGCAGCCAGAGCCAGGTAGCAACTGGGGAAAAGACAGTGAACTGGAAAGGTTTCTGATTCTGATAATAATTCAAATGATGCCAGTGATAGCCCTTCTGTCGATACTGATGCTGACTATGTCTTGAGTGGTGTGACTGCCAGCAGCTCACAGCAAAACAGAACAAGACTCCCCATACTGGCAGCCACATGTGACAAATACTTGACCAGTGATTATGCTAGAGATGCCATTACTACCGCCACCTTAATGTACTATGGCATTATCACCAAGGACGACAAAAGCCAAGTTATTGGACCACAGAAGTTACGAGATGCCAGACACAAATACTGAATGGAGAGACAAGAAAATGAGCTAGCAAACTTGGAAAATATCACATCACTGTAGCTTGATGGTAAAAAGGCCTCCAATCGTGTAATGACAAAGAATAAGAAGACCAAGAAATGGAGTCCAAAGATAATGGTGAAAGATCATTATGTGATCATGGTGGAGCCCAGCATGAATGTCTCACTCATGTGACTCCCAAGTCAGGCCATGGACAAGAGAC
The DNA here is from genome assembly GCF_026875155.1 of Cherax quadricarinatus. Lineage (NCBI taxonomy): Eukaryota > Metazoa > Arthropoda > Malacostraca > Decapoda > Parastacidae > Cherax > Cherax quadricarinatus. Next base: position 41,662,791 of record NC_069407.1, on the reverse strand, counting down.
TGCCAAGACTATACATTTCTGGTGGAACAGAAACTAACTCGGCAGCCTGTTGTATGTGTTGGGTGTGACAGAACCAACGTAAATGTCAGAGATGGCAATGGAGCCATTCATCATCTTGAAATGTTGCTTGGTCATCCGGTCCATTGTTTCATCTGACAGTTTCATGGAAATGAGCTGCCATTCCGGGCTGTTTTCTACCACTATGACGGTAAGCCAAGTTGTTTTGAGCAATGGAGAGGTCGCAATGGCAAGCAAGTCAAGGACCCTCTGTCTGAACTGCCAGTTGTTGAATTCCTGCCAGTCAGTTTCACTGATTTCCCTGCTCTGAATGACAAGGTGACAGAGGATCTGTTCTGGGACCAGAAATACTTGTACAGGATTTGCAAAGGAGTGATCACAGGTATGGCTGATGATGACTTGGCTGCTCTTGAACCAGGTCCACCGTGTATGTCAAGATGGAATACTATATGGAGTAGGATCCTTAGGCTGTATGTGGCAACATCAACATCTAGCCAGGAGTTGAAAAGAGTCGTCATTATGTGCTCCAGTGTGGTTCCACATCATGCAACACCCTTATGCGACACACGGTCCAAAGCACTGCAATATATGAAACATCTGAACAGTGAAGAAAAGAAGATAGTAAAGAAGACTGTCCAAAGAAATTCCTACTTTGCTCACACAGATCAGCTGCTTCTTGGTATGTGCGCTGATGAAGACATGACTGTGAGAGACAAAGCTGTCTCAATGAAAGGAAAAATTAGAGAAGAGAATCAGAAGACGGAAGAAAGTACTGAGAGCTGTGATGAGGATGGAGACGATTTTTCTGACGCTGTTGACGAGGACTTGTTAGTTTACACTGATGATGAGGATGACAGTGAAGATGAGAATGATAATGTGGCTCCTGTTGTCAGCTCAAGTAGTGTTTCCCAAACTGTAGTGGCAAGCAGAGAACTATCATTCCACGATTGATTGGAAGACTGAACTCAAAACTAAGCCTAATTTCATTGCTTCTCTATCAGATCAACAGATTTTGAAAATTATTAAGACCCCACTGGCGGTGCCCAAGTGACCAAACAACACTCAAGCTGTTAAGAGAGAGATAAAATCGATAACTGAAGCTTGTATTGAAGTGACTGGACAGAAGGCAAGATATAGATATATTAAGCAAAGAATATTTTCCAGGAAAGTGGTGCCGAAGTTCCCCACCAAGAAAGATTTCACTTATAACTTGCAATAGTTTAAAATTAAATAGTTGACGATTGATATAACCCATGTACATTTGATTATATAATTTTCACAACCAAAAATAATATAAACCATGTACACTTGATTATTATCCTGACAGCTAATAAATTATAACTAATGGCTTTCAATGGTGTATAATTTGACGAAAAGTCGATCACGATGCTGCAGGGTAAATGGGCATAAAATCGTCTGAAATTTTGCACAGAAGTTTATTGTGACCATACAAATAATGCCTGAAAAGTGCAGCTGGCATCTCTAAAATTTGTATTTTTTCAATGCTCCGTACTGTACAGCCTACTTACCCATCTATCTATTGCATAATTTTATAACTCCTGACGACGCTCTGTTGCCAGTGCCTCGTCAAGAAATCCCTAGTGAGCATATTTGCAGATAATTTACATATATACATATATGCAATTGTATTTATGAATAATGCAAAGCAGAAAATTGACATTTGTAGATGTGTTTATATAGCATATATTTCATGGTTCGTAAAATATAGTTTCGCAACAATTAGCATACAGGATTATGCAATAAATGTGCCGTAAATAATAATAATGAACGATGAATGATGCTGCGACAGATAATGCTGGTGTGTGTGTACTCACCTAATTGTACTTACCTAATTGTGGTTGCAGGGGTCGAGATTCAGCTCCTGGTCTCGCCTCTTCACTGGTCGCTACTAGGTCCTCTCTCTCCCTGCACCATGAGCTTTATCATATCTCGTCTTAAAACTATGTATGGTTACTGCCTTCACTGCATCACTTGCCAGACTATTCCACTTCCTGAAAACTCTGTAACTGAAGAAATACTTCCTAACATCTCTTTGACTCATCGGAGTCTTCAGCTTCTAATCGTGGCCCCTTGTTTCTGTGTCCCATCTCTGGAACATCCTGTCTCTGTCCACCTTATTTATTCTTCGCAGTATTTTGTATGTCGTTATCATGTCTCTCCTAACCCTTCTGTCCTCCAGTGTTGTCAGGCCGATTTCCCTTAACCTTTCTTCGTAGGACATTCCCTTAGCTCTGTAACTAGCCTTGTTGCAAACCTTTGCACTTTCTCTAATTTCTTGACGTGCTTCACTGGGTGTAGGTTCCAAACTGGTGCTGCATACTCCAGTGTGGACCTGACGTACACGATGTACAGAGTTTTGAACGATTCCTTAGTGAGGTATCGGAACGCTATTCTCAGGTTTGCCAGGCGCCCATATGCTGCAACAGATATCTGCTTGATGTGCGCTTCCGGAGACGTGCTCGGTATTATACTTACCCCAAGTTCTTTCTCCTTGCGAGAGGTTTGCAGTCTTTGGCCACCTAGCCTATACTCTGTCTGCGGTCTTTGCCCTTTCCCGATATTCATGACTTTGCATTTGTATGTGTGTGTGTGTGTGTGTGTGTGTGTGTGTGTGTGTGTGTGTGTGTTGTGTGTGGTTGTGTGTGTGTGTGTGTGTGTGTGTGTGTGTGTGTGTGTGTGTGTGTGTGTGTGTGTTGTGTGGGTGGTATGTGTGTGTGTGTGTGTGTGTCGTGGTTGTGTGTGTGTGTGTGTTGTGTGTGTGTGTGTGTGTGTGTGTGTGTGTGTGTGCGTACGTGTGAGCGCGTATGCCTGTGTATCTGTGTGCAATTTAGTGAGTGAGAATAAAATCACCCGATTAAATAATCTAATAATTCCCACTCTCTCAATCTTTTAACTTGCAAAATCCTCTCTTAAATTTCTCCCCATCTCTGTCTGTCTGTCTGTCTCTCTCTCTCTATGTCTTTCTCTCTCTCTCTCTCCCTCTCTCCCAGCTACCACAAAAGCCGGGCACTAAGCCTAACAGCGTGTGTAAGCCCTAAAGTAGCTTATGTCTGTCCATAACACATGTGCCATCCCTTGATACCTGGTCAGCCAAAGGTACTTACTACCCCACTGGAAACTCACTGATTTTTTGTGTGCCTGAACTAGTTAGAATTATCGTGTGTGTGTGTGTGTGTGTGTGTGTGTGTGTGTGTGTGTGTGTGTGTGTGTGTGTGTGTGTGTGTGTGCGTGTGTGTGTGTGTGTGTGTGTGTGTGTACTCACCTATTTGTGGTCGAGTCATAGCTCCTGGCCCCGCATCTTCACTGATTGCTACTACGTCCTCTCTCTCCCTGCTCAATGAGCTTTATTAAACCTCGTTTTAAGATTATGTATGGTTCCTGCCTCCACTACGTCACTTTCTAGGCTATTCCACTGCCTGACAACTCTATGACTGAAGAAATGCTTCCTAACATCCCTTTGACTCATAGGAGTCTTCAGCTTCCAATTGTGACCCCTTGTTTCTGTGTCCCATCTCTGGAACATCCTGTCTTTGTCCACTTTGTCAATGCCTCGCAGTATTTTATATGTCCTCCAGTGTCGTTAGGCCGATTTCCCTTGACCTTTCTTCGTAGGACAATCTTCTTAGCTCTGGGACTAGTCTTGTTGCAAACCTTTGCACTTTCTCTAATTTCTTGATACCAAACTGGTGCTGCTTACTCAAACACGGACCTGACGTATATGGTGTACTGAGTCTTGAACGATTCCTTACAGAGGTATCGGAACACGTATGCTGCAGCAGTTATCTGACTTATGTGCGCCTCAGGAGATGTGCTCGGAATTATATTCACTCCAAGATATTTTTTCCAGAGTGAGGTTTGCAGTCTTTGGCTACCTAGACTATACTCTGTGCAGTCTTCTTTGCCCTTCCCCAATCTTCATGACTTTGCATTTGGCAGGGTTAAATTCAAGGAGCCAGTTGCTGGACCAAGCTAGTAGCCTGTCCAGGTCCCTTTGTAGTCCTGCCTTATCCTCGACCGATTAATTCTTCTCATTAA
>NC_069407.1:41651217-41653717 GCF_026875155.1 Cherax quadricarinatus | reverse complement strand
AAGTGAGAGAGTGTTGTGTGTGGTGTTGAAAGTGAGAGAGTGTTGTGTGTGGTGTTGAAAGTGAGAGAGTGTTGTGTGTGGTGTTGAGAGTGAGAGAGTGTTGCGTGTGGTGTTGAGAGTGAGAGAGTGTTGTGTGTGGTGCTGAGAGTGAGAGAGTGTTGCGTGTGGTGTTGACAGTGAGAGAGTGTTGTGTGTGGTGTTGACAGTGAGAGAGTGTTGTGTGTGGTGTTGAAAGTGAGAGAGTGTTGTGTGTGGTGTTGAGAGTGAGAGAGTGTTGCGTGTGTTGTTGAGAGTGAGAGAGTGTTGCGTGTGGTGTTGAGAGTGAAGAGTGTTGTGTGTGTTGTTGAGAGTGAGAGTGTTGCGTGTGGTGTTGAGAGTGAGAGAGTGTTGCGTGTGGTGTTGAGAGTGAGAGAGTGTTGCGTGTGGTGTTGAGAGTGAGAGAGTGTTGTGTGTGTTGTTGAGAGTGAGAGTGTTGCGTGTGGTGTTGAGAGTGAGAGAGTGTTGCGTGTGGTGTTGAGAGTGAGAGAGTGTTGCGTGTGGTGTTGAGAGTGAGAGAGTGCTCTCAGTTTTCAGGTTGTCAGATTAAAAAAAAAAAATTAAAAAATAATTGTTTTGTGTAAATGTACCTCCACTGAGTCGCATCTCCCACTGGAAGATTTTTCGTAAAACCGCTTTTAACTTAGAGACTCAGTGGCTTCAGAAAAATTAGAAAATAGAGAGATAGAACAACAAAGTGTAGCAAACACACATCAATTAGAGAAAATATTAAGCTAATTTTTCTCCCATGTGGGCTCCCTCTTCTAATAGCTTGGTAATGTTAGAAATTAACTAGATTAAAAAACACAGTAGCGTAGTTGGAACAAGTCTCAAATGACCCACAGTGTCATAATACCCGATATTTGAACAATTCACAAATAACCCACACTCAGAGAGGAACCTTCACACAAGTTTTCGGTCTGGTTCTTGGTTCTTGGTCTTGGTTCAAGGGACTACAACTACTTTCTTCTTTCCTCGGAATAAACCTGACTACCTCGCGTTCATCAGGGCTACATGTGGGCAGTGCGGCTGATGCATCCGAATGATCAGTACGCTATAATCTAAATTCTAAGTACTTCAGCTCACTCTGGGAGGATCGTCATTGTGACATACTCGAAAAAGTCGACTCCTCTGATGAACGTAAAGAATCATTTATCCTCTTCAAATTCTTATGGATTTCTCGGTCATTAAGTTTATGAATGATCAGAACCAATTTCTTGACTCTGGAGTGGGTCGAAAATACTAATAAATCTCTTACGTGACGTCTTGAAGGTGACTGGAAGGCGAGTCGGATCTTGCTAGGTTAAACATAAATGATGGCAATGAGGAGCCTAGGAGAAGTCTAGGTGGAGGCTAAGATGAGCCTAGATGAAGGTTAGGAGGAGCCTTGATGGTGGCTAGGATGAACCTAGACGGTGGCTGCGATGAATCTAAATAGTAGGAAGGAGCGCAGGATGGCTACAACTTCATCCTACTCCCTTTTCTATATCTCTTAACAATGAAACTTTGAAATGAGCTGATGTAGGTAACAGCTCTTAGCTTGTAAATATAGTTAGGAACAATAAACCTAATCTTGTAGAACCCTGTGTAAAAAAAATTAAGAAATGGGAAGTGATTGAGAGACGTCTCATACGAGGTTAGAAGACGCCAAGGGAAAGTTTTGGAAACATCAAGGGAAAGTCCTAGGAGACGCCAGGGGAAAGTCCTAGGAGACGCCTAGGTGGTTCCCGCTGAGAGTCTGGGTGCCAAGAAACGTGACCAATCAAAAGAAGACAATATTTGGCCTGGCGACCGTGGCTGACTGCTGCGGAGGACATGACTTGAGAGGGTTGTTGGAAAGGGGGGTGAAGATGGGGTAGAAAGGGGATGAAATGTTGTGCGGGGGCTCAAGGGAGAGAGGTGGAAGGAGGATGATGTGTGTGAGTGAATGGGAGTTTGAAAAAGAAGGGGGGGGACTCCTGTGCTTTCTTTGTTAATTAGAGCTTATTATGATGGTGAGTCTACTTTTTCCTACATTCCCTTCCCTTATAATAATAATAATAATAATAACAACAATAATAATAATAATAATAATAATAATAATAATAATAATAATAATAATAATAATAATAATATAATCTTTATTTACAACAAGTACATGTTATACAGGCCTTGCTGACATCACTGATATATACTATATAGAAAGCCGCTTGTTATGCTGAGCATTTCGGGTAAATTACGTCAGTTTTGTCCCAGGATGCGACCCACACCAGTCGACTAACACCCAGGTACCCATTTTATACTCATGGGTTAACATGGATGGCAGATGTCTTATGGAAACACGTCCCTAATGTTTTCCAGCCGTACCGGAGGAGATTCGAACTCCGTACCTCAGTGTGTGAGTTGAGTGTGCTAGCGATCGAGCTACGGGACACTCCTACGGGACACTCCTTTTTTTTCAGTGTCGCTGCTCTCCTTCTTTCCT
>NC_069407.1:41621217-41646217 GCF_026875155.1 Cherax quadricarinatus | reverse complement strand
CCCCTTAGTTTCCTCTGACACTGTTACATCTTACATTCTCTATCGTCCATTACCATTTAGCTTTCCTAGTAACCCTTACCCTTTAGTTTCGTTTCCACTCCTCATCACTTAGCTTTTTTACTATTTTTGCCATTTAGCTTCCCTGGCTCCTATTACCCTTTTATTCCCTATTTTTTTTTCATAACATCTTGCCGAATACCTTTCCTGTCACCCATTACCCCTTAACTTCCCTACCTCTATTTTCCATTTTGCTAGCCATAGACAGTAAGCCAGCGGAAGGCCTCGGCCAGATACCTAAAAGCTCCAGGTGTGGGTCATCATATGACTATGACAAGCGTCAGGAAACACTTGTCCTGTTTTCTGACAAACCTTATTTAACACCTTGCCCATTAGTTCCCTTTACACCTACTTATATTGAATGATTCTCAAACTTTTTCTCACACGAATGCTTTGGATAAAGACTCGAAAAGGTCAGGAAGTACCTGATATATATAGGAGACCTGGTCCCATTGGAGGACGGAGGGTCGAGCCTCCACCACTCCTTGAGTTGAATGACTCGCACAGGTTTAGCGCTTGCTGAATTAGAATCTACAATGCATGTCGTGGCGAACGAGCTAAATCTTCTTGTCTCTCCTCCACAGATCAGCGTCTAGCGACCTCATCTCCAGACGAGGAGTCTTCAGTCGGCGACACTACGGCTCCGTCGAGCTGGTAAGTACACACTTCTCTCTCTCTATCTCTCATGGGGGCGTCGGGAGAATGAGTGAAAAAGTGTAGAGGGAGGAGCATAAGGGAGATGGAAAGGGAAAGGGGAGAAGAGACGATGAACGAAGGATATTTTATTCACGAGACAAAACTGGATACATTAGCAGTGTGCTGCCACCTTGTTCAATATTAAAGTTACACAGTGGGAACAAAAGCTAGCTATATTTCCCTTGGTATAATGCATCACACAGGATGGGCCACATACACAGTGCTAAAATCTATCAGCCTGAGCTGGGGAACTTTAGTTGAGCAATGAAGATATCGTCGAGTATTCCTTTAAGGGTTTAGTAGCTTTGGAAGACTCATAGGTTTTCCTCCAGCTGTGCTAGAGTTACTATTCCTTGGGAAAAAATCCTTAGGACAACCTATATCACAAACTCGAAGACGAAGCCTTGGTGAGGAGGGAGTCTGGCAGTAATAGTAATATGAGTGTGTCTCCACACTCATATTACGTTCCCTTTATACATATTAAACGTGTATAAAGGGAGCGTACAAGTGATTCAGGGTGACGAGTCCATCGTTCCTCCAAATAAAATATAAACATATATACTTGTTAAGGCTGTAAAAATATATGAATTTGGATACAAAATTATAGTCATTCAAATAACAAATAACAAATGAATTTTGGGAATAGACACGCTGTTGGAGTTTGAGCAAAGTGACATTTACGATGAGATTCATGAAAACCGATTTAATGGGCTTGAGTTAAGGACATTGGACGTACAGTGTCTGCACTCTGATGGAGAGGTGGACGTTGGAGGTACAGTGTCTGCACTCTGATGGAGAGGTGGACGTTGGAGGTGCAGTGTCTGCACTCTGATGGAGAGGTGGACGTTTTGGGGGTGCAGTGTCTGCACTCTGATGGAGAGGTGGACGTTGGAGGTGCAGTGTCTGCACTCTGATGGAGAGGTGGACGTTGGAGGTGCAGTGTCTGCACTCTGATGGAGAGGTGGACGTTGGAGGTGCAGTGTCTGCACTCTGATGGAGAGGTGGACGTTGGAGGTACAGTGTCTGCACTCTGATGGAGAGGTGGACGTTGGAGGTACAGTGTCTGCACTCTGATGGAGAGGTGGACGTTGGAGGTGCAGTGTCTGCACTCTGATGGAGAGGTGGACGTTGGAGGTGCAGTGTCTGCACTCTGATGGAGAGGTGGACGTTGGAGGTGCAGTGTCTGCACTCTGATGGAGAGGGGGACTTGGGGGTAATGTTGTTTTTGAGGAGGGGGGACTTGGGGTCAGGTCTGCCTCTGATGGGAGGGGGGACTTGGAGGGCCCAAGGCCTGCACTCTGATGGGAGGGGGACGTTGGAGGTCATGCTGCACTCTAATGGGGGGGACTGGGGTACAGTCCCCTGACTCTGAGGGGGGTTGGAGTTGGGGTCAGTGTTGCACTCTGGGGGAAGGTGAGTTGGAGGTACAGTGTCGCACCTGATGGGAGGTGACTTTGGAGGTCAGTGTCTGCACTCTGATGGGGGGGGGGGAGGTGGGCTCCCTTGGGGGGTGAGGGGGGTCTGCCAACTCTGTGGAGAGGTGGACGTTGGAGGTACATGCTGCCCCCTTGATGGAGAGGTGGACGTTGGAGGTACAGTGCTGACTCTGATGGAGAGGGGCGTTGGAGGACGTTGCTGCCTCTGATGGAGAGGGACTTGGGGGCAGGCTGCACTCGATGGAGAGGGACTTGGGGTCGTGCTCACTTGATGGAGAGGGGGACTTTTGGGGGTCAGTGTCGCACTTGAGGGAGAGGGACGTTGGAGGACATTTTCCACTCTGTGGAGGGGTGGACTTGGAGGTCGGGCTGCACTCGTTGGAAGGGGGCCCTTGGGGTTCGTGCTGCCTCTGAGGGGAGGTGGAGTTGGAGGTCGTGTCTGCACTCTAGGGAGGGACTTTGGAGGTCATTTCCTGCCTCTGAGGGAGGGGGAGTGGAGGTCAGTGTCGCACTTGAGGAGGGGTGACGTTGGAGGTCGTGCGCACTCTGAGGAGAGGGGGAGTTGGGGGTCAGGTTCACTCGAGGAGGGGAGGGGGGGGGGCCGGGAGGAAAGGGGGGGACGTTGGGGGTCATTTCTGCCTCTGATGGAGGGGTGGAGTTGGGGGTCAGTTCTCACTCTGATGGGGAGGTGACGTTGGGGTCAGTGTCTGCACTCTCATGGAAGGGGGACGTTGAATACGTGCCTGCACTTGATGGGGGGACGTTGGAGGAAACAGTGCCTCACTCGAGGAGGGGGGGACTTGGATACGGGCCACACTCGATGGAGAGGTGAATTGGAGGCACGTGCCGCACTCTATGGAGGGTGGACTTTGGAGTACGTGCTGCACTCTGATGGGAAGGTGGCTTTGGGGGGTACAGTGCCTCACTTGAGGGGAGGTGGAGTGGAGGTACAGAGCGTTCTTGATAAGAGTGGATTTGCGTCAGTGCCTGCTCGAGGGAGGGGTGGATGGGGGGGCCACCCTCATCGATGGGGTTTTGGACGTTGAGTTACAGTCCTGCACCTGTGGGAAGGGGAGGGGAAGACAGGCCTGCCTCTGATGAGGGTGGAGTGGGAGTACTTTTGCTGACTCGATGGAGGGGTGGACTTGGAGGACGGGCCCGCTTGATGGAGGGGGGACGTGGGAGGAAAAATTTTGCACTTTTTGGAGGGGGGAACGGGGAGGTAGGTTGGTCGAGGGAGGGGTGGACGGGGGAGGTAATGTTTGCACTGAGAGGGGGAACGGGGGGGATAGTGTTTGCACAGGGAGGGGGGGAGTGGGGGGTATAGTTTTTGCAGTCTGATTGAGGGGTGGACGTGGGGACAGTGCCTACTTCTGAGGGGGTCAGGGGGCAGTTAGAGAATTTTTAAAACTGTGAGTTGACATACTGGCATGGCATCTATCGATGAGTGATGTAAATGTGACCCCTATTAGGGCCCCACCTACATCGGGGAGATGGCTAAGTGTAATGTATAGGGTTATAAAGAATTTTACCCAAGGATCAAAGAGGGGAATGATGAGAGTTATTATACTAACGCCATTTTTTGGGTTGAGGCATGGGTGGTGAATGTTGCAAAAAGGAGAAGGGCTGGAGGGGGGGGTAAAGGGTTTTGTGTGCGAGGGCTTGGGATTTCCCAGAAAGCATGCGTGAGGATTGATATGGAAAATTCTACAAAGGTTTTTAATATTGGTCTGTTGGAGTGGGGAAAAAGAAAAATTTATGAGGGTTTTGGGGAAGCCAGCAGCCCGGACTGTTTCCTGGATTGGGAAGTACAGTACTGACTCTGAAGGGGGGTTTTTAAGTTGAAGTTTTTTAGACATTGGAAAACCCCCCCCTTGGAAAACGTAATGGTATAAATGATGATTAATTTTTTTTTTTGGCCACCCTGTTTTGGGTTTGAAATGGGCCCGTTGTTTTAAAAAAAAATAAAAATTAATAAAAAAAAATTTATATATATATATATATTTTATATATATTATATATATATATATATTTTTAAAATTTTGTCGTCCCAAAAGGGCATAACTTCGATTTTGGCTTAAAAGAAACGCTCTCTTGCCAAATAGAAAAATGAAAATTTGTGTTGCAAAATTTTCCCAAAACTTCTGAACCTAACCAAAAAAAATTTTTCACTGAGTTTGTTTGATTAAATTTTTAAACAAATCTAAAAAATATTTAGTTTTGGTTAAAGGTAAAAAAATTGCATTTTTAAAATAATAGGTTGGTAAGTTTTTTAAGATTCTTCTGGGACAAAATTTTTAATTTTTACATTTCATTAATGAAAAAAAATATCTTTAAACGTATAGAGAAAATGTCAGAAAGGACTAATTTTAAATTAATTTTTGCTAATTTTTTACCAGTTTTTTCATATTTTGGACGAATATATATATATATTATTATAAATATTTAAAAATTTTAATTTTATATTTTTTATAATTTAAAATATATTTTTTAATTTTAAATTTTTAAAAATTTTTTAAATTTAATATTTTTAAAAATATAAATTTTTATAAAAAAAATTTATTTATAATTAATAAATAATTTAATTATTAAAATTTATACTAAACAAACCAGGTATTTTTCAACAGATTATTTCAAAATTTTTGCAACCCTTTTCTTTTCCTTATCAAAGGCTAGCATGGGTTTTTGCCAAACCAGACTTTTATTTATAATTTATTTTATAAAAGGGACCCAAATAAATAAATTTTTTTTAAAATTTTATATTATATAATAATTTACCTCTTTATTTACTCACGGCCTCAAAATTTTCCCCCCCCTTACAAGACTTCTCCTGCTCTAAGGTATTCCCTTTCCTATTTTTAAAAAAAACAATTTTCCCCATCTCACAACATTTTTCAAATTTTCCCAAAATATCCTCCCCCATTTTTCCACACTTCAAACTTCCCCCTTTAAAGGGAAAGTTTTTCCCCTTTTAACAGTCAAACCATTCTTCACTAACTTTTTTTTTCCTCACCTTTTTACTCTCTCCAAAACTTTTTTTATTTTCAACCAAATTTTTGCAACATTCACCCACTTTCATTTGCTCTCCTTTTCAAGCTTCACATTTCTTAAAACCCCTCTTTTTCCCCTCCCATTTAAATCCCCTCTTGCATCACTTCTACATTATAAAAGTCTTTCATATGTTAACTTTTTCTCTCTTACTATTCTCTTTACATCATCATTTCACCAATCACTCTTCTCTCCCGCACCCACTTTCCTGTAACGAAAAACTTCTGCTGAACACTCTAACACTATATTCTTAAACCTACCCCATACATCTTCAGACTCATTGCCTATACTCTCACTAGCCCATCTATCCTCCAATAGTTGTTTATATCTATTTTTTACTCTCATTGTAGCTACAACTAAAAAATGATCTAATATATCTGTGGCCCCTCTGTAAACATGTACATCTTGAAGTCTACCCAACAGTCTTTAATCTATCAATACGTAGTCCAACAAACTGCTGTCATTACGCCCTACAATATACCTTTTTTTTTTTTTTTTTTTTTTACACAGGGTTTGACAAGGTTAAGGATCCCTTGCTTTATTGACAAGTTATTTACAGGTTAAGGATTCCTAGCTTTATTGGCAAGCTAAGAGCTGTTACCTACATCAGCTCATTTGAAAGCATTTTTATTGTTATGAGACATACAAGTAGAGAACAGGATGAAGTTGGAGCCATCTGTGGGCCAGCATTTTCATTTGATCAACTGACTTTATCTCGTTGACATCATTATACTTATGTATATTTAACTACGGTAGACAGAGATATGACTTCACACATAACCTCACATACGAACCTGCTCATTGAGCAAAAGAGTATAGCGAACATTTAGTTAGGTCATACGTCTAGTAAAATTTAAGTGTGACATGTCAGGCATAGTTTAAAATCCTCACAAATTCTGTTTATTATAAATTAATCTAATTTATGCAAACCTGAACGTATATCCATATTGTAATCAATACCATTTTTGTAAGAAGCTTTATTCGATTAGATTACGCTTACCTACGGGCTTGATTGATACAACCTTCTCGGGTTTTTCAAAATTAATTGGGTGGTTAAAATCTTTCACCTGAATAAACAGAGCACTAGACTTTTGTTGAGTTCTAATGGTACATTTATGTTGTAATCTTAGTTCAAGACTTTATCCTGTTTGACCATATTAAACCTTAATTACATTTTTTACAGGAAATCTTATAGACAGACCCATCACCATTTAAGGAGAAATTCTTAATTAATTTATTTTTTACTGAATCGAAATTTTTAAATACAATTTTGATTCTGAAATTCTTAATTAGAGAAAATATATCAAGGAAGTTTTCATGGTAAGGTAGAACTAATATATTAGTTCTTGAATATATTTCTTCATCATTTATTAATTGTAAAATACCCTGGCAATTATGAAAGATTTATCAATTAATTTTTTTAAACGTTTAGATCATATGCTATTTCATAAATCTACAATATTTCCTCATCTATTAACTCTGGGCTGCAAATGTTCATGGCTCCTAAAAGCATGGAGAAAAACAGACCATTAAACTCTGTCATGATGTGAAGAGTAATAGTGTATGTACATAAGAGCACTTATCTGTTGGTTTTCTTTATATTTTTAATTTAAATTCTTTACTACTCTTAATAATAAATCCATCTAAAGAAAAAAGGCAGTGAGTTATTTCCTTCAAATTCCACAGTTAACTTTATGGATGGAGCTAGAATATTTAATTCAAGTAAGAATTGGTATATATCTATATTCTTAGGCATTAGGCATAGAACATCGTCCATGTTTCTGAATCATTTGGCTTTATCAGGAAGAATTCTGTTAAGCAGTCTTATTTCAAAGAAATTCATGTACAAATTGCAAAGGACTGGCGAGAGAGGATTTCCCATTGTCGTACCAATCTTCTCAGTGTAAAAACTTACCAAAAAACTCAAACTTTTCACGAGTAATGCAAAGCATAATGAGCGCAATGATTGTTTTCACAGGCAATGGTAAATGGTTATTACAGAGATCTTCAGATAGGAAACGTAATAACTCGTTAATTGGGACTTTCGTGACCAAAGATATGACGCCAGAACCAACCAAATCGTAATCATTTAAGTCAGTCGTGGTGCTTAGTTTGTGAACTTAATCAATATTATTCTTAATATTAGGGTTAGAAGCTTTGCCTACAGTTGGCCTCAGTGGATCTACTAGCCATTTGGATGATTTATAGGTGACCGAGCCAATGGAATTAATTATGGCTCTGACTGAATTACCTGGTTTATGTGTTTTGATTAATTAATGCATATAGAAAGATGGGTTGGTTGTCATGATTTTTTAACTAATTCATCTTTGCTTTTCAGTGGATCCAAGAGATTCTTTCTACGTTTGCTATAAGTATTTGTAATCAGGAAATTATTTATCTTACTTTGGTAATCAGTATTTTTTTCCCAAATTACTACTGCATTTATTATGTCTGCTTTAAAAATATGCAACTTTTTATTATTTTTAAGATTTTCATATGAATTAAAAAAAAAATTCTGAGGACAATTAGGAACACTCAGTTTCATCATGGAACAATAAATCATGTCTTTATTTATATTGCTTTTATCAAAGAATAAATCAGTTGTTTTTTTCAAGATGTAAAAAGCATTTGCAATTTCTACGTATTCACTTTCTTAGAGGTTACAAAACTTAGAGCAGCGGTTTTCTTCTTATGTAATATTTCATGCAAAAAGTTTATTAAAAAGTTGTTATTATAATGTTTACTGCAGTCACTGTTTTCAATTAAAATGTCTAACTTACGTTTTAGATTTCTTTTGAGCAAATTACAAATTCTTTAGAGCTCTTTATTGTATAAAAGGAACCAAGTATTTAAATTCAAAATATACGAAAAGCCAACAAAAAACTGCTTTTACTTACACTATTATTCTTCATATCACGATAGAGTTAAATATTTTGTAATCTGCACCATGTTTTTGAGAGTTCTGCGCATTTGCAGTCCAGAGTTCAAAGAGAAGAAATAGTAAAGATTAATGAATTAGCAAATGCTCTAAAATATCCCCCCAAAAATAAAAAAGAAATGACATATCTTTCAAAATTGGCAGAAGTAAATTTTACAATTAAAAAATTGTCAAAAAACAAATATTTTCAACCAAGAATATGCTGGTCTTACCTAACCATAAATTTTTTCCTCACATACTATCTTTACCATTAAAAATCAACGTTATATTTAAAAATTTTGTTTCTGTAAAAAAAAAGTTGAGTAAGATTTCTTCCCAAAAGTGCTGAAAACTGTGTCTGTAAGATTCCCTTTTAAAAATTAAATAAAATTTATTATGGTCAAACTGGAAAAAATCTTGAACTAAGATGACAATATAAATATAGCATTAGAACTGTTTATTCAGGCGAGAGATTTTATCTACCTAATTGATTTTGAAAAAGCAGATCCGTGGTTGAGTGAAATACAATGGAGTGAAGCGTCATAAAACAGCATTGATTGCAATATGAATATTAGTTCAGGGTTGTATAAATTAGATTCATTTATATTGAAAAGAATTTGTGTGGATTTTAAACTATGCCTGATAAGTCACTCTTAAATTTTACTTGACATGTGACTTAACTAAATGTTCACTACACTCTCACACTCAGTGAGTAGTGTTATATGCGAAGTCACATACCACCATTATAAGTCTTTTGTTGTACTATCATTTATAGAATTTCTTGATAAAGAGAGAGAGATCACTAAAGTGCCTGGAATTCCACAATTTATTTACTGTGGCTATTTTGCATATTGTGATATATCACCAGTTTACTGTGATCCTATTGATATATATATATATATATATATATATATATATAATATATATATATATATATAATATATATATATAATGGCTCACGGAGAAATATGGCATGACTGTCTGGGAACAGAAGAAGAACGGTGAGGAGCGGGAAAATGAAGGAAGGAAATAAGAATGATGGTATATCATTGTCTTCGTCCAGACACATTTCCTACTGCTGTGTGCTGGATCATGTAATGAAAAGGTGGGAAAGAGAGAGGGAGAGAGAGAAAAAGGGAGAGAGAGAAAAAGGGAGAGAGACAGAGACAGAGACGGAGAGAGAGTAAGCATTCACGCATGCTCTATATAGTCAGCTCGTTTTTATGGAAAGAAATAAGCTTTTCATTATTATTATTATTATTATTATTATTATTATTATTATTATTATTATTATTACGTTATTATTATTATTATTATTATTATTATTATTATTATTATTATTACATTATTATTATTATTTTATTATTATAATAATAATTATTTTATTAGTATTATTATTATAATAATTATTTTATTAGTATTATTATAATAATAATTATTTTATTATTGTTATTATTATTACATTTATCGCCATCCTCGCCTCAGTCAGGATTACAGAGCGTCGCTTCACTCTGTCTGATACTTATCGCTTCTCTGGCTGGCGATGCCCTTACAAGAGGACTGAAACACTGGTCTTCCAATTATCAATCAAGATAACAAAGCTTAACTGGGTGGAGCTAAGCTCTGCTCTACTCATTGTTGTCTCAGGAGGGAAGAAGGATGGGAGGGAAGGATGAAAGGTAGGAGGGAGCATAGTGGAAATGAGAGGAGACAGGGGGAAGGAAAGAAGAAAGAAGGAAAGGGAAGAAGCGAGAGGGAAGAATGGAGTGAGGGAGGAATGAATCGAGAGGCATGGATGAAGAGAGAGGGAGTGATGGAACCATAGGGACGATTGAGTGAGGGAGAGAGCAAGAAGGCAGGGTGGAGTGAGAAAGGGATGGAGCGACAAGGAGGAATAGAGACAGACAGAAAAACAGACAGACAGACGGAGGCATGGGAAAAAATGAGTGAATGAGAAAGAGGGAAGGAATGGAGAGAGAAGAGAGAGAGAGAGAGAGAGAGAGAGAGAGAGAAGACAGAGAGAGAGAGAGAGAGAGAAGAGAGAGAGAGAGAGAGAGAGAGAGAGTAGAGAGAAAGAGAGAGGTATGGAGAAAGAAGTATGGAGAGTGAGGTGAGAGATTTATGGAGAGAGAGAGAGAGGTGTACAGAGAGAGAGAGAGAGAGAGATGGAGAGAGAGAGAGGGGGGGATGCAGTAGTAAGGATGAATGGGAGTGTGTTGGTACCTGGGGAAGAAGTTGATATCCTTGGGGTGAAATTTGACTCCAACCTAGCCATGAAGAACCACGTTGCAAATCTTGCAAACAAGGCAGCCAGGAAGCTTACAGCACTTCGCCGTATCTCGCATCTGCTTGACAGTAGGGGTTGCAAGATTCTGTATGAGGCACAAGTACGCTCATACCTTGAGTATGCTCCACTTTCTTGGTTTGCTTGCCCTCCCCCGCTCATCTGCGACTGCTTGACAGAGTAGAGAACAGAGCAAGAAGTCTCATCTCTCGCCTGGACCCATCCTGGATAGATCTGTCATTTCAGCAGAGCCTTCAACACAGGAGGCATGTGGGTGGCCTTACTGCTATGTACAAGGCCAATATTGTCAAAGTACCACACTTGGATACACTTCTAAGACAGCGAGAAGTAAGCTTCTATACCACAACACAAGCAGAAAGCAGCAACTTCACTCTGGCTGTACACTTCTCCAGAACATCACTTCATCTGAGATCATTTATCCCCAGGATGTCTCGAGTCTGGAACACATTCGTACAGCGAGATAAAGTCAGTTGATCAAATGAAAATGCTGGCTCACAGATGGCTCCAACTTCATCCTGTTCCCTACTTGTATGTTTCATAACAATAAAAATGCTTTCAAATGAGCTGATGTAGGTAACAGCTCTTAGCTTGCCAATAAAGTTCGGAATCCTTAACCTGTAAATAGCTTGTCAATAAAGCTAGGGATCCTTAACCTAACCTTGTCTAACCTTGTGTGAAAAGAGAGAGAGAGAGAGGTGTGGAGAGAGAGAGAGAGACGTATGGAGAAAGAGAGAGGTATGGAGAGAGAGAGAGGCATGGAGAGAGAGATAAAATTAGATGGAGGGATGGAGTGAAAGGGAGAGATGGAGTTAGATGGAGGGATATAGAGGGAGGGATGGAGTGTGTTTAAGGGATTTAGTGCAATAGGCCTACGAAAAATTTTAGGCCCCCAAAATTCTAAGATGATAAAAAGTGTAAAGAAAAAGCGCTATCATTATTAATTTATTTTCCTTGAATAACTTTGTTATAATTTATTAATACATACTTTTATTAGGAAAATATATACAAACAGAAATAAAGTTAAAGGCCAACAACCGACAAACTAAAAAAGAGAGAGAGAGAAAAAAATCTTTTTATCAGGCGATGTTTCAGGTGAAGCTTCTAGGCTTTGATACTTTTTTAAAATTAATAATTGTTTAATAATATATAAATATATTATATATATATATATATATATATAATATATATATATATATATAAATATATATATATATATATGTATATAGTATATATATATATTAATATATATATATATATAATATACATATATATATATATATATATATATATATATATAATATACATATAATATATATATATATATATATATATATATATATATATATATATAATATATATATTATATATATTTTTTTTTTTTTTTTCAACAAGTTGGTCGTCTCCCACCGAGGCAGGGTGACCCAAAAAAAAAGAAAATCCCCAAAAAGAAAATACTTTCATCATCATTCAACACTTTCACCACACTCACACATTATCACTGCTTTTGCAGAGGTGCTCAGAATGCAACAGTTTAGAAGTATATACGTATAAAAATACACAATATATCTTTCCAAACTGCCAATATCCCAAACCCCTCCTTTAAAGTGCAGGCATTGTACTTCCCATTTCCAGGACTCAAGTCCGACTATAAGAAAATAACCGGTTTCCCTGAATCCCTTCACTAAATATTACCCTGCTCACACTCCAACAGATCGTCAGGTCCCAAGTATCATTCGTCTCCATTCACTCTTATCTAACACGCTCATGCACGCTTGCTGGAAGTCCAAGCCCCTCGCCCACAAAACCTCCTTTACCCCCTCTTTCCAACCCTTTCGAGGACGGCCCCTACCCCTCTTTCCTTCCCCTATAGATTTATATGCTTTCCATGTCATTCTACTTTGATCCATTCTCTCTAAATGACCAAACCACCTCAACAACCCCTCTTCTGCCCTCTGACTAATGCTTTTATTAACTCCACACCTTCTCCTAATTTCCACACTCCGAATTTTCTGCATAATATTTACACCACACATTGCCCTTAGACAGGACATCTCCACTGCCTCCAACCGTCTCCTCGCTGCTGCATTTACCACCCAAGCTTCACATCCATATAAGAGTGTTGGTACTACTATACTTTCATACATTCCCTTCTTTGCCTCCATAGATAACGTTTTTTGACTCCACATATACCTCAACGCACCACTCACCTTTTTTCCCTCATCAATTCTATGATTAACCTCATCCTTCATAAATCCATCTGCCTACACGTCAACTCCCAAGTATCTGAAAACATTCACTTCTTCTATACTCCTCCTCCCCAATTTGATATCCAATTTTTCTTTATCTAAATCATTTGATACCCTCATCACCTTACTCTTTTCTATGTTCACTTTCAACTTTCTACCTTTACTCACATTCTCAAACTCATCCACTAACCTTTGCAATTTTTATTTAGAATCTCCCATAAGCACAGTAATCACAGCAAAAAGTAACTGTGTCAATTCCCATTTTGAATTTGATTCCCCATAATTTAATCCCACCCCTCTCCCGAACACCCTAGCATTTACTTCTTTTATAAACCCCAACTATAAATATATTAAACAACCATGGTGACATTACACATCCCTGTCTAAGACCTACTTTTACTGGGAAGTATTCTCCCTCTCTTCTACACACCCTAACCTGAGCCTCACTATCCTCATAAAAGCTCTTTACAGCATTTAGTAACTTACCACCTATTCCATAAACTTGCAACATCTGCCCACATTGCTCCTCTATCCACTCTATCATATGCCTTTTCTAAATCCATAAATGCAATAAAAACTTCCCTACCTTTATGTAAATACTGTTCACATATATGCTTCAATGTAAAAACTTGATCTACACATCCCCTACCCACTCTGAAACCTCCTTGCTCATCCGCAATTCTACATTCTGTCTTACCTCTAATTCTTTCAATTATAACTCTACCGTATACTTTTCCTGGTATACTCAGTAAACTTATTCCTCTATAATTTTTACAATCTCTTTGTCCCCTTTCCCTTTATATAAAGGGACTATACATCTCTCCCGCCAATCCCTAGGTACCTTCCCCTCTTTCATACATTTATTAAACAAAAGTTCCAACCACTCCAACACTATATCCCCCCCTGCTTTTAACATTTCTGTCATGATCCCATCAGTTCCAGCTGCTTTAACCCCTTTCATTCTACGTGATGCCTCACGTACCTCCACCACACTTACAAATTTTGCTCTTCTTCACTCCTAAAAGATGGTATACCTCCCTGGCCAGTGCATGAAATTATATATAAATAAAAATATATATATATATATATATAAAAATATAAATATATAATATATATATATATAAGGAGGTACCACCCTCTAGAACTATTAAGGGACCCTAAATCCCAAAGAAAAGAATAAACTTGCTTCGGGAAAACTCAATATTCTCCCTGAAGCTTTTTGAAAATTTTCCCTACCCCCCCCTATATTATATATAAAATATATATATATATTTTTTTAAAAAAAAATAATGAAAAAAACATTCGAAAAACACGATACAAAGGAAAACAACAAGGAAACTCGAGCACATCCGAAACTTCCCCAGCTCCCTGCGGGGGGCCCGGGGCCCCAAATGCTCAGGCATTTCCTCTCTGGATCGAAACACGAGTCCGGAAAAGGGGAAGCTGGTCGCCCTGGGTCCTTTGTTTCTATGATGGCTTTTCACCCACTCTATTAAAATTTTTAGAGCAAAATTTCCCCCATGCCCAAGGGTCTCTGACCCTATTGGGAAAGTTAAGAAAGGGGGGAAGGGTTTTTTTCTTTTTTCGATCTTCTGATCCCCTGTGGCTGGCAGCTCCCCCCCCTTCCACTACGGAGTAGGGCAAGGGTGTCTGCCAATGTGGGGGCACATTTTAGTCCCGGGGCAATCTGCTTTCCATCCTTCCAAAGGGTAGCATAGGGCTCCATCAGGACGTTTTTAGATTTCCGTCGACCTCTGCATTTGGGGGTTCCCTTTGAGCTGGGCAAGGGGGCTGTGGCGGGGCTCTCTTATGAATATTGACCTCCTCAGCCGGGGCATACTTTTCCTTCTGCTGTGTACACACGAACCATGAAGTCCAAATTTGATCACTTCGCCCTGCCGCAATACACCTATTTCTGAGGGGGCGGCTAGGCGAAGAGCAAAAATCAATCCGAAGGCCGGGGGCAGTCGAGTGCCCAAGGGGGAATTTGGGGAACAGCAAACAGAAATCTCCGGGTTTTGGGGGCCTTCACTGCCAAACGAGCTTTGCCTTTTCCGAGGCTTGGAGAGCTTTGTTTTGGGTTTTTTTTTTCCATGTCGTTTGGGCCCCATGGACTTTTGTTTCTTTGGGGGGAGCTGGTCTACGGAGGAACTGTAAGGGTGTCCCCCGAATCGCTGCTTCGTAAACCGGGGTTTTACTCCTACCATGCCTCAAGCTTCGGGAAACAATCTTCTTACAAAAGCACGGGAAGCCAAACTAAAACCCGAAAAGCGAAAGCAACATGCTTGCTTTGCCCCCCATACCCCCAGTCGTACTGGGGGGTTTCCTGATCCCATTGCTGATCCCATGACAGTTCTTCTTCAAAGGGTTACCTCGGGTGTGCGTATATCGTCGAGTGGGGGGTTGCCCAAAAGGGGGTGCACACCGAGGAAGTAAGTGGCTTAAATAGAAAGGGGCACCTTTGAAAAAACAGAGCATCATGGGCATCAAATTGTTAAATTTCTCCCCCTCCATTCTCATCAGGTCATTCAATTTGTCCTTGGGACGTGTCGAGGGCCGGTGCCCCAGCGGTGCTCCCAAGGGTACTGTGGGAGGGAGTGGTGTAGAGACTTTCTGGGAGGATTCTTCGCACACATTATTATTTCCTGGTTTGCTTATGTTTTTCACACTTGGGGGGATTGAGGTGAGTCCCCAAGTCTTCCCCTGTTTTTTCACCAGTTTAGGCCCCCTACCGGGACTTTTCATACCCCCGAGTCCCACATCCAGGACCAATATTGACCGCTGCTTGGGCTGGAAGTTAGTTCTCTTACTGCCAAGCAGAAGAAAATTTTGGAGCTAGGGGCACCCTGCTAACACCTTCTGAGAGAAAATTTCATGTTTCCAAAAAAGAAATTTAGGTTTCTGACCGGCTGAAAGAAGGGAAAAAAAACTGGGGAAACGATCCCAACAGCTGGCAAAACCATCTCCTTTACCTATTTAAAAGGGATTTTTTTAAAATCAAGTTTTACTACGGCCTTTTCTTCTGGGGTCCCGAAAGGCCCCTTTCCGCATAGCTGCAGCTTTACTGCCTTTAGGGACCCCAAAGCCCAGTTGGTGGGCTGGGGTAAACTGGGGCCCTTTTAGGCAAGTTTCTTTCTGCTTTTTGGCAACGAACGGCGAAGAGGTTTTCCAACCCAAAGGGGCTGATTCCCCATCCTTTTTCTTCAACCACATGACTCCAAAAAAAAAAGTTTAATTCTTCTGGGATCGCCCAGCCGGCAGTTGTTGACAAAGTTTTCAAACCGGGGAAAAAGTGATGCAGATGCACCGGTACTGGATTTACCATCTCCTTGGGCTGGGTCGAATTCCTGTAACCTCCTGCAGATCCTGCAAGAAATGACACAATCGCCTTATAACTTCCCATTTAGGGAAAATTTAAATTTTCAGTGATGGGGGCTTTTCCCAGGGTTGTGTTGATGGCATGGTGTCCCGGTTGGATGCTTTTCTCTTAGTGCTTGGCTGTGGCTCATCTTTGGGGCAACAGTGTCGTCACTTTAATTATTTGATTCTCCCACTGTTTTACCTCTTTCAATTTTTTGCTAACCGTGCGCAAATTTTTTTCTCGTTTTCCCCGTGGGGCTTTTTGGGGCTACCTTTGTATTCCGCGAATGGGCAAGGGGCACAATTACCGTTCTTGGGGAGTTCGCCTGCTTTATAACTACGTGTTGCAGTTTGCCTCGTCCTCAGGGAAAGCAAGACGACAATGCCGAACAGGACAGGTTTTCGCCATCTGAGGTGCCTGGGCTTCTAAGTTGGGGAAACCCCCTTCACCTGCTTTAGAAGGTTGGAAATTCCCCCCGCTGCATATGGGCGAGCCGCTTTAGGGATTGGGATAGGGACTGTTAGCATGGATTTTAAAGCCAACAGAAGGGGTTTTCACAAGTGAGGAGGGTTTCCTTGGAATTGTCATCTGCCTGTGGAGGCTGGGGGCTGCTCTCTGCTGGGGGCAAAATTTATCCGCACATATTCCGCATAAAAAATAATATAATAATATTTTATAAATATTATATATTTAAAATATTATAATATATATAATATAATATATAAATATCAAAACAACCATGTGAAAGAATAAGAATTTCCAAGCCTTTCGGGCACTCACATTATCAAGGAACAATAAATAAACACAAAGGAGGTATTAAAGGGGTAGCCCACACCTCACTATCAATCCCACAACAACGAAACACCTGACCGAGACAGCAGGCCCACCGGGCCCAACTAGACAGGTCTTTATGCAAACCCCCCAAAAAACATTCTACCCAAAAAAAGAAATTTAAAAAAAATTTTTTGTCCAAGTATTATTAAATTCTTCCCAAATTCATTAATTAAAATGAACTAATTATATAAACCAAAAGGGAAAAATTCACATTATGTCAAAACTGCTTTTTATGAAACAAGACAATAAAATTCCTTGACCATGGGGTTGCTTGATACACTTTTTCCCAAATTTTTTAAAAACAATTGGGTGGTTAAAATCTCTTACATGAATAAAAATGCATTTGGAATCTTGTCCAGTTCTAATGCTATATTTATGTTGCTTTAATCTTAGTTCGAGATTTTTACCAGTTTGACCGTAATAAACTTTATCGCAAATTTTACAAGGAATCTTATAGACACATCCATCAGCATTTTGGGGGGAATTCTTTATCAAAAGTTTTTTTTTCAAAAATCTTGATACAGTAAAAAAACTTTTGATAAAGAATTCCCCCCAAAATGCTGATGGATGTGTCTATAAGATTCCTTGTAAAATTTGCGGTAAAGTTTATTACGGTCAAATTAGATCCATTTATAATTAATAGAATTTGGAAAGAATTTAATGATACATTGGACAAATAATAATTTTTTAAATTTCTTATTTCTTGGGTAGAATAGTTTGTTGGTGGGTTGTATGAAGGACCTGTCTAGTTCGGCCGGCGGGCCTGCTGTCTCGCGTCAGGTGTTTCGTTGTTGTGGGATCTGATAGTGAGGTGTGGGCTATCCCTTTATATACCTTCCTTTGATGCTTTACTTTCATTGTTCCTTGATAATGTGAGTAGCCACGAAAGCGCTTGAAACTTCTCTATTCTTTCACAGTGGTTGTATTGCACACACACACACACACACACATATATATATATATATATAATATATTTATATATATATATATATATATATATATATATATATATATATATATATATAATATATATATATATTTATGTCGTGCCGAATATGTAAAACTGGCCAATTAGCAAGAACTCATTTAAAATTAAGTCCTTTCTAAAATTTTCTTTTATACGTTTAAAGATATATTTTTTTTCATTAATGTTAATGTAAAAATTTATAATTTTGCTCCAAAAGAATCTTAGAAAACTTACCAAAACCTTATTATAACAAGAACAATTGATTTTTAGCCTAACCCAACTAAATATATTTTAGATTTGTTTACAATAATTTAATACTAAACAAACACAGAGAAATATATTTTTTTTTCGTTGGGTTCAGAATGATTTTTGGCGAAATTATTGTATACACAAATTTTCGCTTGTCCTATATGGCAAGATGAGCGTTGCTATTTAAGCCAAGATCGCAAGTTCTGCCTATTCGGCAAGACATATAAATATATATGCTCAGGAGATTTCCTTCCAGCTGTTTTCGATTTCCCCTGGGTACTCGACTCGACTCATAGGCCATTCGGATTGGTTTTGCTATTCGCCTAGCCGCCCCCATACTCACCGAACATAGGTGTATTTGTGGCAGGGCGACGGCTGACCAATTCGGACTTCACTGTCTCGTGTGTTTCACATTTGAAAGGAAGTATGCTAGACATGAGGAAGTCAACGACATCATAAAGAGAAGCCTCGCCACAGCCCGTTGCCCAGCCCAACGGGAACCCCAAGTGCGGAGGTTTGACGGAAGTCAAAAGCGTCCTGATGGAGCCACTATTCTACCCTGGAAGGATGGTAAGAAGATTGCCTGGAACTACAGCTGAGCCGCCACATTGACAGACACCTACTTGCCATACTCCGTAGCTGAAGGGGGTGGAGTTATAACATCATCCCAATAGGGTTGGAGACCCTTGGAGCATGAGGCAAGCGTGCTCTGAAGTTCCTTAAACAGCTGGGTGAAAAACTCATCATAGAAACCAAGGATCACAGGGCAACCAGCTTCCTCTTTCAAACTCAATGTTGCGATAGAGGGGAAATGCCTGCAGCATTCTGGGGACGCGCCCACCGCCGGGGAGCTGGACGAAGTATTCGAGATGTAGCTTTGAGTTGTTATCTATGTTGCTCTATTCCCTATTGTATTTTTGTCAATGTATTTTGTCTTTAAATAAAGTATCCACAGAATATAAAATATTGGGGGTGGTAGGAGAAAACAATATTCAAAAAGCTTCAGGGAGAACTTCGTGTTTTCCCTTAAGCAAGTTTATTCTTTTCTCCGAGGATAAGGTCCTGAACTCAGTTCCAGAGGTGGTACCTTCCTATATTAATATATATATATATAATATATATATATATATATATATATATATATATAATATATTATAATATAATATATATATAGGGTTGTTGAGGTGGTTCGGACATGTAGAGAGAATGGAGCGAAACAGAATGACTTCAAGAGTGTATCAGTCTGTAGTGGAAGGAAGGCGGGGTAGGGGTCGGCCTAGGAAGGGTTGGAGGGAGGGGGTAAAGGAGGTTTTGTGTGCGAGGGGCTTGGACTTCCAGCAGGCATGCGTGAGCGTGTTTGATAGGAGTGAATGATACAAATGGTTTTTAATACTTGACGTGCTGTTGGAGTGTGAGCAAAGTAACATTTATGAGGGATTCAGGGAAACCGGCAGGCCGACTTGAGTCCTGGAGATGGGAAGTACAGTGCCTGCACTCTGAAGGAGGGTGTTAATGTTGCAGTTTAAAAAACTGTAGTGTAAAGCACCCTTCTGGCAAGACAGTGAGGAGTGAATGATGGTGAAAGTTTTTTCTTTTTCGGGCCACCCTGCCTTAGTGGAATCGGCCGGTGTGATAATAAAAAAAAAAAAAAAAAATAATATATATAATATATATATATATTATATATATAAAATATATATATATATATATATATATATATATATAAATATATATATATAATATATATTAATTAAATATAGGGGTGGTAGGAGAAAATTCTCAAACAGCTTCAGGGAGAACCTTGAGTTTTCCCTGAAGCAAGTTTATTCTTTTCTCTGAAGATAGGGTCCCTGGAATAGTTCTAGAGGTGGTACCTCCCTAGATTCATTTTATTAAATAAATATAATATATATATATATATATATTATAAATATATATATATATAATATAATATATATATATATTTATATATAATATAATATATATATATTTATATATATATATATATATATATATAATATATAATATAATATATAATATATATATATATATATATATATATATATATTATATAATATATATATATATATTTGTAAATTGCAAACATGCTTGCCTGATTCAGTTATTATTCATCACGGAACAGGAATAATACAGGAATATGACTTAAATGAAGGATGGAATATCATGTTTTCTTTTCTTTTATCAGGCATGAAAGGAATGGTAAGAAAGGGAAGGATAGAGTATATGAGGAGTGACAAGAATGGGAAGGAGGATAGAGCATATGAAAGATGACAAGAATGGGATGGAATATGGCAGTGTCGTAAAAAGGGAGTCTCTACCTTGACTAACAATAAATTAATCACACAGCAATCAAATCCACACTAGGCACCAGCCATCCCATTTCAAGATATTATATGGAACTAGCTCTACCGACATGTCTGTTACTTACCAGGTACGTTGGTTGTGCTGAGTGTGCTGTCTAGAAGGCTCTGCTCTGCTGTGTAGACGCACGATATAAGCGGGCAATTTTACACTTGAAATGCAGATTTGCACAAATCTTAAGTATGGAAGAATGTAGACTTACCTTGTGAGGTCTGCTGGATCTTTTCATGGTCACGAAGCCATCTAGATTTCACCCGAATGCCAGTAATGAGTGGCTGATACCCGCACCCGTAGCTTGAGTCGTGGACTAATACCCGGTTAACCATACGTTCCTTACGCGACAACAAGGCTTGACAGGTTGAAATTCGGTTAGTGTCTGCTCCACAGGCCTTCCAACTGGGCGTGACACAGAACTGTGTCAAGTTTATGGACATATAGAGAACGACCTTGCCGATAATAAGCTACTTATACTTACATTCCTAGCCTAGGGTAATTGTGTAACTATATCTTAGACTAGGTAGTAGTTGTAATACGTGAGGTTCAACTCTAGTACGTGAGGCTCAAATATAGTACGTGAGGCTCAACTCTAGTACGTGGGGTTCAACTCTAGTACGTGAGGTTCAACTCTAGTACGTGGGATTCAACTCTAGTACGTGGGGTTCAATGTTGGATGCATGTTTTCAACTGCATTAAAAAAAAAAACATTGTAAAGATATACTCATCAGAATATATATACTATTTGTGTCTCTAAATGTCAGGAAGTGTTCTTATTCAGTGTGGAAAATAAGGGTATTCGTATATTCCAGTATTACAGTATTTTAGCATTATAATATTCCAGTATTCTAGTATTTAAGTTTTCCAGCATTAAATGAGAATTTACTGCATTGTGTGAGATAAGTCGTTTCTACAACATTGTTTCTCAAAGATCTTTATTTATACGGTAAAGCTTTGAAAAAAAGAGTTCTTCTTTTCAGCTTAATTACGCTCTTCTTCACAGCTTGAGGGAGGGGCTGAGAAGGACAGTCTTGTTACTCTGGAAGGATTGTTGATTGATGGAAATGGAGTTATCATCAATCTTCTACAGATGAAATCTGATTACCTCTCGTTCCTCAGATGCTGCATGAGCCGTTCGTAATAGTGCTACTACTAAGACTGCTACTACTACTAATACTAATACTGCTACTAATAATTATTATTATTAATATACAAAAAATGGGAAGATACCTTCTAAAAGCAATGTTAACCTTTAGGAAACTGGTCACCAAATTTCCCAGTCATAGAATCAAAGTAAAGAAGTCATATAATATAAATCTCTATAATTATATCATAGGCTGAGAGAATTTAGCCCGGCCATGGTGGGTCCTGTGTGTCGTCAAGAGTGTAAACATTTATCTATAAGAACAATAACGAAAGGCCTTTGATTATAAAAATAATAAGGGCTTTCAAGGTCTGTAATCCAACCCTCTTTTTTCACCCTTTTTCATCTCGTCCCCTGTTCCGGTTTTTCATCTGCTAATGCCCCTCTTCTCCAGCATTTCCTTCATCTTCTCTTTCACAGGATATGTGCACTGCGAGGTGTGTTTCCTCTTCGCGAGTATATCCCGAAAGTTTACTTTAATCCCTAGTTTAGGAATTAAGGTATACCTGTCTAGTAGTGAAACACTTACGTACAGCCGTAATGGCTCTGACGTAGTTGATAAGCTTGAAACCCCATTAATCAAACAACCATCTATACTACTTCCCTTCCCTGTTATCTTTCCTTATATTATTCTTTCCTTATATTATTACCTCCGTCAGTTCTCCTCTTCATCTTCCATTTTCCTCTCTTCCATTTTCCTATCGCTGTATTCCTGTCCTTTTCCATCTTCCTCTTCTCACCTCCTAACTTTTTCCCCTACCGTTCCTTAATCCTTCCTTCATCCCACTCCCTCCACTTACCACTCATCCTCGTTTTAATCTTCCTCTCCTTCACCGTCCCCTTACCTCCCTCCCGCTCTATCCCACCCTCCCAACCTCCCCCCTCATTCCTTCCTCCCCCTAACTCCCTCCTTCCCTCCCTCCAAAGTTTGGCTGAGCTTTTAAACTCAAAGTCTCTGGTAGTTTTTAAAGAGCAAGTTTAGTGGTAGTTTGCCTCAAGTTCATCATATTGCTATTACATCGACGCGAAAATGTTGGGCGATTAATGGCCGGGATGTGTGCGAGAGAGAAAGGGAGAGAGACAAGAGGTAAGGAAAAGAGGTAGAAAAGAAGATGGGGGATAAAAGCGAGAAGAAAAGATACTAAAATAGAAGAGAGAGAGAGAGAGAGAGAGAGAGAGAGAGAGAGAGAGAGAGAGAGAGAGAGAGAGAGAGAGAGAGAGCAAAGAGCAGAGCCTTTTAACACCGAAGGGATGTGGGTGGCCTTACTGTTATGTACAAGGTCAATGTTATCAAGTACCACACTTGACTCCAATACGTGGACAGTGAGAAATGAGCTTCTACACAACAAGACGGGCAGGAAACAGCAACTACACTCTGACTGTATCCGTCTCAAGATCATCACTTCATCTGACGCCATTTATTCCTAGAATGACTCGAGTCTGGATCATGTTCGTACAACATAACGACATCAACGAAATACAGTCAATTGATCAAATGAAATCGCTGGAGCACAGATGGCCAAAACTTCATCCTATTCCCAATTTGTATGTCTCATAACAATAAAAAGGCTTTAAAATGAGCTGCTGTAGGTAATAACTGATAGCTTGTAAATAAAGTTAGGAATCTTTATCCTAACCTTGTAAAATCCTTGTATAAAGAGAGAGAGAGAGAGAGAGAGAGAGAGAGAGAGAGAGAGAGAGAGAGAGAGAGAGAGAGAGAGAGAGAGAGAGAGAAATTAGAGAAAATTTGTGTAATTAAGGGATGTAAGGGTGAGAGTTCATCATTTTTCTGGATGATGATAACCTTCATCATTAATAGCATGATGATGATATCATCATCATCATCATTATCGTCACAATCATCATTTCCAGCACATAACATCATCATCACCAAGACTGCCACCTCTATCACAACTATTATCACAATAATTATCACCATCCCTATAATGACCATTATTACCATCGTCATTTTCATCACAAAGATGATCTTCGTCATCATCATCACCACCATCATCATTAAGTACCTTAGTTTTATTCTCTTAACCTGAGGAAGTTAAAAAAAAATTTTTCCCTTCGAGACAATTAACAGCCATCATTACCTTTATGTAATTATCTGCTTCATCAGAGGGAATTATGGGCAACAATAGCGGGGAAACATTCCTAATAGAGTATATGAGTTTGGGCAACAATAATTAGTCATAATCTCTGATTACTGACACGAGAAGACAAGCTTTTGTTAGGAGATTTTGTTCTTTGGGAAATGAAGGATTTTCGCTTTTTTTTGGGGGGGGGGGGAGAGGAGGAGGGATTGTATTTTATTTTATAGGTATCTTGGGGGAATTTTAGTGTATATATCGCGGGGATTTATGCGGTGTTTGTGGGAATGACTCCGTTAATTAGGGATTGTGTGGGTGCGACTCCTGATGTGGAGAATAATGGCAATCTTGTGTCAGTGGAAGAATGAAGATCGAGGGGAAGGATGCGAGTGCAGCATTGCTGGGGAAGATACACAAGTACTCTTTACCAGAAGTTTTGCTTGAAGAAGAGGACATGGCTCAGTAAACAACGTGGTAGTTATGGAACATGATGTGGAACATGTCATGGAACATGTCATGGAACATGTTATAGAACATGTTATGGAACATGTCATGGAACATGTCATGGAACATGTCATGGAACATGTTATAGAACATGTTATGGAACATGTCATGGAACATGTCATGGAACATGTCATGGAACATGTCATGGAACATGTTATAGAACATGTTATGGAACATGTCATGGAACATGTTATAGAACATGTTATGGAACATGTCATGGAACATGTCATGGAACATCTTATAGAACATGTTATGGAACATGTCATGGAACTTGTCATAAAACATGTCATGGAACATGTCATAAAACATGTTATGGAACATGTCATGGAACATGTCATGGAACATGTCATGGAACATGTCATGGAACATGTCATAAAACATGTCATGGAACATGTCATAAAACATGTTATGGAACATGTCATGGAACATGTCATGGAACATGTCATAAAACATGTCATGGAACATGTCATGAAACATGTCATAAAACATGTCATGGAACATGTCATGGAACATATCATGGAACATGTTATGGAACATGTCATGGAACATGTCATGGAACATGTCATGGAACATGTCATGGAACATGTCATGGAACATGTCATGGAACATGTCATGGAACATATCATGGAACATGTTATGGAACATGTCATGGAACATGTCATGGAACATGTCATGGAACATGTCATGGAACATGTCATGGAACATGTCATGGAACATGTCATAAAACATGTCATGGAACATGTCATGGAACATGTCATGGAACA
>NC_069407.1:41561217-41616217 GCF_026875155.1 Cherax quadricarinatus | reverse complement strand
AACTGATAGGGCCTTAGCATAAGTCTTGTCTACTTTCTTTCCATTGAGCTCCTTATTCAGCAGGGGTGTACCTGCTGAATAAGGAGCTCAATGTCTCCTCTGGGCAATAGGCCTGTAACTTACTTTAGCCTACTTACCTCATACTTTAGGACCTGTATCCTGGATTCTGCAGCTTAAGCTTGCGACTCTCATTTCTTCTTCTCTTCCTCCATTCTCTTCTCTTTTTTCGCAGAAAGCTCACCTAGCATGTTCTCCTACTCTTGTTCCATCCTTTTGCATTGCTCTGCCATCCATTCATTCTTCCTTACCAGAACCATCTTACTCTGATCCCCTGAACCTCTGACTTCCCCTCTGAGCCCCATTATTTTTTTTAATGAGTTAGGTGTTGTAGCACATATGTGTGCTGGTTGTGTGTGTATGTGTGTGTACATGTGTGTGTGTAAAGGGGAGAGAGATGGGGAGAGGGAGGGACGGGGAAAGGAAGAGTGTTGGGGATGTGGAGAGAATGGGAAGGGGGGGTAGAGGGAGAGGGAGAGAAAGGGGGAAGGGAGGGAGAAAAGAGAGAGAGAGAGGGAATGGGGGGGAGAGAGAGAGGAGGAGAAAGAAAATAGAGAGAGAGGAGGAGAAAGAAAATAGAGAGAAATGGGAAAGGAAGAGAGAGAGAGAGAGAGAGAGAGAGAGAGAGAGAGAGTGAAGCAGTAAGAGAGAGAGTGTGTGTGAGAGTGAGAAAGTGGGAGGGTGAGAGATTGGGAGAGTGAGACAGTACGAGAGAGAGCATGTGAGAGTGAGAGTGTATGTGTGTTGGGGTATAGTAATTGTTGTCAAGTTTTATCAAAGCGCCATAAACTCGGATAACTGTTCTTTTTTGTGTACTTTATTATCAACGTATTTTTGTCTAGTAGTGCAGAAGCATCGAGGTGCGGTGACCATTATTTATGTCCATCACTTGTGCGTAGCGCATAACAAGTGACGGCAGTTGATGTAAGTACGACTTGATGATTAAACACACACACACACACACACACACACACACTTCGGGAGGGAGGGGGAAAGAGATATTAAATATGGAGAAAGAATTAAATTTTTAGAATTAACGGAAGATTGTCCCCCTCTCTCTTTCCTGTTCGAATATGTGTGTGTGTGTGTGTGTGTGTGTGTGTGTGTGTGTGTGTGTGTGTGTGTGTGGTGTGTGTGTGTGTTTTGTGTGTTTTGTGTGTGTGTGTGTGTGTGTGTGTGCGTGTGTGTGTGTGAGTGTTTGCGTTTGTGTTTTGTGTGTGGAGGGGGTGGGGGTGAAGGGTTTTGCCAACTGAGGTATGTGATTGGCTGTTTTTTGTCCAGTGTTTCTCATATTTGTTTTTCTGTCTGGCTGGTGACAGCCGCTCCGTCCTGTGTTTGTTTTCAAAGCAACACGGCCACCACACAGCTGTTTGATCGCCGATGAGGGAAGCGTTGGTCCGGCACACAAACACGCTCAAACACACACAAACAACACAACACAACACAAATGCATATATAAATAGGCATACGTAAATATTCTTGCATATATATACATATTCTTGCATGTGTACTGTTCATGCATTCTTTCATACATATATTCATCAATAATACCTGCGCAAATTCCTGCATACATGTATGTATTCTTCCGTATTGATATACATTCTACTGTACATAAAAAAATTCTTGCATGTTTACATGTATTCATGCATACAAATATACATTATACCATGCATACACAAATTCTTGCATACATGTATTCCTGCATACATATACACATTCTTGCAGACATGCATGTATTCCCTCATACATATATGCCTACACACATGGAAGCGTAAAAATACACATTTACAGCAGACGTACAAGATACTTTGAGGTCCCGGTAGGTCAGCATGAAGGATAACTGGGGACGAGAAAGCGGCTCAGGCGGAAGCTAAAGACGCTTTCAAGTCAAGGGAACATAAGTGTGTTGTATTTTGAGGATGGTTGCGCTGCAGAGCCATCTGGAGGTGAAAGTGATGCAAGTTCCTCTACACAGTTTTATGGTTTTAGGAACGGGTTTGTGTAGAGCCGTGAGGGCAGGATGATACTTTAGCTTCAGGGCCAGGAGTCGCGACTCGATCCATTCCCCCCCCCCCATCACGAGTGAGTGAATACACAAACACACTCAGCCCCCTCCCCCAGCTCTCCATTATATCCCGGCCCTCTTTCCACACCCCCAGTGCACACCAACCCCTTCCACCTCTCAGAATACAGTACTGGAAAGGAAGCTGAAGGTATGCTACACCAACGCATAAGGAATAACAAATAAGAGTGAAGAGTGGCAAGAACGAATCACTGAGGCATCCCCAGACATCAACGCACTAATGTGTTGGCCAGGGTCCCCACCCCAAACCTAGATAAGTGAACCCCATCCCTGGCATACATGTCATTTCTGCCATAGAAGAGGTCCCAGTTGTCTATGAATCTTACTGCATTTTCCTTACAGTGTTTGTCCAGCCAGTAATTGACACCAATTGCCCTGGACAACCATTCATTTCCAACTCCTCTCCTGAGCAAAATGCCACATATCACAGGGTTCCCACCCTTCTTCCTAATTATCTCTATTGCTGTCTTATACCTGCTAATCAGGTCTTCACTCATACGTCTGCCAACATCATTGCCTCCCACACTGAGGCAGATAATAGGATTGCTCCCATTACCCTTCATGATATCGTCCAGACGGCTAACAGTATCGCCCATCCCAGCCCCAGGAAAGCATACCCTTTGCCTCCTCTTCCTGCCCCTAAGACAAAATGCCCTATCCATAAATTTCACTTGACTGTCCCCAACTAAAACAATGTTCCTACCTTCACTGGTGGAGTTCGTAGTGACGTTCTCGATGGTCTTCGTTGGGGTTTCAAGGGATGTCGACTCACCCTCCTCTGCCAATGATTCCTTGGTGCTCATTGTGATGTTTCTAGTAGACAACAGACATTCGTCGGGTAGCACTGAAAATGGGTTGGAAGTCTCCACAGCAGTCTTCTGGATCTTCGTTGTTTCCGCCACCCCCAACAGTCTTCTTGATTTTCTGCTTCGTTCCATGTTGGCCGGCCACTGACCAGGTTCCTCTCGTGACCTGAGGACTCACAACAGGAGGATTACTTCGAATCCTCTTGTTTTCCTCCGTCAATCGCCGTATCTCAAGCTTAGCAATCCTAAGCTCCTCTTTTAGTTGCTGGTAGAGTTGCTCAAAAGAGGACATCTTGTGCAGATTCACGGAGAACACACTGGACAGATCTTCACAGAGCTAAGTACAGGTCACCGCTGAGCTAAGTACAGGTCACCACTGAGCTAAGTACAGGTCAACAACAGATAACCAACCTTCTTCAACTAAAAATTTGTTGATTCTCCCTTACCATGAAAACTTTCCTGATAAACCTTCTCAACTTAAGAATTTTAATATCATAGTTGCTTTTTTAAATCTTGATACAGAACAAAAAAAAATTTTGAAAAAAAAAAAAAATCCCTAAAAAAGGTGAAAGGCGTGTCTACAGGATTCCTTGTAGACACACTAAGATTACAACAACATAAATATAGCATTAGAAATGGACAAGATTCTCACGTGCTCTCTTTATTCATGTGAGAGATGTTAACCATCTAATTGATTTTCAAAAGGCCGATAAAGTTATATCAAGCAGGTTCATGGTCGAGAGGAATATATTAGAATCAAATTTCATAAAAAAATAGTTTTGAAATTAATATGAATATTGCTTTAGAATTATACAAATTGGATTCATATATAATTAATAAAATTTGGGAAGTTTTTTAAAATACATTAGACAATTTTAACATTTTAAAAGCTTGATAATGTAAACTATGTTTGACTGGCCTTGACACCTCCCTATATCCCCATAAAATTCAGTATTTAGGTTAAAGAAAGGTGTAAACCCTTTCCTTAATGTGCTGGAAGTTCCTATTTCTTTCACAGGGTTGTTCTACACACAAACACACACACACACCACACAAAACACACACACACACACACACACACACACACACACACACAAACACACCACACACACACACACACCACACACACACACACCACACACACACACACCAACACACCACACACACATAAAATATATATATATATATAATAAAATATATATATATAAAATATTAAATATTATATATATATAAAAATATAAAATTATGTCGGCCAATTGTAAAACGGTAAAATTACAAAACCTTTTAAAAAAAAAGCCTTTCGAAATTTTCTCTTATACGTTAACGATTATTTTTTTCATTAATTTTAAAAAAAAATTTTAATTTTGCACCAAAAAAGAACTTAAAAAACTCCCTAACCTATTATAACAAAAAAAATTTATTTTAGCCTACCCAACTAAAAATATTTTAAAAAAATTTTACAATAATTTTATACTAAACAAACAATCAAATTATTTTTTTTTTTAGGGTCAGAAATTTTGGCGAAAATTTTTGCATACACAAATTTTCACTTGCCAATGGCAAGTGACGTTCTATTTAACCAAAATCGAAAATTCTGCCTTTCGGCCGACAATATATAATATAAAATATAATATAATATATTATATATATATAATATATTATATAAATTTTATATAATTTTTTATATATGCAAAACAACCACTCTGAAAAAAAAGAGAAATTCCCAAACGCTTTTGTGACTACTCACATTACAAAACTATAAAAAAAACATCCAAGGGAAACTATATAAGGGTTTTGGGCCGGCCCTCACTATCAGTCCCACAACGGTTTTAAAAACCTGACGCGCGCCGACCCAACTTGGGTAGGGGCCGGGAGCGTCAGTGTTTAACCGTTGTGGGATCGTAGTGATCCGCCAGACCCCTTTATAGCTTCCGGATCTTTACTTTTATATTCCTTTATAAAGTTTAGTAGTCAGAAAACCTTGGAATTTCTCTATTCTTTCAAGGGTTTTTTGCTATTTTTAAATCACCTGTTTTTCTGGACTTATTGCATAATATAATATATATATATATATATTTATATAATTTTTATATATATAATATAAATATAATATATATATATAAAATACGTAAAGTACGAGAGGAGAGAGGACAAAAGAGAGAGTTTAATTTTTCCTTCCTCTCCACTTTTCCGTTTTTTTTAAAATTTTTGGGAGTCACCTTTTTCTCTGCTTTAACTTTAACCACCCCTTTTTTTCGCTCCCTCATCATTTTCCCTTTTAACCTTCACACTAAATTTGTTTTTTGTAATTCCTGCCTTTGCTGGTTCTTTCCCCCCCTCTCCATCAGTTTTATCCTCCCCCTTCTGCACCATTAAATACTTTTTGCTGCCAACAACTTACGAGATGAAAAAATTTCCCAAAATTTTTTGGCGCTATTTACCGCCTTTTTTTTTTATAAAAAAAATGTACGTTATCAGCTGATTTTAACAAAAGCTGGAACATTATCAGCTGATTACTAACAATCTGCGGAACATTATCAGTTGATACTAACAATCTGCTGGAACATTATCAGTGAGTACTAACAATCTCTGGAACATTATCAGCTGATACTAACAATCTGCTGGAACATTATCAGCTGATTACTAACAATCTGCTGGAACATTATCAGCTGAGTACTTAAAATCTGCTGGAAACATTATCAGCTGATACTAACAATCTGCTGGAACATTTTTCAGCTGGAGTACTAACAATCTGCTGGAACATTATCAGCTGATTATAACAATCGCTGGAAACATTATCAGCTGATTACTAACAATCTGCTGGAACATTATCAGCTGAGTACTAACAATCTGCTGGAACATTATCAGCTGAGTACTAACAATCTGCTGGAACATTATCAGCTGATTACTAACAATCTGCTGGAACATTATCAGCTGATTACTAACAATCTGCTGGAACATTATCAGCTGACTATTAATAATCTGCTGGAACATTATCAGCTGACTATTAACAATCTGCTGGAGCATTATCAGCTGGGTACTAACAATCTGCTGGAACATTATCAGCTGATTATTAACAACCAGCTGGAACATTATCAGCTGTTTACTAACAATCTGTTGGAACATTAACAGCTGAGTATTAAAATCTACTGGAATATTATCAGCTGAGTGTTAACAATCTGCTGGAGCATTATCAGATGATTACTAACAGTCTGCTGGAACATTATCAGCTGGGTACTAACAATCTGCTGGAACATTATCAGCTGTTTACTAACAACCTGTTGGAACATTATCAGCTGAGTACTAACAATCTGCTGGAACATTATCAGCTGATTACTAACAATCTGCTGGAACATTATCAGCTGAGTACTAACAATCTGCTGAAACATTATCAGCTGATTACTAACAATCTGCTGGAACATTATCAGTTGGGTGCTAACAATCTGCAGGAACATTATCAGTTGGGTACTAACAATCTACAGGAACATTATCAGTTGGGCACTAACAATCTGCAGGAACATTATCAGTTGGGTACTAACAATCTACTGGAACATTATCAGTTGGGTACTAACAATCTGCAGGAACATTATCAGTTGGGTACTAACAATCTGCAGGAACATTATCAGTTGGGTACTAACAATCTGCAGGAACATTTTCAGTTGGGTACTAACAATCTGCAGGAACATTATCAGCTGAGTACTAACAATCTGCTGGAACATTAAAAGCTGATTACTAACAATCTGCAGGAACATTATCAGTTGGGTACTAACAAACTACAGGGAAACAATTATCACATTGGGTACTAACAATCTGCTAGGAACGTTATCAGTTGGAGTACTAACAATCTGCAGGAACATTATCAGTTGGTACTAACAATCTGCAGGAACATTATCAGTTGGGTACTAAAATCTACGAGCATTATCATGAGTACTAACAATCTGCAGAACATTATCAGTTGGGTACTAACAATCTACTGGAACATTATCAATTGGGCACTTACAATCTGCAGGAACATTATCAGTTGGATACTAACAATCTGCAGGAACATTATCAGTTGGGTACTAACAATCTACTGGAGCATTATCAGTTGAGTACTAACAATCTGCAGGAACATTATCAGTTGGGTACTAACAATCTACTGGAACATTATCAGTTGGGTATTAAGAATCTACTGGAACATTATATGTTGGGTACTAACAATCTACTGGAACATTATCAGCTGATTACTAACAATCTACTGGAACATTATCAGTTGGGTACTAACAATCTACTGGAACATTATCAGTTGGTTACTAACAATCTACTGGAAATTATCAGTTGGGTACTAACAATCTGCTGGAACATTATCAGTTGAGTACCAACAATTTGCTGGAACATTATCAGTTGAGTACCAACAATTTGCTGGAGCATTATCAGTTGAGTACCAACAGTCTGCTGGAACATTATCAGCTGAGTACAAACAGTCTGCTGGAACATTATCAGCTGAGTACCAACAGTCTGCTGGAACATTATCAGTTGAGTACCAACAGTCTCACACTATGGAACAATGCTCTTCTCCAGACTGAGGGACTGACCACCTCAAAACTTTAAGGGTGATGGACTGATTACATCGTCTTCAAGTATCTTCTGCTTCTATCAACTTTTCTGTACTTGACTGAAGAAGCCTACTGTGTAGGCGAAACGTTTCATAATAAAGATACCTAACTGTTGCATATGTGTCTTACCTAACAATTTGCTGGAGCATTATCAGTTGAATACCAACAGTCTGCTGGAACATTATCAGCTGAGTACCAACAGTCTGCTGGAACATTATCAGCTGAGTACCAACAGTCTGCTGGAACATTATCAGCTGAGTACCAACAGTCTGTTGGAACATTATCAGCTGAGTACCAACAGTCTGCTGGAACATTATCAGCTGAGTACCAACAGTCTGCTGGAACATTATCAGCTGAGTACCAACAGTCTGCTGGAAACATTATCAGCTGAGTACCAACAGTCTGCTGGAACATTATCAGCTGAGTACCAACAGTCTGCTGGAACATTATCAGCTGAGTACCAACAGTCTGCTGGAACATTATCAGCTGAATACCAACAGTCTGCTGGAACATTATCAGCTGAGTACCAACAGTCTGCTGGAACATTATCAGCTGAATACCAACAGTCTGCTGGAACATTATCAGCTTAGTACCAACAGTCTGCTGGAACATTATCAGTTGAGTACCAACAGTCTGCTGGAACATTATCAGCTGAGTACCAACAGTCTGCTGGAACATTATCAGTTGAGTACCAACAATATGCTGGAGGAGATGAACTGTTTATTACACTAGTAGACCTTCGCTCTCATTGCCTTCATATTTAGTCAGTCATAAATATTTTTAATTCCCATATCTTGTAACATTTTCTGCCTCCCTTGTCCCATTCCATTGTTGTACCACTCTATGAGGACGAAACTTCTAGTTTACTAATGGAGTCACTTTTAACTAAGTTTACACCTCTCGCCTTTTGTTCTCCCAGTTGTGTTCAGATCGTCCGGTTTTACACTTTATATTTTATGATCTCGTGATAATCACTGGCAAGTCTCTGGGATGCCAAGCTTCCTGGCTTGGTTTCAGGATGTTTCTTTCTTCTCCCTGGCTCACCTCACCCTCCATTAGTCTTTATTTTCTCGTCTTTTTAAATTATTTGCTTTAAAGTGTTTGACTATTTCTCTGTGTTTGTTACGGAATTTTCTGAAGGATTCTGCTGCTTCTATCCCTTTGTCATGATTTATTTCAGTTTGTCTCTCTGACATTCTATCTCGGATTATCGTATATTCCTTTCTCATATTGAAAATGGTGTAAATTACCGACAAGTTGATGATTTAAGCACATGTGCAACATTTGGCTATCTTTATTGTTAAAACGTTTCGCCTACACAGTAGGCTTCTTCAGTCAAAAACAGAGGCAGCAGGTGTATCTGACTAAAGATCATTACCTTTATAATTGTGAGTTCATTACCTCTGTAACTTGCTCAGCTATCAAAACTTTGGAGTCCAGTCCCTGGACCAATTATGTACCTCTGTAATCTTTTGACTACCGCCCACAGGATGGGTATGGGATGCATAATAAACATATTAAACTAAAACTAGCTGACTAAAGAAGCCTACTGTCGGCGAAACGTTTTAACAATAAAGATACTCAACTGCTGCACATGTCATAATCATCGTTTCTTTTAATCTGGTTCTTTCTGTTTGTGTTTCTTCATCCTTCATGCCATCTGTAGTTAATTTTTTAGTTCCAACTAAAATATGATCATCCCTTCCAGGAAGATTTAAAGTTTTTATTGATAATTATGTAATTTCTCTCAGCTTTCTAATAAATCCTAAGTCTAGGAATCTCAGCAATGGTTTCAAGTTCGAGAAATATACAGTAAGGTTTGGAAAGGATATAAGAAAGTACTGGTTTGGTAATATAGTTGTGGATGAGCAGAATAAACTTCCAGGAAGTGTCACTGAAGCAAGAACTTGGGTAGCTTTAAATATAGGTTGGACGGGTACATGCGTGGGTGCGAGTCGGAACTGCCTAGCATGGACCGGTAGGCTAGCTGCAGTATTCCATTGTTCTCGTGGACGTGTATGAGCTGCAGTATTCCATCGTTCTCGTGGACGTGTATGAGCTGCAGTATTCCATTGTTCTCGTGGACGTGTATGAGCTGCAGTATTCCATCGTTCTCGTGGACGTGTATGATGCCTTGAGAGTGAAGACAAATGTGGAAGAGGACACTAGTGTATACTAAATTACATTTATTAAATGAAACGTTTCGCACGAATGGCTTCAGCAGGACTGGTGAAGTCACTCATGCCGAAATGTTTCCTTTAATAAAGGTCGTGAACTGTTGACAGTTCGTCGGCATCACTATATCATTTACAACCTGAACAAATAGTTTGGGCATACTGACAAGATATGGAAAAAACATTAACATACAGTTCAGGACATTTGTTACAGAGAACGGTTCACCACTAGTTTCCTTTCATAAATGTCCTGAACTGCACGTCTCGAGACAGTTTCCAGTATCTTGTTTGTGGGAGTAGTTTCCCGATAGTGCTACTTTTCACACCCTATCTCTGTCATGGGAGTCCTGCCTCTGTGAATGAGCACATGGCAAGTTTCCCATGGAAATCTTCCTGGAAATGGAGCAGAGACACCATACGTATAGGAGTCTAGTAGAAAGGAAAAAAGAGATTCCGTGGATAGTCTCTGCTGGGTCACGAACCCTGTCTCTAGTTGGAGAAGTGGAACTTTGCTGTGAGAGACGGACCCCGGGTTATACTCTTTGTGGAAGGTGGATTCTGTATATAGGTTGAGCATTCTCAATTATCTCACTGTGTTATATATTTCTAGGAATCTTAATTTATCAGATCCTATCCTCATTTCTTCTTTTATCTTTAACCATTTCAACTGTTTGTGTATAATCTATTATTCTTAGACATTTCCTAATTGATATGTCTTGTCTAATTGACATGTCATGTAGCTTGTGTGTCACTTCATATCACTGACTCTCTCTTTAGCAAGTCTTCCTTGTTCTAGATCTGTGCAATACTAAGTGTTCTTTTCTGCTGAAATCGTGTAAGCATTTGACGATCTGCCTGATTTACAGTTCGTTCTTTGGTTCATGGGGTTTAAAGACCTGTCGACGACAAGAAGGTCATTAAGGCTGCATGTCACCTGCTCACCACTAGTTACGAATACTTTATCCCGAAAAGAGGAATTAAAGAAAACTCTCGGCGAATGTTTACTGAGAAACATACACCTATTGGCATACATGACTCGTGATTCACAGAGATTCCTCTTTATCTCTTTCCATGAATATTCTATTCAGCGCAGCCGTAAACATTATTTTTTTTTTTGCTCTTTCTTTCGTCTTTGTTTTTATGTTTGTTATTGCGCTCCTCTCCTTTGTCTCGTGTACTTGTTTTCCGAATTCTTCATTTCTTTTGACCCCATTTACGGAAGTTCCATTCTTCTCTGATTTACAAGAGACTGTTTACAAGAGACTGTTTACAAGAGACTGTTTACAAGAGACTGTTTACAAGAGACTGTTTACAGAGACTGTTTACAAGAGACTGTTTACAAGAGACTGTTTACAAGAGACTGTTTACAAGAGACTGTTTACAGAGACTGTTTACAAGAACTGTTTACAGAGACTGTTTACAAGAGACTGTTTACATGAGACTGTTTACAGGAGACTGTTTACAAGAGACTGTTTACAAGAGACTGTTTACAGGAGACTGTTTACAAGAGACTGTTTACATGAGACTGTTTACATGAGACTGTTTACAGGAGACTGTTTACAAGAGACTGTTTACATGAGACTGTTTACAGAGACTGTTTACAGAGACTGTTTACAAGGACTGTTTACAAGAGACTGTTTACAAGAGACTGTTTACAAGAGACTGTTTACAAGAGACTGTTTACAAGAGACTGTTTACAAGAGACTGTTTACAAGAGACTGTTTACATGAGACTGTTTACAAGAGACTGTTTACAAGAGACTGTTTACAAGAGACTGTTTACAAGAGACTGTTTACAAGAGGACTGTTTACAAGAGACTGTTTACAAGAGACTGTTTACAAGACACTGTTTACAAGAGACTGTTTACAAGAGACTGTTTACATGAGACTGTTTACAAGAGACTGTTTACATGAGACTGTTTACAAGAGACTGTTTACATGAGACTGTTTACAAGAGACTGTTTACAAGAGACTGTTTACAAGAGACTGTTTACATGAGACTGTTTACAAGAGACTGTTTACAAGAGACTGTTTACAAGAGACTGTTTACAAGAGACTGTTTACATGAGACTGTTTACAAGAGACTGTTTACATGAGACTGTTTACTTTACATGAGACTGTTTACAAGAGACTGTATACAAGAGACTGTTTACAAGAGACTGTTTACTTTACATGAGACTGTTTACAAGAGACTGTTTACAAGAGACTGTTTACAAGAGACTGTTTACAAGAGACTGTTTACAAGAGACTGTTTACAAGAGACTGTTTACAAGAGACTGTTTACAAGATATTGTTTCTGAAACTATTTGCATGAGATTTTTTAGTGGATATTTTTCTAATAAATCCCAACCTATGTCATCCAATATGCCAAATTTTGAAAAAAAAAAAAACTTCTTTTTTTTATTTCTTGTAGTTCATTTAATACAGTTTGTAATTCTAAGTTTATAGAATTTAGAAGTTATTCAACTATTTTTTTTGACATGTTATCTATTTTTTGACATGTTATCTATTTTTTGACATGTTATCTATTTTTTGACATGTTATCTATTTTTTGACATGTTATCTATTTTTTGACATGTTATCTATTTTTTGACATGTTATCTATTTTTTGACATGTTATCTATTTTTTGACATGTTTATTTTGGTTGATGTTTCATCTTGTTTATATTTGGTATATAATTTTCTTTAACTAATTTCGTTTTTATTGATGAAATATAATAAATTATTTTCCAGCAAGTTCTTCACAAACAGTCATCAAATTATTGTTGTTTACAGACATTTTAATATGTCTTATAGTCGATTGTGTGTGTTTGTGTGTGTGTGTACTCACCTATTTGTGGTTGCAAGAGTCGACTCACAGCTCCTGGCCCCGCCTCTTCGCTGGTCTCTGGTGTGTGTGTGTGTGTGTGTGTAATTACGTATTTATTCTTGTGTTTGTGGGGGGGATCGAGTCCTGGCTCTACGCATCGCCTCTTACCTGACACTTTGTGTGTAGTGCTGTAGCCAGTATGTATACACTTGGTTGCTAATAGCCGGGACTTTGGCCCTATGAAACCTGACACTCTAATTTATATGACAGGTGTCACTCTTGCTATGGCATGTGGCTCTCTACTTTCGTGGGAAATGACACTCTGGTCACTTAAGTAAGCGGCACTCTTGTTCCAACAAGTGGCACTTTCTCTTTTATGAGGGATGACCCCATGACTGCTACAATAGGTGACACCCTGCTTACTATGACAGACTGGCACCCTGTCTTTTATGCCAGATGACACCCTAACTGTTATAACAGGTGAAAATCCTGACTACTATGGGTCATGACACTCTTCCTACCACATATGACGCCTTGTCGTCTAAGAGCCGCTGGTCACTATGACAGGTGACATCAAGGCTCATTATACCGTGTGCGCCCGTGTATGACCATTATGATCGTCGCTCGTTCAGGTGAGGTTCAAACACTAACATCTAAGTGATTGAATTACAAATGAGCTCTTCAGAAAACAGCGTCAACCAGCGCGGTGTTTGACGCATTCCCAGCATCCCTTCCTTCTTTTATTTCCCTTGCATTTTTAAGCGGT
The DNA here is from genome assembly GCF_026875155.1 of Cherax quadricarinatus. Classification (NCBI taxonomy): domain Eukaryota; kingdom Metazoa; phylum Arthropoda; class Malacostraca; order Decapoda; family Parastacidae; genus Cherax; species Cherax quadricarinatus. The sequence goes on along the minus strand of NC_069407.1, from coordinate 41,602,928 downwards.
GGGATGAGAGGAGATAGAGAGATAGATAGATAGATAGATAGATAGATAGAGAGAGAGAGAGAGAGAGAGAGAGAGAGAGAGAGAGAGAGAGAGAGAGAGAGAGAGAGAGAGGGAGGGAGAGAGGTTTAGAAAGGTGGACAAAAGGCTGGATACATGATGGTGAGGTAGGGGAGAATGGGATGTTGATAGATCCTGGTAGGTTGTAGAATGGAAGGAAGAGAAAAAAAAAGGAAGAAAGGAAGGAAGGTAGGTAAGTAGAGCGAAAGGAAGAGAGTAGGACTGAAGGAAAGGTAGAGGAATTGGACAGTAAGTGGTTTTGAGTAAGTGAGGACAGAGGAGTGAAACTGAGTAACAGTGATGATAACAGAGTGGAAATGCGAGCGAGAAAAGAAAGAAACGTGGAAGTGGTTAATGATCTGCTAATGGAGATGGTTTAGCGAACATAAATCTGTCAGGAACTACCCGACGCTAAATTAACAGCATCTGAATCTACTAAGGCGATTAGGAAATAGCGTTATAATGAGATCCTATATTTTCATTTATAAAAAAAATTACGTAGAGGGAACATGCGTAATAAAAACAGTTTCCCAGCTCTGTAAGACAGTTAAATAGAAAGAACTAGCGTAGTGTGTTGCTTCACTATTCTACATATTTACATAGCAGGAACACGAGTGGTGTACAACTACCTTCTTCTATGAGATGCCTGCATAGAGGGAACACCTGTAGTGTGCTGCTACCCTATTATTGCCACATTAGTGTAACAAAAGCTGTCTATGTTTCCCCTATCATATTCCATCACACAAGTTGAGTTTAGTACATAGAGCAGTGATATGGGTCAGCGTGAGCTGGGAGACTTCTGTAGGGCTGTGCGGGATATCGTAAATACGGTTGCTTCAAAGGAATCGTTCTTGTGTGGGAGTTACTCTAATCTGTCAGATTTGCTTGTTCCATTCACTGAGGACGATTCATGAGGACTGAGTGGTGGACAGACACACAGTAATTGAGAGAAAGGCACAGTAGGAGAAAGATAAGAGAGAGGAGGGAGAGAGAGAGAGAGAGAGAGAGGAGAGAGAGAGAGAGAGAGAGAGAGAGAGAGAGAGAGAGAGAGAGAGAGAGAGTAGGTTCGTTTCAAGTTATATCAACCTAACGACTCAAAGAGGTACATTTCAAAGAATTTGCAAATGTACATTGAAAACAGCACAGTGGTGGCACTGCAGTTGTGAACTGCAGTGCTGGGTCTGCAGTGGTGGCACTACAATGTCGTTACATCATATTTTGCATCAAAAGAACACTGTATCTTTTCTTTGTTTTGACAAACTCTCGAAAACAAAAAAAAAAGTAATTGATGATATCAAAAACCCGAGATCGAGGGTGTCCTACAAACTCTGATGAGGATGAGTATTATCGATGTTTTCCTGATCTAAAGCACAGAAGTTTCGAATTCAGTCTTGGTAGGAATCCTTTTTTTTCACTGCAGTCGAGGATGTTCCCGAAGCCTTGTGAGAACACCTGCATGAATTGAGCCTTGAGAAGGAGAATGTAAGATTTCTGTTTTTCTATCATTGACGCGTATACCTACTGTAGGTAATTCAAGATAGTCCCTAATCTAGGCAGAAGTAGATTGCTCTCAGGAGACAGCATCGGTGAGGGCTTCCGAATCTTCTGCTCTCTGTCTTTCCCATATACTCCAAAGTCAACTCTCTCTTCAAGTTATTATCCCATTTTCATCGGTGTATTTGTGCGGAATTAGATATTCAGAACTGAGAGTTAAACAAGGCAATAAAAAATAAGCTTTCTGTTGAGTGTGTCAGGCAGAAGGCTCGATCCTTGGACATTTCAGACAAGAGTACAGAATGTCGTGCCTCGGCTATAGTATAAGGGGCAGCTTTATATTGAGATCTTAGATGTACACTCAGCAAAACATCACCAAATATGACAAGAAACGTAGATTCCAAGAGGCATTACCATCCTCGTCCCCAGACGTATCGGCTTGTGATGCTTTTAATTTTCATAGACTTATATTGTACAGCAGATGGATATTTGTGTTAAAAAATTTTAAACTCTTAATGAAATACATCTGTTTCGTTTTACTGTGGTATAAAATTTATAAAATAAAGAGCCAATACAATACTTATTAGTACCCACCTGATCATAACACCTATGAATGTTTTCTACGTCGTTTTGCAGAGTTGATTACACAAGCACTAGAGGCAACAAGATTACATGTGTAAGAAATATTTATTGTTTGTATATATTTCACTTTTAATAAACTATTGAATATTCAGGGAGAGAATCTGAGAAAGTTTGAAGATCACTGGTCTAAAGAGAGATCAGCGAATCAAGAGATTTATCATATTAATCACTCGATAGAGGTTAATTTGATTATCATGTTATGTTTATCATGGGACACAGGATGATCACTTAATAAAAAGATTTGTTATATTTATCATGGGACAAAGAATAATCACCTAATATAGAGCTTTCTTAATCACTCAAATGAAACGTGTTAATCACCCGGCCATGATGAATGTTAACTACTCACCCAACTGAACTATTAATCACCCGACCAGACTGAATGTTAACTACTCACCCAGCTGAACTGTTAATCACACGGCCAGGCTGAAGTGTTAATCACTCGCCCTTCTAACGAGTGCCCGGCTGAAGCGAGCAATTAATCAGCTTACAGGTGTGGCTTCCAGCAAGAATTACTTCGAGTTTAAGACAGAGGAATCAGCTAAAATTGTTGCTGCAATAAAATCAACTTGACTGTATAATACAACTCGAGCTAACTGTATAGTGCAATCAACTGAAGCCGATGAATGGATCTTGATCCAAGGAATTGGAGCTACCCTTCCATCTCGTCACTTCAAAATTTATTAGCCTCCTTCCTTCCAATTTCCCAGGTTCTGTGTTGTTCCTAAAGGCTTAAAGCTTTTCATTATTATTAGTTATTATTATTAACTTTTCCTTAAGGAATAAAAGGCACAATACCGTGATTGGAACAATATAAAATTACTCGCACATGGGAGAATGAAACTTATGAAGATGTTCCGATTCGACTTGACATTTACAAGTCACACAAAAATTCAAAAGGAAGGAAGCTAAGATATATACTAGACGGGGTGGAGCCGGGAGTAGAGGTATAATGAAGGTAGTAGTATAATAGTGGAAGAAGAGGTAGTGGTATAGTAGTAGTAGTAGTAGTAGTAGTATAAGTAGTGTAGCAGTAGCAGAGGTGGCAATGAAAAAGGAATAGTGATAATGACACAAGTGTCAGAGAGTGGAGTGTTAGCGAAGCAATAGTAGTAGTGGTAGTAGTAGTAGTAGTAGTAGTAGCAGCAGTAGCCAAGGTAGTCTACGAACAAAAGAAAATAAAGGAGCACTGCAGGAGAGCTAATGGCCCACGAGGGTGGTGACAAGAACCCAGGGGGGGGGGACTCATAAGGACAGAACCCACCTAGGCAGAAGAAAATTGCAGCAAAGAAAATATGGGTAAGAAGAGGTGGGGTGAAGAGGAGATAAAGATCAGGCCAAGTCACGAGTGTTCTGAAGTTTGGAACATTTGACAATGTAATGAGAAAAATCCAGGGCTAAGATTCGTATGAGGAAAGTTGTGTATAAGAGATGCTTCAACAAGATGGCATCTGTGAAGGCTAAAAGAAGGGTAGAGAGTTTTGGCAGAGGACCAATCAATAGGATGACTGTGATCTCTAACATGACAGAAAAAGGCATTAGAGGTGTCGGCAAGTCTAAGACTTGTTTAAAGTCTGTCAGAAAGAGAGCGGCTAGTTTCTCCAAAGTATTATAGAGGACAAGAGAAGCAGGAAATGTAATTGACCCCAGAGGCATCAGTATCAGGAGAATATACACCATCTAGATTATTACGAAGGGTGTTAGCTAGGCGGAAAACAGGTTTGATATCCAAGGAATGGAGGGAATTGTTAAGATTTAGAAGACTGGAAATATAGGGAAGGCAGACAACAGGAGAGTTCACAGGAGTAAAGAGTTTGGTAGAGAAGAAAGTCCGTTTAGCAGGTGAGAAGGCAGAGTTCATAAAATCGGAAAGGTAGCCAAAGCGAGAGAACGAACTGCGAAGACTGAAAATTTCCTAGTCAAGAAACGTCGTCATGAATTTCATTCTTTGTGTGAGTCATTTTTTTATTATCCCTTAAAGGTAACCCTTAAGTAGTTGCCTGAATTTCAGTTTCTTACCGTATAGTGGAGAATTTGCGAAGGGATATGGCATAAAATGCCGACACCATAGAAAACGAGATACAAATGCGGTGAAATGCGAACCTTTATTGAAAACGTTTCGCCCATAAAGTGGGCTTTAAAGTGTTTAGCTGCGAAAACAAGACCGAGAAATATTGAACTCGCGTTTTTATTTAAAGTTTAAGCCTAACAAAATTAATGAGTCCTTAAATATCATATTTTCTAAAGCCTTTCATCCAACACCGGTCATATACTGAAGTACAGTTGTCAGACTTTTCTACGAGGAAGCGGAAAAGGTTCTTAGAAGTACTGGCCTGTGCAGGGACCTTATGGCCACTTTCACACAGTTCATTCCCGATTTTGATTTCCTTGCAATAATCTGAGAGAGCATTTACTGATCGGTTTGAAATTTTCAAAACTGGCGTATAGTGATGATAAATGATATATATAATACCGACACCATGGAAAAATAGACAAATATAAAATAGGTATTGTATAAAAGTTCGCATTATAGTGCATTTGTGTCTATTATTCCACTGGTGTATAGTGTTTAGACGACTGATGGAATTGTTACTGTAGTGTGTAGGTACTAATTTGTATTTGTGAAATAGGATGATATTTTGCCATGAAACTGAGTCCATCGTTTCTCAGCGGCTTCAACTATTAATTGTTGCTTCATCTTACAAATCGAACGATACTGACTGTGTTTAGGATGTATAGATGTAATTCTGTCAATTTACTAGCACGGTAATTATACATGGAACTGTTGGATTCTTTGCGATAACTGGAGAATGCAGCTTCTGGTATATTTTCTTCAAAGAAAGTTTTCCAGTGATGTGCCTAGTGTAAGTTTCAATCCGTTAATTTTAATTGCAAATTGGTTTTCGTGTAATAACTGGAGAACGCCATTTTTGATAAACTTTCAAGTTTGAAGCCTAAGTTTCTGATGCGGTTAAATATCAGCATCGAGGAATGGAAGCCAGTCAGAAGCTGATTTCCCAATTTCTTAAATAAAAAAAAAAGTGCAAATTGGCACTTACAGAGCCAAAAACAGAGTCCAATATTCCAAAATGCACCAGTACTTTAATTAAGTTTGAAAACACTCGGAAGCTACGATCTCAAGTTATCGTCACTGAAGGTTTGAAGCCGATCGAATGAAGTAGTTACAAATCATCGCGTGAAAACCAGTATATCTGTTTTCCCAATTTCTTCAATGTAATTGTGAAATTGGGCCCAACACATGGACAGCGCCGTGGGGGTCAACGCCCCCCGCGGCGCGGTCTATGTCCAGACCTCAACGCTTATTTCATATAATAATCATGTTATTAATTAATATAGGTTCATTATTATTATTTTAAATGAAACATGCTTGGCCACTAACTCAGAGTGTAAATTACAGATTTATTGGCCAGGAAATCCTTAGCTAATGAAGACTCAGAATTTGCAGCTTTCATTCTTAAAGGCACTGTCTTTATTTATAGTTCACGTCTATGTTATTGGTTACGCCATCATCATCACTTTCATGACCACCATTATTATTATCATTTTCGTCATTATCATCACCGTCATCATCATTATCATTATGATTATGATTAAAGGTCTAATGTCAGATTATCTTTTATATATTAGGATATTAGAGAAAGTTTTTCCTAAGCCGTTGATGTCGTCAGCCAGTGAGAGGCTATCATACTTTACCTCTTGAAAACATTAGTCATTGAGAGCGTAGCTTACAAACATCTCTAGCACCATTAGCCAGTAAGAAGCCCCCATACGTAAACTCTTGAAAATATTAGCCAGTGAGAAGCCCCCATACATAAACTCATGAAAACATTAGCCAGTGAGAACACACCTTACCCAAACCAGTGAGAAAACATCGCTCGAAAAACAGGTCTAAAATGCCAAAACGTCGTTCTGCCTAGAACAGCAAAGAAAAGAAACGTTGCAGAATACCTCTTACTGAGACAACTTTTCACCCTATGTTGAAATTCATCGAGTCATAATCACGACTTTTATCATGTCTTGACAAAGCTCTGCAAAGAGCGAAGCGTTGTATAGGCAAAAGATAGTTGTGTATTGCTCTCACGCTGGCCACTCAGAGGCGCTGAGGACGCCAACCAGAACTCTTATGTCTCGAAAAAGCCAGTCAGGATCAGCTGGCCAGCAGCCAAGGTCTTTAATAACCCACATATAACACTGCCAATCAGAGAGTACGGAGATCACAGCTAAACCGAGATCAAAGCCAAGCAGACAGAGAGCACAGTCATTCGGTCAGAGAGCAGAGTCAGCCAATCACAAAGCACAGTCAACCAATCAGAAAGCACAGTCAGCCAATCAGAAAGCACAATCAACTTATCAGCAACAATGCTCATAAAAATATCTATTCATACGTTGTATTTTAAAAATTAGGACGACAATATTTAAAAATTTTTACTCTAAGATCAGGTATCATCTAAGGTCATTATATATATTTATATACATATATGCAAAATATGCAAAACAACCGCAGAGGAAATTGAATGATAACTCTAGGCAAAACCGATGGAGTTGTTTCCCTGAACGACTCTGCCTGGACTTCCTACTCATTTCTGCAACATTACTAACTCCCGATGATGTGTTGATTGCAGCACTAAAAAATAAAATATACCACAGGCGGGGTTAGAACCCACGATCAGAGAGTTATAAAACTCCGGACTCAGTGATCGTGGGTTCTAATCCCGCCTGTGGTATGGTTTGTTTGCAATCGTGTCATTACAATTTCGTGAGTCATGCAGCACTAAAAGCCTAGAGCAGTGGTTCTTAACCTTTGTCGTCCTATGACCCCCCCCCCGAGACTCTTCAGGGTATTACCGTGACCTCTATAATAAATTTGGAAATAGTGAACCTTGTGGAAAGGTATGATAAAACAAAATGATAGGGAGACCATGGACTCATGAACCATGGTCACAGACCACTCTCATGGACCATGGTCACAGACCACTCTCATCGACCATGGTCACAGACCACTCTCATGGACCATGGTCACAGACCACTCTCATAGACCATGGTCACAGACCACTCTCATGAACCATGGTCACAGACCACTCTCATAGACCATGGTCACAAACCACTCTCATAGACAATGGTCACAGACCACTCTCATAGACCATGGTCACAGACCACTCTCATAGACCATGGTCACAGACCACCCTCATAGACCATGGTCACAGACCACTCTCATAGACCATGGTCACAGACCACTCTCATAGACAATGGTCACAGAGCACTCTCATGGACCATGGTCACAGACCACTCTCATAGACCATGGTCACAGACCACTCTCATAGACCATGGTCACAGACCACTCTCAGGGACCATGGTCACAGACCACTTGGATGGTCTGCAACATGTTTTTCTACAACGTTATGGATTAACGAAATAAGCTTAGTATTGCATATGATTCCTCCCTTCCATCTCTTTTCCCTTCCCCTTCCCCACCACCCCCATCACCATCACCCTTTCCCCATCACCACCCTTTCCATCACCCCATTCTCCCCTCACACCCCTTCACCATCCCCATTCCACTTCACCCCATTCCCCATCCCCCACCCTTCCACACACCCCATCCTCCATCAAACCCCCCCTTCCCCATCACCACCAATTCCCATCACCCATTCCCCATCACCACCCGTTTCCCCCATCACCACTTCCCCATTCACTCCATCCCCATCACAACCACTTCCCCCCCCCCTCTAGTGCCTAATAGTAGGTGATCACTAGACTGCGCCCATAAAATTTTCAGTATTGATAATGGAGTTAAGAGAAAGATGATTTGAATGGGAGGTGGGGAAAGGGACATGGGGAGGGAAGGGGGAAAGAGAGAGGAGGGAAGGGGGAGAGTGGAGGGAAAGGAAAGAGGGGAGGGGAGAGGGAAGAAATTCCATAAAATTTATTTATCGATAAGCCATCTGGTGATTATTTATTATTAATATTATTATTTTGTTACTATTATCACTGTTATTATTAACGAGGACCGACGTTGTGTCTCCAGTTCAGTGGATGTTCATAGCGAAAATGAACAAGGACAAGCGATAAAGTTTCAGATGACTGAACAACGACTGGTGTTGAGGCTTCAGATAACTGGACAACGACTGGTGTTGAGGCTTCAGATGACTGAACAACGACTAGCGTTGAGTGTTCAGATCACTGAACAACGACTGGCGTTGAGGATTCAGATAACTGAACAACGACTGGTGTTGAGGCTTCAAATAACTGAACAACGACTGGCGTTGAGGCTTCAGATGACTGAACAACGACTAGCGTTGAGTGTTCAGATCACTGAACAACGACTGGTGTTGAGGGTTCAGATAACTGGACAACGACTGGTGTTGAGGGTTCAGATAACTGGACAACGACTGATGTTGAGGCTTCAAATGACTGAACAACAACTGGCGTTGAGGGTTCAGATGACTGAATAACTACTGGCGTTGAGGCTTCAGATCATTGAACAACGACTGGCGTTGAGGCTTCAGATGACTGAACAACGACTGGCGTTGAGGCTTCAAATGACTGAACAACAACTGGCGTTGAGGCTTCAGATGACTGAACAATAATTGGCGTTGAGGGTTCATATCATTGAACAACGACTGGCGTCGAGGCATCAGATCACTGAATAACGACTGGCGTTGAGGCTTCAGATCACTGAATAACGACTGACGTTGAGGCTTCAGGTGACTGAACAACGACTGGCGTTGAGGCATCAGATCACTGAATAAAGACTGGTGTTGAGGCTTCAGATGACTGAACAACGACTGGCGTTGAGGCTTCAGATCATTGAACAACGACTGGCGTTGAGGCTTCAGATCACTGAATAACGACTGGCATTGAGGCTTCAGATCATTGAACAACGACTGGTGTTGAGGCTTCAGTTCACTGAACAACGACTGGTGTTGAGGCTTCAGTTCACTGAACAACGACTGGTGTTGAGGCTTCAGATGACTGAACAACGACTGGCGTTGAGGCTTCAGATCATTGAACAACGACTGGCGTTGAGGCTTCAGATCACTGAATAACGACTGGCATTGAGGCTTCAGATGACTGAACAACGACTGGCATTGAGGCTTCAGATGACTGAACAACGACTGGCGTTGAGGCTTCAGATGACTGAGCAACGACTGGCGTTGAGGCTTCAGATGACTGAACAACGACTGGTGTTGATGGTTCAGTTCACTGTATGCAGCGTCACTGAGCAAGGACTAGCGTTGAAGCTTCTTTTTCACTTCATATAACATGGTGAGAAACTTACATTTAACAAATTAACATATTAAACTCACACAAAAATATGCAACAAAAATTAATTATTTTGAATTTGGTAAAAAAAAAATCTATATTTTTATGTAAAAGCATCAATCACTGCGGGGAAAAAATAGATTTCTTGCGGTGTCGAAGTGTAATGGACACGTTCATCTAGCAACGTTTCGCTCTCGGTGGAGCTTTGTCAAACTCTGGAAAGCTCCATCGAGAGCGAAACATGGATGAATAGAAGTCTTGCTTTGTCTATGTAACTGTCCAACCTGTCTTTTTTATTTTAGCTTCATAGTCACCAGACTGAAGTCGCTCCTGTCTGATCCTCAGTTTTGGTGAATGGTTCGTGATTCAAGGAATTAGAGTTACCACTCCACTTCCTCGGAATTAATCTAAATGCCTTAACTTCCTCGTGAAATAGATAAGTGAAATAGCGTGAAATAGCAGTGAAGAGTTTTTACGAGGATAGTGAGGCTCAAGTTAGAGTATGTAGGAAAGAGGGAAATTTTTTCCCAGTAAAAGTAGGCCTTAGACAAGGATGTGTGATGTCACCGTGGTTGTTTAATATATTTATAGATGGGGTTGTAAGAGAAGTAAATGCGAGGGTCTTGGCAAGAGGCGTGGAGTTAAAAGATAAAGAATCACACACAAAGTGGGAGTTGTCACAGCTGCTCTTTGCTGATGACACTGTGCTCTTGGGAGATTCTGAAGAGAAGTTGCAGAGATTGGTGGATGAATTTGGTAGGGTGTGCAAAAGAAGAAAATTAAAGGTGAATACAGGAAAGAGTAAGGTTATGAGGATAACAAAAAGATTAGGTGATGAAAGATTGAATATCAGATTGGAGGGAGAGAGTATGGAGGAGGTGAACGTATTCAGATATTTGGGAGTGGACGTGTCAGCGGATGGGTCTATGAAAGATGAGGTGAATCATAGAATTGATGAGGGAAAAAGAGTGAGTGGTGCACTTAGTAGTCTGTGGAGACAAAGAACTTTGTCCTTGGAGGCAAAGAGGGGAATGTATGAGAGTATAGTTTTACCAACGCTCTTATATGGGTGTGAAACGTGGGTGATGAATGTTGCAGCGAGGAGAAGGCTGGAGGCAGTGGAGATGTCATGTCTGAGGGCAATGTGTGGTGTGAATATAATGCAGAGAATTCGTAGTTTGGAAGTTAGGAGGAGGTGCGGGATTACCAAAACTGTTGTCCAGAGGGCTGAGGAAGGGTTGTTGAGGTGGTTCGGACATGTAGAGAGAATGGAGCGAAACAGAATGACTTCAAGAGTGTATCAGTCTGTAGTGGAAGGAAGGCGGGGTAGGGGTCGGCCTAGGAAGGGTTGAGGGAGGGGGTAAAGGAGGTTTTGTGTGCGAGGGGCTGGACTTCCAGCAGGCATGCGTGAGCGTGTTTGATAGGAGTGAATGGAGACAAATGGTTTTTAAACTTGACGTGCTGTGCAAAACAACCCCCAAGGAAGTTGAATGATAACTCTAGGCAAAACGATGGAGTTGTTTCCCTGAACGACTCTGCCTGGACTTCCTACTCATTTCTGCAACATTACTAACTCCCGATGAGTGTTGATTGCAGCACTAAACAATAAAATATACCACAGGCGGGGTTAGAAACCCACGATCAGAGAGTTATAAAATCCAGATCGTGTGTGGTTCTAATCAGCATGTAGGTAAAGAGGTTTTGTTTGCAATAGCTACAGTCATTTACAATTTCGAGGTCATTGTCAGCACTAAAGCTTTATAGCAGTGGTTGTCTTAACATTTGTTGTCCTATGCCCACCGGCCGGAGAACTCTTCAGGATCAACACAGTGGGCTTATAAAAATTTTGGAATAGTGACCTTGTGGAATGAAGATAAAAAGAATGATTGGGAGACTATGGATAGAAGTGGTCAAAGAACAACTTCATAGGACATGTACAGAAAGCAATCTCATGGGACATGGTCAAAAGATCAGTGTACGGAACAGATACATACCATTGGGGAATCATGGTCAAGTCATCCATGATTGAGTGCACGGACCACTCTCATGAGACCGTGCACAGACCGATCTAGACATGGCAAGGACTAACTATGGAGCTGGTCACAGATCACTGTCATGGACCAATGACTCTGACCTCTGAGGAAGGGAATGTATCAGGTACACTTTCTACCAACCGCTCTTAATGGTCAGCTAGGTACCATAGGTGCAAGCGACTAAATGGACCATGGGCACGGACCATTCATGGCCCTGGGTGCAAGTACTTCATGAAACATGCACAGACCATCTCGTAAGTTAGGATGGTCACAGACCATTTCCAAAACCATGGTCCAGAGGGACGAAGTCTTAGAGCATGGTTACGGGACATCTGTAGGACATGGTACAGACATTCAAATGTCCATAGGTCCATCACTGTCAGTGGACCAGGGGCCCACAGGACCAGGGTCTGTGGACCATGGTGCAGACACTTGTGGGACAGTGGTCACAGATCGATGCTCATGGAGCATGGCACATTCCAGCTGCATGGGCATGGTGCATCGGGATCCACTTATAGACAATGGTTTCTAACCATTCATGGACCTGTTGGCAGGACCACTCTCATGGACCATTTGGAGAATTCATGGAACCCATGGCACTGGTACCACGTTGGACAGGGCACAGACCACTCCATGAGGCTGGTCACAGCCATCTCATGAAACCTAGGTCACAGACCCTCTCATAGGCCATGACGGACGAGAACATTGGTAGAAATTGTTCTTCAGACCACCCTGGCCATGGTGGCCACTCTCAGTAGGATCAATGGATACAAAATACTAATATTATCATATAATGAATGATAATAGTACTACTCTCATGATCAATGGTCATGTACACTCTCATGGACCATGGTCACAGACCACTCTCATGGACCATGGTCACAGACCACTCTCATGGACAATGGTCACAGACCACTCTCATAGACCATGGTCACAGACCACTCTCATAGACCATGGTCACAGACCACTCTCAGGGACCATGGTCACAGACCACTTGGATGGTCTGCAACATGTTTTTCTACAACGTTATGGATTAACGAAATAAGGCTTAGTATTGCATATGATTCCTCCCTTCCCATCTCTCTTCCCCTTCCCCTTCCCCACCACCCCATCACCCATCACCCTTTCCCCATCACCACCCTTTCCCATCACCCCATTCCCCCTCACCACCCCTTCACCATCCCCATCCCACTTCACCCCATTCCCCCATCACCACCCCTTCCACATCACCCCATCCTCCCATCACCACCCCTTCCCCATCACCACCAATTCCCATCAAACCATTCCCCCATCACCACCCCTTCCCCCATCCCACTTCCCCATCACCAAATCACCACCCTTTTGCCCCCATCACCACCCCTTCCCAACACCCCATGAACACCCCTTCCCTTATCACCACCCCTTCCCATCACCCCATACCCCCATCACCACCCCTTTCCCCCATCACCACTTCCCCATCACTCCATCCCCCATCACAACCACTTCCCCCCCCCCCTCTAGTGCCTAATAGTAGGTGATCACTTTAGGAGCCGCCCCATAAAATTTTCAGTATTGATAAAATGGGAGTTAAGAGAAAGATTGATGGGAATGGGAGGTGGGGAAAGGGAGATGGGGAGGGAAGGGGGAAAGAGAGAGGAGGGAAGGGGGGGGGAGTGGAGGGAAAGGAAAGAGGGGAGGGGAGAGGAGAAGAAATTCCATAAAATTTATTTATCGATAAGCCATCTGGTGATTATTTATTATTAATATTATTATTTTGTTACTATTATCACTGTTATTATTAACGAGGACCGACGTTGTGTCTCCAGTTCAGTGGATGTTCATAGCGAAAATGAACAAGGACAAGCGATAAAGTTTCAGATGATTGAACAACGACTGGTGTTGAGGCTTCAGATGACTGAACAACGACTGGCGTTGAGGCTTCAGACGACTGAACAACGACTAGTGTTGAGGCTTCAGATGACTGAACAACGACTGGTGTTGAGGCTTCAGATGACCGAACAACGACTGGTGTTGAGGCTTCAGATGACTGAACAACGACTGGTGTTGAGGCTTCAGATGACTGAACAACGACTGGTGTTGAGGCTTCAGATGACTGAACAACGACTGGTGTTGAGGCTTCAGATGACTGAACAACGACTGGCGTTGAGGCTTCAGATGACTGAACAACGACTGGTGTTGAGGCTTCAGATGACCGAACAACGACTGGCGTTGAGGCTTCAGATGACTGAACAACGACTGGTGTTGAGGGTTCAGTTCACTGAACAACGACTGGTGTTGAGGGTTCAGTTCACTGAACAACGACTGGTGTTGAGGCTTCAGTTCACTGTATGCAGCGTCACTGAGCAAGGACTAGCGTTGAAGCTTCTTTTTCACTGCATATAACATGGTGAGAAACTTACATTTAACAAATTAACGTATTAAACTCACACAAAAATATAATGCAACAAAAATTAATTATTTTGAATTTGGTAAAAAAAAAATCTATATTTTTATGTAAAAGCATCAATCACTGCGGGGAAAAAATAGATTTCTTGCGGTGTCGAAGTGTAATGGACACGTTTATCTAGCAACGTTTCGCTCTCGGTGGAGCTTTGTCAAACTCTGGAAAGCTCCATCGAGAGCGAAACATGGATGAATAGAAGTCTTGCTTTGTCTATGTAACTGTCCAACCTCTCTTTTTTATTTTAGCTTCATAGTCACCAGACTGAAGTCGCTCCCGTCTGATCGTCAGTTTTGGTGAATGGTTCGTGATTCAAGGAATTAGAGTTACCACTCCACTTCCTCGGAATTAATCTAAATGCTTTAACTTCCTCGTGAAATAGATAAGTGGCTGCATTAATATATATATATATATATATATATATATATATATATATATATATATATATATATATATATATATATATATATATAATTTTTTCTTGCGGTTTCTTGGCATCGTCATTTGTTCGTATCTCTGTTTATTATTACTTCAGTGTCAGGGAACGATTCACATAAATTATAAATGTAGTTCGTAGGACTGATTCTTAAGGGACTTTAGTATTTTTATTAAACCTGAAACTTTTTCTAACGTCTGGCGCGAGGATGTGAGAATTTGGTGAGCAATATTTTGACATGCAAACTAATATCTAAAATTTTTGCCATTGTGAACAAGAGTTATGGTAAATGTTATGGTGGATGAAGATACTTATGTACAGTTCAAGAAACCTTCAGCCTCTCGTATCCGAACTTTTCATTTAATATCCGGAACTTTGTAAATTTCTTCATTCCACATAGAACGAAAAATTGCCCCACCAAAAGCTTGTTCAACAATGAGTATATTTTCTTCACTTTAGTGGGCAGTGTGATATTGGGATCCAGGAAAGCTGCAAGGTAGGAATTACTGAATCAATTTATAAACGCTCTTGTAAAGATTAATAAAAGGTGGAGCACCTGTTACATGCAGCAGTTAACACAGGATGAGAGCATGAAATGGATTAATCCTCGAGGCAACTGGATCAAGGATCCAATTAAACAATGCATATAAACTAGAGAATCAAATACACAGCCATTGCTTGTCGAAATGATCGGTGATCAAGAGATGGGATTTAACTCCCAAGGTGAGGTGTCAAAGTGTTTTCCAGACCAGTAGCAATGGCAGTAAATTAGACGTAATGCCTTAAATCATGCTCTGTCTAGAGCATAACATTGTCTAGTAAACATTCTGGTTCTGCTACGTCTGTTTTTTTTTTATTCCGAGTTTGTCTACTGCTTGTCATTCGCTAGAGAAAAGACAGTGATCTGTCCGGTAAGTGGGAGGCCACAGGATGTTTACATATCATGTTGTTCGAATCCAGATGACGCCGAATGCATCTGGAGGTCACGGAGGCACTCAGAATACGGTCTGCAGGAGAATAATAATGACAATGGCATGAGGCTGCCTATCGGCCTTTTAACGCCGTGATCGCTCGATAATATAATAGCCCCATTGATCATTTATTTCCTCTCATCTCGTAAATAATAATGATGTTGACTTTTTAAAGGCCCTCCCAGAGCCTTCTTTCATTTCCCTGCAACAGTGAAAGGTTTTCCTATTTACTTCTTATGGGTAGGCAATATCGTGGGGTGGCAAGTGGCAATTTCAGAGACAGTTTTAGCATGGACAACTTTTTTTATGTTAAAATGGTATAAAATACTGACAGGTTGTTAGGTAAGACACACATGCAACAGTTAGGTATCTTTATTTAGAAACGTTTCGCCTACACAGTAGGCTTCTTCAGTCGAGTAGAGAAAAGTTGAAATAAAGATACCTAACTGTTGCATATGTGTCTTACCTAACAACCTGTCGGTATTTTATACCATATTAATATTCACTCTGTCAGACACTGCAACACAAGGGTATCTTGGTACAGAACAGAAAACAACTTGGACAACCTCTACTAGTGAGAATGGCTGGATTTGAGAGGGACGTGACCTCCCAACGACTACATTCTTACCTCTACTAGTGACCTACGTCTCACCTCCTGGCGCTATACAAGGTTCCATCCTGTCACTTCAACTCCATATTATTTTAGACTATGAAACAATACTCTTCTCCAGACTGAGGGACTGACCACCTCAAAACTTCAAGGGTGATGGACTGATTACATCGTCTTCACGTCTCTTCTGCTTTTATTATCTTTTCTGTATTCGACTGAAGAAGCCTACTGTGTAGGCGAAACGTTTCGAAATAAAGATACCTAACTGTTGTATATGTGTCTTACATAACAACTTTTTTATATACTACGCTTCACCTCACAAGTGATAAAACCCTACTGTGGGTAAAACGTCTTTTAATAAAGGCTTCTGTTAAAATTGTCTTGGAAAGTACCTTACTTCACGTGGATGCTAGTAACTAGCTTCAGTTGTGCCGCCTATGTGGCTAGTTTAATAATAATAATAATAATATTATTAATAATAATAATAATAATAATAATAATAATAATAATAATAATAATAATAATAATAATAATCATATATGTATTTCTACAAGTACATGTACAAGGTATACAGGTCTAGCTGACATCAGTGACATACTACTGTATAGAAAGCTGCTTGTTATGTAGAGCATTTCGGGCAAATTAGGTCAGTTTTGTCCCAGGATGCGACCCACACCAGTCGACTAACACCCAGGTACCCATTACACTGATGAGTGAACATGGTCAGCAGGTGTCTTAAGGAAACACATCCTAATATTTTCCAGCCGTACCGGGGATTCGATCTCCGGACTTCATTGTGTGAGCCGAGTGCGCTAGCAACCAAGCGATCGAGCAAAAGCATTACTTCGTCTTGCAGAAAAGTGATTCATGCTGTTAAGCTACACAATACAATTTGATACTGCAATTTCAAGAAATTTTAAGTATCTTATTACCGCAAAAGAAAAAAAATACTGGCTATTACCGGGTTGCGATCTCACCAAATACTCGACCATTCATCTAGCCCGAAGCAAAATGTGGATACAATCTCAAAGACAGCAGATATCATTAATAAGGAAGTTGGTCGCCATTCCCAGCAGGTTTAATACGGACTTGTCGTACACTGGAGATGTCTTTCTCAACCACCGTCAATTTAATGTGTTAAATTACTTTAATTATGATAATTTATGGATTTGGAAAAGGCGTATGATAGGGTGGATAGGGGGTAATGTGGCAGATGTTGCAAATATATGGAATTGGAGGTAGGTTTTTAAATGCAGTGAAGAGTCTTTACAAGGATAGTGAGGCTCAGGTTAGAGTATTCGGGAGAGAGGGAGGCTATTTCCCAGTAAAAGTAGGCCTTAGACAGGGATGTGTGATGTCACCAAGGTTGTTCAGTATATTTATAGATGGAGTTGTAAGAGAAGTGAATGATCGGGTGTTGGCAAGAGGTTTGGGGTTAAAAGATAAAGAATCTAACACAAAGTAGGAGTTGTCACAGTTACTCTTTGCTGATGACACTGCTTTTGGGAGATTCTGAAGTGAAGTTGCAGAGGTTGGTTGATGAGTTTGGTAGGGTATGTAAAAGAAGGAAATTAAAAATGTATGTAGGAAAAAGTAAGTTGATGAGGATAACAAAAAAATAGGTAATGGAACATTGGATATCAGATTGGAGGGAGGGAGTATGAAGGAGGTGAATGTATTCAGATATTTGGGAGTGGACGTGTCAGCAGGTGGGTCTATGAAAGATAAGGTGAATCATAGAATTGACGAGGGGAAAAAGGTGAGTGGTGCACTGAGGAGTGTGTGGAGACAAAGAACTTTATCCAAGAAAGCAAAGAAGGGAATGTATGAGAGTATAATTATACCAACGCTCTTGTATGGATGTGAGGCATGAGTGATGAATGTTGTAACAAGGAGAACGCTGGAAGTAGTGGAGATGTCATGTCTGAGGGCAGTGTGTGGTGTGAATACAATGCAGAGAATCCGTAGTTTAGAAATTTGGAGGAGGTGTGGGATTACCAAAACTATTATCCAAAGGGCTGAGGAGGGGTTATTGAGATGGTTTGGACATGTAGGGAGGATGGAACGAAATAGAATGACTTCGAAAGTGTACAAATCTGTAGTGGAGGGAAGGCGGGGTAGGGGTCGGCCTAGGAAAGGTTGGAGGGAGAGGATAAAGGAGGTTTGGTGTGCGAGGGGCTTGGACTTCCAGCAAGCATGCATGAGTGTGTTAGATAGGAGCGAATGGAGACAAATGGTTTTTAGGACTTGACGTGCTGTTGGAGTGTGAGCAAGGTAACATTTATGAATGGATTCAGGGAAACCGGCAGGCCGGACTTGATTAGTGGAGATGGGAAGTGCAGTGTCTGCACTTTGAAGGAGGGGTGTTAATGTTGCAGTTTCATAACTGTAGTGTAAGCATAGCTCTGGCAAGACAGTGATGGAGTGAATGATGATGAAAGTTTTTCTTTTTTCCCTTGGTGGGAAACGGCCGATGTATATAAAATAATTTGTTATTATTATAATTGATATTATTATTTTATATTTTATTATTATTCATATTATTATTACTGTTATTGCTTTATTATTATTATTATTATTATTATTATTATTATTATTATTATTATTATTATTATTATTATTAAAATAGCATCACTGCGGACATTTCCGCAGGTATCATTAGCAGGTGTTTCCGGCGCCACAAGGCAGGTGTGAGCAAACACAATAACTTGCTACAACACAGGGACTCCACCGGAACCGCCGTTTTTAACTAACTTGCACTCACACACACACACGCTGGGGGAAAAAACCACCCAATGATTTTTTTTTAATTTGCAGCAAATGTTGTACGCTTAACGATTCTGCGGGATTTAATATACAGCATGTATTTTGTAGACTGCAGTGCCAGTGCTGGTGTAATATTTTGTAGGTTACGAGAACCAACGATGGCGTAATACTCTGCAGGTTACAGAACCAACACTGACATAACATTGAGCAGGTTACAGAAGTTAACACTAACGTAAATTTTCGTAGCTTGCAGAAAGCAACACAGAGAAAATATTATGCAAAATACAGAGCAAACACAGAGCTAATATAATATAAGTTACAGAACCGACACGGAGGTAATATTAATAAGTTACAAAACCAACACTGAGGTAATATTACGTAATTTACAAAATAACACTGAGGTAACACTGTGTACGTTACAAAACCTACACTGACGTTTCAAGACTATATATGACAGAGGGATATATTTACCCATTCTGCTTACAAGTTTTAGGATCTCAAGTGTGTATGTGTGTGTGTGTGTGTGTATGTATGTGTGTGTGTGTGTGTGTGTGTGTGTGTGTGTGTGTGTGTGTGTGTGTGTGTGTGTGTGTGTGTGTGTGTGTGTGTGTGTATGTATGTTTGTGTGTGTGTATGTATGTGTGTGTGTGAGAGAGAGAGAGAGTAAGAATTGTGTGTCCTTCACTTTTACTTTATTTTCTGTGTTGCTACTTGTTTTCCTCTCCCCTCCATCCACATCCTTCCCTTCCTCCCTTCCACTGCTTTCCAACACCTTCCACTCTCTCTCTCCCTCCCATTTCCATCAAAAGAAATCTGAATCAGAGAACGAGTAGTCAGCGTTCTCCCAGAGTGGGAACGAGTGCTGGTAAATCAGCAGAGCAGAATGGGAACGAGTGCTGGTAAATCAGCAGAGCAGAATGGGAACGAGTGCTGGTAAATCAGCAGAGCAGAATGGGAACGAGTGCTGGTAAATCATGCAGAGCAGAATGGGAACGAGTGCTGGTAAATCAGCAGAGCAGAATGGGAACGAGTGTGGTAAATCACAGAGCAGATGGGAACGAGTGCTGGTAAATCAGCAGAGCAGAACGGAAACAAGTTCTGGTAAATCAGCAGAGCAGAATGGGAACGAGTGCTGGTAAATCAGCAGAGCAGAGTGGGAACGAGTGCTGGTAAATCAGCAGAGCAGAGTGGGAACGAGTGCTGGTAAATCAGCAGAGCAGAGTGGGAACGAGTGCTGGTAAATCAGCAGAGCAGAATGGGAACGAGTGCTGGTAAATCAGCTGAGCAGAGTGGGAACGAGAGCTGGCAAATCAGCAGAGCAGAGTGGGAACGAGTGCTGGTAAATCAGCAGAGCAGAATGGGAACGAGTGCTGGTAAATCAGCAGAGCAGAATGGGAACGAGTGCTGGTAAATCAGCAGAGCAGAGTGGGAACGAGTGCTGGAAAATCAGCAGAGCAGAGTGGGAACGAGTGCTGGTAAATCAGCAGAGCAGAGTGGGAACGAGTGCTGGTAAATCAGCAGAGCAGAGTGGGAACCTGTGCTGGTAAATAAGCAGAGCAGAGTGGGAACGAGTGCTGGTAAATCAGCAGAGCAGAGTGGGAACGAGTGCTGGTAAATCAGCACAGTGGGCGGCCTTAACGACAGACACGCTCCAGGATATTTCACAGTCCTGGCATTCCACTCTGCCTAGCCTTGTCCTCCCTCACTCCCTCCTGCGCTCTCTCTCTCTTTCTCTCCAGTCATCCTTCCCTCCCTCCCTTCATCCTTCCCTTCCCAGGTCACCCTCCCTTCCTCCCTTCATCCTTCACTCCCCAGTCCACCTTCTCTCCCTCCATCTTTCCCTCCCCAATCCACCCTCCCTCCCTCCATCCTTCCCTCGCCAGGCCTCTCAGCCTCCCTCCCTCCATCCATCCCTCTCCAGTCCACCCTCCCTCCCTCCCTCCCTCCCTCCATCCATCCATCCCTCCCTCCCCGACCCTGACAGGTGAGCATTTTTCGTGTCCTCGGCTAAGCTACTGCTGCAATGGACGTGATGAACTGTTAATGTGAGACTGTGTGTGCTGTCAGCCTTTTTATTTTTACCATCTATCTACTCATATTAGCCTCCATTCTGCGATACATAATCTGTATGTATATAATACTGCATTTCGTAGCCAATTCTGCAACCTGCTATAAATTTGTTCATTGCATTTTTCACCCATTTATTAATTTTTCTAATTTCTGTACTCTTCCTTCATATTTTACCCAGTTATTCACACCTTGCTTTTATCATTGCATTTAGTAAGTAGTTAATTTACTGATTTATATATATGTGGTGCCGAATAGGTAAAACTTGGACTTTGGCTTAAATAGCAATGCTCTTCTTGCCGAATAAGGCAAGCGAAAGTTTGTGTATGCAATAATTTCGCAAAAATCATTCTGAACCTAACGAAAAAAAGTGTTTCATTGTGTTTGTTTACTATTAAATTATTGTAAACTTATCTAAAATATATGTAGTTGGATTTGGCTAAATTAAATTATTCTTGTTATAATAAGGTTAGATAAGTTTTCTAAGGTTCCTTTGGTACAAAATTATTAATTTTTACATTAACATAAATGAAAAAATATGTCTTTAAACGTATAAGAGAAAAAAATATATGCAAAACAATAGCAAACAAGTGATGTTAACAATGCAAGACAAGCCAAGGGGGATGGAAATCTTTAGCTCAAGTAACTGCATATCTGCAGTCCTGAGTATTTAGAAGATGAAATCAACAAGATATATAACATAGCCATAAAACTGAGATATCCCAGGGATTTTGTTGAGAAGGCCTTACTCTCAGCTAGGAAGACTTTCTACAGACTATCTACCTATTCCATATACTTGCAACATCTGCCACATTGCTCCGCTATCCACTCTATCATATGCCTTTTCTGAATCCATAAATGCAATGAAAACTTTCCTCCCTTTATCTAAATACTGTTCACATTTATGCTTCAATGCAAACACTTGGTCTTCACATCCCCTACCCACTCTATAGCCTCCTTGCTCATCCGCAATCCTACATTCTGTCTTACCTAATACTTTCAATAATAACCCTACTGTATACTTTACCTGGTATACTCAGTAAACTTATTCCCTTATATTTTTTAACAATCTCTTTTGTCCCCCTTCCCTTTATATAAAGGGACTATACATGCTCTCTGCCAATCCCTAGGTACATTCCCCTCTTTCATATATTTATTAAGCAAAAATATCAACCACGCATGCATGAGTGTGTTAGATAGGAGCGAATGGAGACAAATGGTTTTTAGGACTTGACGTGCTGTTGGAGTGTGAGCAAGGTAACATTTATGAATGGATTCAGGGAAACCGGCAGGCCGGACTTGATTCCTGGAGATGGGAAGTGCAGTGTCTGCACTTTGAAGGAGGGGTGTTAATGTTGCAGTTTCATAACTGTAGTGTAAGCATAGCTCTGGCAAGACAGTGATGGAGTGAATGATGATGAAAGATTTTTTTTTTTCCCTTGGTGGGAAACGGCCGATGTATATAAAATAATTTGTTATTATTATAATTGATAATATTATTGTATATTTTATTATTATTCATATTATTATATAACTGTTATTATTTATTATTATTATTATTATTATTATTATTATTATTATTATTATTATTATTAAAATAGCATCACTGCGGACATTTCCGCAGGTATCATTAGCAGGTGTTTCCGGCGCCACAAGGCAGGTGTGAGCAAACACAATAACTTGCTACAACACAGGGACTCCACCGGAACCGCCGTTTTTAACTAACTTGCACTCACACACACACACGCTGGGGGAAAAACCACCCAATGATTTTTTTTTAATTTGCAGCAAATGTTGTACGCTTAACGATTCTGCGGGATTTAATATACAGCATGTATTTTGTAGACTGCAGTGCCAGTGCTGGTGTAATATTTTGTAGGTTACGAGAACCAACGATGGCGTAATACTCTGCAGGTTACAGAACCAACACTGACATAACATTGAGCAGGTTACAGAAGTTAACACTAACGTAAATTTTCGTAGCTTGCAGAAAGCAACACAGAGAAAATATTATGCAAAATACAGAGCAAACACAGAGCTAATATAATATAAGTTACAGAACCGACACGGAGGTAATATTAATAAGTTACAAAACCAACACTGAGGTAATATTACGTAATTTACAAAATAACACTGAGGTAACACTGTGTACGTTACAAAACCTACACTGACGTTTCAAGACTATATATGACAGAGGGATATATTTACCCATTCTGCTTATAAGTTTTAGGATCTCAAGTGTGTATGTGTGTGTGTGTATGTATGTGTGTGTGTGTGTGTGTGTGTGTGTGTGTGTGTGTATGTTTGTGTGTGTGTGTGTATGTGTGTGTGTGTGTGTGTATGTGTGTGTGTGTGTGTGTATGTATGTGTACTCACCTAATTGTACTCACCTAATTGTGGTTGCAGGGGTCGAGACTCAGCTCCTGGCCCCGCCTCTTCACTGATCGCTACTGGATCCTCTCTCTCTCTGCTTCCTGAGCTTTGTCATACCTCTTCTTAAAACTATTATGGTTCCTGCCTCCACTACTTCACTTGCTAGGCTATTCCACTTGCTGACAACTCTGTGACTGAAGAAATACTTCCTAACGTCCCTGTGACTCGTCTGAGTCTTCAGCTTCCAGTTGTGACCCCTTGTCCCTGTTCCCCTCTCTGGAACATCCTATCTCTGTCCACCTTGTCTATTCCCCGCAGTATCTTGTATGTCGTTATCATGTCTCCCCTGACCCTTCTGTCCTCCAGTGTCGTCAGTCCGATTTCCCTTAACCTTTCCTCGTACGACATTCCCTTGAGCTCTGGACTAGCCTTGTTGCAAACCTTTGTACTTCTCTAACTTCTTGACGTGCTTGACCAGGTGTGGTTCCAGACTGGTGCTGCATACTCCAGTATGGGCCTAACATACACAGTGTACAGTGTCTTGAACGATTCCTTATTAAGGTATCGGAACGCTATTCTCAGGTTTGCCAGGCGCCCGTATGCTGCAGCGGTTTATTTGGTTGATGTGTGCCTCCGGTGATGTGCTCGGTGTTATGGTCACCCCAAGGTCTTTCTCCCTGAGTGAGGTCTGTAGTCTTTGTCCACCTAGCCTATACTCCTGTCTGCGGTCTTCTTTGCCCCTCCCCAATCTTCATGACTTTGCATTGGCTGGATTGAATTCGAGAAGCCAGTTACTGGACCACATGTCCAGCCTGTCCAGTCTCTTTGCAGTCCTGCCTCATCCTCGTCCGATTTAATTCTTCTCATCAATTTCACGTCATCTGCGAACCGGGACACTTCAGAGTCTATTCCTACCATCATGTCGTTCACATATATCAAAAATAGCACTGGTCCTAGAACTGACCCCTGTGGGACCCCACTCGTAACAGGCACCCACTGTGATAACCTCTTCACGTAACAGACTCGTTGCTGCCTCCCTGTCAGGTATTCCCTTATCCATTGCAGTGCCCTCCCTTTTACGTGCGCCTGATCCTCCTGCTTCTGCACTAATCTCTTGTGGGAACTGTGTCAAAGCCTTCCTGCAGTCTAGGAAAACGCAATCTACCCACCCCTCTCTCTCTCGTGTCTTACTTCTGTTAACTTGTCATAAAACTCCAGGAGGTTTGTGATACAAGATTTGCCTTCCATGAACCCATGCTGGTTTTCATTTATAATCTTGTTCCTTTCCAGTGTTCGACCACTCTCCTCCTGATAATCTTCTCCATGACTTTGCACACAATACATGTCAGAGACACAGGTCTGTAGTTTAGTGCCTCGTTTCTGGTTCCTTTCTTAAATATGGGGACTACATTAGCTGTCTTCCATTTCTCAGGTAGTTTTCCAGTTTCAAGGATGTGTTGAAGATTGTGGTTAGAGGCACGCACAGCATCTCTGCTCCTTCTCTAAGGACCCATGGGGAGTATGTCCGGTCCATCGCCTTTGAGGTGTCAAGGTCACTTAAGAGCTTCTTCACCTCCTCCTCAGTTGTTCGTATGTCATCCAACACTTGTTGGTATATTCCCTCTTGATGTTCCTTTCTGTGCTGTCTTCCCACAGCCCTTCCTGTCTCTACTGTAAAAACTTCCTTAAATCTCCTGTTCAGCTCCTCACATACCTCCTGATCATTTCTTGTGAGTTCTCCACCTTCTGTCCTTAATCTGATCACCTGGTCTTTGACTGTTGTCTTCCTCCTGATGTGGCTATACAACAGTTTCGGGTCAGTCTTGATTCTCGATGCTATGTCATTTTCATACTGTCGCTGGGCCTCCCTCCTTACCTGTGCGTACTCATTCCTGGCTCTGCGACTGATCTCCCTATTTTCGTGTGTTCTCTGCCTTCTGTACTTTTTCCATTCTCTATTGCATTTTGTTTTTGCCTCCTTACACCGTCGGGTAAACCAGGGGCTCGTTCTGGTCTTCCCGTTGTTACTGTTGCCCTTGGGAATAAACCTTTCCACTGCCTCCTTGCATTTTGTTGTTACATATTCCATCATTTCATTTACTGGCTTTCCTGCCAGTTCACTGTCCCACTGGACCTCCCGTAGGAAGTTCTTCAACCCTATGTAGTCCCCTCTATTATAGTCAGGCTTTTCCCATTCATCTCCTGTTATTCTCTCCACTTGCAGTTCTACTATGTATTCAAAGCACAGAACCACGTGGTCGCTAGCTCCTAGGGACTCTCATACTTGATGTCCTCAATATCTGAGCTGCCCAGGGTGAACACAAGGTCCAATCTTGCTGGTTCATCCTCCCCTCTCACTCTGGTAGTGTCCTTAACATGTTGGTGATGAGGTTTTTCCAGCACCACGTCCAACATCCTGGCTTTCCATGTTTCGGGACCCCCATGTGGCTCCAGGTTTTCCCAGTCAATCTCCCTGTGGTTGAAATCCCCCATAACCAGCAACTTTGCTCTGCTGGAGTGAGCTCTTCTTCCACCTCAGCAAGTGTGTCCACCATTGCTCTGTTGCTCTCTTCATATTCCTCTCTGGCCTCCTGCAGTTCTGTGGTGGATTATACATCACTGCAATGACCACTTTGTGTTCCCCAGACTGAAGTGTACCTGCTATGTAGTCCTTTCTCCCGTCTCATCTATTCCTTCCATTTTCTCGAATTTCCATCTGTTTTTTACGAGCAGAGCAACCCCACCTCCCCCCCTGCCCCTTCTATCTTTCCTCATGATCTGGTATCCTGGTGGGAAGATTGCATCTGTTATTGTCTCCATGAGTTTTGTTTCTGTAACTGCTATGATGTCTGGGGACTTCTCATTGATTCTTTCTTGCTATTCCTCATGTTTATTCGTTAATCCATCTGCATTTGTGTACCAAACCTTCAACTTCTGTTCTAATACTGTAACTGTGGTGCGAGGGGTGGAAACAGAGCGATCGGTGTGTGATGGTTGGTTTGGATTGTTCAGTTGCCTTGGGGGTGTCGTGGCTGGAGTCCTTCTGCAGGTGTTTCTGGGGGTGCACTTGTCCTTCCATTTGATCCTGGATTATTCTGCTCTCCTTTTTCGTTTCCTCCCATTTCTCCTTTCGTTTTTGAACTCTCTCTTTCATTGTCTTCCTTTCGTCCTGTGTTCTGTCTCGCTCGAGGTACACACTCCGGAACTTCTGCTTGCCTCTCAGCCGTGCTTTCTCCTGCAGGATCATGGTTCGGGTTGATTCTGCCTTGAAAATTACTTTGAGAGGCCGATTCCTTTTCTTTGTGAACCACCCAATTCTCCGAAAATTTGCCACCTGGGTCATGTCCCCCTCGCCTATCACCTTCATGATATCTTCAATCGCTTTTTTCTCCTCCTGCTTTCTTTCATCATAAGTTTCCCCTTTAGCTTCGTCTAGCCCATAGACAAACACGGATCTTTCCCTTTCCACCTCCCACTGTGACTCCCATTGCATCCTCTGATGTGTTTTAGTTCCTTCCCGTGGATGTTCCTTCCTTCAGTCCCTTCCCTAGTTATTGCCCCTATGCTTCTTGGTTTATCCTTCCTGCTCACCTGCTCCTGGCCCCCACAGGTATCTGGTAAGGTCCTTGCACGTGTCCTAGTTCCTTCAATGTCTTCCAACCTCTCATTCTGTGTGTGTGTGTGTGTGTGTGTGTGTGTGTGTGTGTGTGTGTTTTGTGTGTGTGTATGTGTTTTGTGTGGTTTGTTGTATGTATGTGTGTGTGTGTGTGTGTGTGTGTGTACTCACCTAGTTGTACTCACCTAGTTGAGGTTGCGGGGGTCGAGTCCGAGCTCCTGGCCCCGCCTCTTCACTGATCGCTACTAGGTCACTCTCCCTGAGCCGTGAGCTTTATCATACCTCTGCTTAAAGCTATGTATGGATCCTGCCTCCACTACATCGCTTCCCAAACTATTCCACTTACTGACTACTCTGTGTGTGTGTGTGTATGTATGTTTGTGTGTACTCACCTATTTGTGGTTGCAGGGGTCGAGTCCTAGCTCCTGGCCCCGCCTCTTCACCGGTTGCTACTAGGCCCTCTCTCTCCCCGCTCCATGAGCTTTATCAAACCTCGTCTTAAAACTGTGTATGGTTCCTGCCTCCACTACGTCATTTTCTAGGCTATTCCACTGCCTTACAACTCTATGACTGAAGAAATACTTCCTACTATCTCTCTGACTCATTTGTGTCTTCAACTTCCAATTGTGGCCTCTTGTTTCTGTGTCCCCTCCCTGGTCCACCTTGTCTATTCCACGCAGTATTTTATATGTCGTTATCATGTCTCCCCTGACCCTCCTGTCCTCCAGTGTCGTCAGGCCGATTTCCCTTAATCTTTCTTCATAGGACATTCCCCTTAGCTCTGGAACTAACCTTGTTGCAAACCTTTGTACTTTCTCTAGTTTCTTGACGTGCTTTATCAAGTGCGGGTTCCAAACAGGTGCTGCATACTCCAGTATGGGCCTGACATACACGGTGTACAGTGTCTTGAATGATTCCTTACTAAGGTATCGGAATGCTGTTCTCAGGTTTGCCAGGCGCCCATATGCTGCAGCAGTTATCTGATTGATGTGTGCTTCCGGAGACATGCTCGGTGTTATACTCACCCCAAGATCTTTCTCCTTGAGTGAGGTTTGCAGTCTTTGGCCACCTAGCCTATACTCTGTCTGTGGTCTTCTGTGCCCTTCCCCTATCTTCATGACTTTGCATTTGGCAGGATTAAATTCGAGAAGCCATTTGCTGGACCAGGTGTCCAGTCTGTCCAGGTCACTTTGAAGTCCTGCCTGGTCCTCATCAGATATAATTCTCCTCATTAACTTCACATCATCTGCAAACAGGGACACATCTGAGTCTAACCCTTCCGTCATGTCGTTCACATATACCAAAAATAGCACTGGTCCTAGGACCGACCCCTGTGGGACCCCGCTCGTCACAGGTGCCCACTGTGATACATCATTACGTACCATGACTCGTTGTTGCCTCCCTGTCAGGTATTCTCTGATCCATTGCAGTGCCCTTCCTGTTATATGCGCCTGATGCTCTAGCTTCTGCACTAATCTCTTGTGAGGAACTGTGTCAAAGGCGTGTGTGTGTGTATGTGTGTGTGTGTGTGTGTCTATGTATGTGTGTGTGTGTGTGTATGTATGTTTGTGTGTGTGTGTGTGTGTGTGTGTGTGTGTGTGTGTGGTGTGTGTGTGTATGTTTGTGTGTGTGTATGTATGTGTGTGTGAGAGGAGAGAGAGAGTAAGAATTGTGTGTCCTTCACTTTTACTTTATTTTCTGTGTTTGCTACTTGTTTTCCTCTCCCCTCCATCCACATCCTTCCTTCCTCCCTTCCACTGCTTTCCAACACCTTCCACTCTCTCTCTTCCCTCCCATTTCCATCAAAAAGAAATCTGAATCAGAGAACGAGTAGTCAGCGTTCTCCCAGAGTGGGAACGAGTGCTGGTAAATCAGCAGAGCAGAATGGGAACGAGTGCTGGTAAATCAGCAGAGCAGAATGGGAACGAGTGCTGGTAAATCAGCAGAGCAGAATGGGAACGAGTGCTGGTAAATCAGCAGAGCAGAATGGGAACGAGTGCTGGTAAAAAATCAGCAACAGAGCAGAATGGGAACGAGTGCTGGTAAATCAGCAGAGCAGAATGGGAACGAGTGCTGGTAAATCAGCAGAGCAGAATGGGAACGAGTGCTGGTAAATCAGCAGAGCAGAATGGAAACAATGCTGGGAACGACTGGTAAATCAGCAGAGCAGAATGGGAACGAGTGCTGGTAAATCAGCAGAGCAGAATGGGAACGAGTGCTGGTAAATCAGCAGAGCAGAATGGGAACGAGTGCTGGTAAATCAGCAGAGCAGAATGGGAACGAGTGCTGGTAAATCAGCAGAGCAGAGTGGGAACGAGTGCTGGAAAAATCAGCAGAGCAGAGTGGGAACGAGTGCTGGTAAATCAGCAGAGCAGAGTGGGAACGAGTGCTGGTAAATCAGCAGAGCAGAGTGGGAACGAGTGCTGGTAAATCAGCAGAGCAGAGTGGGAACGAGTGCTGGTAAATCAGCACACGCTCCAGGATATTTCACAGTCCTGGCATTCCACTCTGCCTAGCCTTGTCCTCCCTCATTCCCTCCTCCGCTCTCTCTCTCTTTCTCTCCAGTCATCCTTCCCTCCCTCCCTTCATCCTTCCCTCCCCAGGTCACCCTCCCTTCCTCCCTTCATCCGTCCCTCCCCAGTCCACCTTCTCTCCGTCCATCTTTCCCTCCCCAATCCACCCTCCCTCCCTCCATCCTTCCCTCCCCAGTCCTCTCAGCCTCCCTCCCTCCCCCATCCTTCCCTCTCCAGTCCACCCTCCCTCCCTCCCTCCCTCCATCTTTCCCTCCCTCCCCGACCCTGACAGGTGAGCATTTTTCGTGTCCTCGGCTAAGCTACTGCTGCAATGGACGTGATGAACTGTTAATGTGAGACTGTGTGTGCTGTCAGCCTTTTTATTTTTACCATCTATCTACTCATATTAGCCTCCATTCTGCGATAGATAATCTGTGTGTATATAATACTGCATTTCGTAGCCAATTCTGCAACCTGCTATAAATTTGTTCATTGAATTTTTCACCCATTTATTCATTTTTCTAGTTTCTGTACTCTTCCTTCATATTTTACCCAGTTATTCACACCTTGCTTTTATCATTGCATTTGGTAAGTAGTTAATTTACTGATTATATATATGTGGTGCCGAATAGGTAAAACTTGGGACTTTGGCTTAAATAGCAATGCTCTTCTTGCCGAATAAGGCAAGCGAAAGTTTGTGTATGCAATAATTTCGCAAAAATCATTCTGAACCTAACGAAAAAAAGTGTTTCATTGTGTTTGTTTACTATTAAATTATTGTAAACTTATCTAAAATATATGTAGTTGGATTAGGCTAAATTAAATTATTCTTATTATAATAAGGTTAGATAAGTTTTCTCAGGTTCTTTGGTACAAAATTATTATTTTTTACATTAACATAAATGAAAAAATATGTCTTTAAACGTATAAGAGAAAAAAATATATGCAAAACAATAGCAAACAAGTGATGTTAACAATGCAAGACAAGCTAAGGGGGATGGAAATCTTTAGCTCAAGTAACTGCATATCTGAAGTCCTGAGTATTTAGAAGATGAAATCAACAAGATATATAACATAGCCATAAAACTGAGATATCCCAGGGATTTTGTTGAGAAGGCCTTACTCTCAGCTAGGAAGACTTTCTACAGACTATCTACCTATTCCATATACTTGCAACATCTGCCACATTGCTCCGCTATCCACTCTATCATATGCCTTTTCTGAATCCATAAATGCAATGAAAACTTTCCTCCCTTTATCTAAATACTGTTCATATTTATGCTTCAATGCAAACACTTGGTCTTCACATCCCCTACCCACTCTATAGCCTCCTTGCTCATCCGCAATCCTACATTCTGTCTTACCTAATACTTTCAATAATAACCCTACTGTATACTTTACCTGGTATACTCAGTAAACTTATTCCCTTATATTTTTTTACAATCTCTTTTGCCCCCCTTCCCCTTATATATAGGGACTATACATGCTCTCTGCCAATCTCTAGGTACCTTCCCCTCTTTCATATATTTATTAAACAAAAATATCAACCACTCCAAAACTATATCCCCCCCCCCTGCTTTTAACATTTCTGTCATGATCCCATCAGTTCCAGCTGCTTTACCCACTTTCATTCTACGTAATGTCTCACGCACCTCCCCCACACTCACATCCTGCTCTTCTTCACTCCTAAATGATGGTATACCTCCCTGGCCAGTGCATGAAATTACCGCTTCCCTTTCTTCATCGACATTTAAAAGTTCCTCAAAATATTCTTGCCATCTACCTAATACCTCCCTCTCCCCATCTACTAACTCCTCTACTCTGTTTTTAATTGACAAATCCATTCGTTTCCTAGGCTTCCTTAACTTGTTTATCTCACTTCAAATTTTTTTCTTATTTTCAGCAAAATTTCTTGACAGTGTCTCTCCCATTTTTTCATCTGCTCTCCTTTTGCATTCTCTCGCCACTCTCTTCACCTTTCTTTTACTCTCCATATACTCTGCTCTTCTTATAACACTTCTGCTTTGTAAAAACCTCTCATAAGCTACCGTTTTCTCTTTTATCACACCCTTTACTTCATCATTCCACCAATCAATCCTCTTTCCTCTTGCACCCACCCTCTTATAACCACAAACTTCTACCCCACATTCTAATACTGCATTTTTAAAACTATCCCAACCCTCTTCAACCCCCCCACTACTCATACTTCCATTAACCCACCTTTCTGCCAATAGTTGCTTATATCTCACCCGAATTTCGTCCTACCTTAGTTTATACACTTTCACTTCTCTCTTACCTGCTGTTGCCATTTTCCTTTTGTCGCATCTACCTCTTACTCTAACTGTAGCTGCAACTAAATAATGATCCGATATATCAGTTGCCCCTCTATAAACATGTACATCCTGGAGCCTACCCATCAACCTTTTATCCACCAATACATAATCTAAACAACTACTTTCATTACCTGCTATATCATACTTTTATATTTATTTAACCTCTTTTTCATAAAATATGTATTATTTATTACCAAACCTATTTCTACACATAGCTGTATTAAAGGCTCCCCATTTTCATTTACCCCTGGCACCCCAAATTTACCTACTACTCCCTCCACAACATTTTTACCCACTTTAGCATTGAGATCCTCAACCACAAGTACTCTCTCACCTGGTTCAAAACTCCCCACGCACCCACTCAACATTTCCCAAAATCTCTCTCTCTCCTCTACACTTCTCTCTTCTCCAGGTGCATACACGCTTACTATAACCCACTTTTGACATCCAACCCTTATTTTACACCACATAATCCTTGCATTTATACATTTATATTCCCTTTTTTCCTGCCATAACTTAACCTTCACATTATTGCTACTCCTTTAGCTATAACTCTATTTGAAACCCCTGACTTAATCCCATTTATTTCTCCCTACTGAAACTCTCCCACCCCCTTCAGCTTTGTTTCACTTAAAACCAGGACATCCAGCTTCTCATTCATAACATCCACAATCATCTCTTTCTTATCATTTGCACAACATCCACGCACATTCAGACTTCCCACTTTGACAATTTTCTTATTATTATTCTTTTTAGTAATCTTTACAGGAAAAGGGGTTACTAGCCCATTGTTCCCGGCATTTTAGTTGACTTTTACAACACGCATGGCTTACGGAGGAAAGATTCTTATTCCACTTCCCCATGGATATAAAAGGAAAAGTAATACGAACCAGAACTATTATGATAAAATCAAAGAAAACTCAGATGAGTGTGTGTACATAAACGTAATATATATATATATATATATATATATATATATATATATATATATATATTTATATATATATATATATATATATATATATATATATATATATATATATATAATATATATATATATATATATATATATATATATATATATATATATATATATATATATATTATATATATAATATATATATTTAACATATATTTATTAACATATCTGCCATTTTCCACCAAGGCAGGGTGGGCCGAATAAGAAAATCTTCCATCATTCACTCTATCACTGTCCTGCCAAAGGTATGCTTACACTACAGCTATAAAACTCTGTGTGTGTGTGTGTGTGTGTGTGTGTGTGTGTGTATGTGTGTGTGTGTGTGTGTGTGTGTGTGTGTGTGTGTGTGTGTGTGTGTGTGTGTGTGTAAATGAACCACAAGGGTTAGAAATAGAGCTTGAGGTCTTTCGATTCTTGAAGGAAACCTTCGTTAGGTCAGGTAATTGAACTATGACTGAAGACATTTACATTTTTGAAGCAATAAGGTGCAGGGGTAAGTTTGTATACATACACGAATATATATAATACATCTACACATGTCCATACATACAATGCAGATACACTATTCGTATTAGCATAGTACACTTAGACACACTTCTATGACCATGGCATAACGGATACATATTATACATACAGTCGAGGTGGTACGTCAGGCTACATGATACCTACACACAGATAACATAAAACCCCATCATCATTACAATACTACACTACATGCATACACGACATACACTACACACACATACATGCATACATACATACATACATACATACGTACATACATACATACACACATACATACACACATAAATACACACATGCATACACACATACATACACACATACATACACACATACACACATACATACACACATACATACACACATACATACATACATACATTCATACATACATACATACATACATACATACATACATACATACATACATACATACATACATACATACACACATATGTATATACATCATCCTCTTTCCCAGAGGCATCCACATGCACAAGCATTTCCTCTTCGGATCGCAACACCGAGTTTTGAAAAAGAAAGTTGGGCACTCTGTGCTTCCTGGAGCAAATGACAAATTTGTCACCCATCTCCTAAAGTAAGTTAAGCGGACCCTTGCCCAATTCTCCAAGGGTCGCCGACTCCATTGTAACGAAGTTATATGATTGTGTCATGCCATTGTACAAGTTGATCTCCTGGGTCTCTCTACTACTAACAGCACCACCTCCTTGTCCTTCGGTTTATCGTAGGTAGGTGCCGGCGATTGTAGACGCTCAAGTGAAGTTCCATGCTATCAGCTTACTATGTTTCCAAGGTAGCATGGTGACTCCATCCGGGCGATTCTGACTGCATTACGGCATTACGGTGATATTTTCAATCCAGACCTTGCTTGAAAATATCGCTTACCTATTTGTATCATGCATTCTTTCTTTCTGCATCAGACACACCTATGTTAGGCGATAATTCAGAAAACTAGTGATAAGCTAGAACTGTGTTAATAGCTTGAGGATCATGAAGAGTGCCCAAAGAGGAATTAAGGACAGACAAGAGGAAATCCCCGGCATGTGGTACCTTCATTTCTAAGTGGTGCGCTTCGTGTTATTTTTTAGGCATGTCAAATAACGTTAGGGCAGTTTTGTCCACAATGGAGGTGTCCCAGTGGGACTGTTTGTGGTCTTTAGACAGCCCGGTGTGCTTGATGAGTCTGCAACGACATCTCGGTGACCTTCTCCTTCACTGAACTTTTGGTCTGTGAATTCCTAATATTATCCGTTTCGTCGTTCGAACTCTTAGTCTCGCAGTCTCACTGTAAATGTTGCTTGATCTCACTAGTCATCAGGCAGATTTAGTTAGTACTTTCCTGAATATTACTTGAAATTTTTCGTTATATTCACTCAGTTTTTAACTATCAATAGGCGGTGCAACCCTCTGAGAAAATATGTAAGTTTGAGCAAGGTTAGATACCTTGCTAGAACTTAGCAGTCACTGTGGGCTTCCTAATCACTTGTTATTTGCTCCGTTCTCTTCAGATTATTCGTTTTTTTTCCTCGAGGACTGTGTTATTAGCTTGTTGACCCAAAGGCACTTTCAGTAGAATATTGTTTGTAGAGAGTAAGGGTAATGACCGAGGTTTCTGTTAAGATGACTCTAACAAATGTAATGACTGGCTAATTGGTCGAGATGATTTCACATTTGGAAGGGATGAAGACGAATTCCAGGTGAGTCGAAAAAACTGTAAAGTATTGCACAAGGGAGTTGCGGAGACTTGAACCTGGGGCATGCAGGAATGTGGAGGATTCAGCAGATACATACTCATTGGTTCGAATCTTCTGACACACACACACACACGCACACATACACACACACACACACACACACACACACACACACACACACACACACACACACACACACACACACACACACACACACACACACACACACACTGAAACTCATACATACTATCCATCTGGGTAAAGAAAAGTGTACGTAGCAGATTCCATACACAGTTTTAAGATTAAGCATGGAACCTGCAATAGCGTTTGACCGTTCATGAGTAGGTTGAAAAGTGAAGCCAGCAGACTTTACCCTTGCAACTAAAACTAACGTGTACACACACTCGCCAACTAGATAAAAAAAAAATACGTCAAACGAGGATCGCCACCTCCGCACAATCCACTTTTGGTATACTAACTCAGTTGTGTATACGTATCTCCTAGTGTGTATACGCTTAGAGTTTAAGTTAATATAATAGAGATTAACCTTTTCTTGTTTGGTAATGTACAAGGAGTTGTAGTACAGCGCCTGAGACATGGGAGGTAACCATGTTAGATCTAGCTCCGTGAATCAAGGGCCTATCCGCGGCATCAAGGGACCTTAGTTTGCTAAGAGCGGAGGTAAACACAGAGAGGCTGAAGGACTTGCTCAGACTCAGAGATGGTGTTACCAAGGTGAAGCAGCGCAGAGTAAAGCGAGTCTCTAAGCTATCTTCAACAAGGTGTGTTTTAACAGGGAGAAGTGAGGAGGAAGAAGTTGAGCAGGGGGAGCAGGAGGAAGAAGTTGAGCAGGGGGAGCAGGAGGAAGAAGTTGAGCAGGGGAAGTAGGAAGAGGAAGAAAAGTAATAAGACATGCCAGTAAGAGGAGTGATAAGAAACAGTAGTAAGACAATGAAGAGAAAGAGTAATTTAAAGGGTAAGAGAAGGAGTAAGAGCAGGAGAAATGGGCGTAGGAGAAGGAGGATGAGGAGGAAGTATATGGTCAGGTTATGGGGATGGAGGAACTTTGATAAAGATGAGTGCGGATGTTATAAAAAATAAAAAAAAAAGAACAATGCACCATGTGTGAAGAGATGACAAAAAAAAAAAAACTCAATGACTGGAAGAAAGAAATTTGGTGTTGCGGGAAGGAGGAAGAAAGGGAGGGAGGGAGGAAGGGAGGGAGGGAGGAAGGGAAGGAGGGGGGAAGGGAGAGAGGGGAGGAAGGGAGGGAGGGAAGAAGGGAGGAGGAAGGAAGGAAGGGAGGGAGGAAGGGAGGGAGGAACGGAGGAAGGAAAGGAGGGGGAAGGGAGAGAGGAGAGGAAGGGAGGGAGGGAAGAAGGGAGGGAGGAAGGAAGGAAGGGAGGAAGGGAGGGAGGAAGGGAGGGAGGAAGGGATGGAGGGAGGAAGGAAGGGGGAAAGGAAGGGAGGAAGGGAGGGAGGAAGGGAGGGAGGAAGGGGTGGAGGAAGGGAGGGAGGAAGGAAGGAAGGGAGGGAGGAAGGGAGGGAAGCTAAGACTAAGGAGGCTCAGAGTTGAATGAAAGAATGTGAGAAATATGGAAGTGGAATGAAAGAAATTGAGAAAGATGAAGGTGGGATGAAAGAATATAAGGAACAGTAAGAGGTGTAATGTAATAACAAAAGTACGGAGGAACACCACCAAAGGCCTTCCGGCCCATACTTGGCAGGTTCTTCTCAGTTTCCGACTGACTAACAGAAATATTTGTCCACTAACAGAAATCTCAAGACTACCCAAGGATCAGCTTAGAAAGACTTACTAACTCGTGCTCTGAAAGTACCACTCAGATCCAACCTATTTTTTAAACTGCTCGATGTTTTAGCTTCCGTAACGCTTCTAGACAGGTTATGGATTACACACATGTGAAACATCTGGGTATCTTTACTGGCAGTCGTTTCGCCTGTCAATGACAATGCCTTCCTCTGCTGCACGTCCTCTGACTCCAGTACATACTCACCAATCTTCCCGCCTGTGCCTCAGATTCTTTAAGACTACGGTGCTCCTCACCTGGCTGGAAGAGACTCGAACCTACGAACCTTGGAACAAGGTGGCTGCCTTGGATCAAAGTCTAGCGCAAGCTGGACTCCAAGGTATTGGTCCAGTGTGGGTAGATTAGTAAAGCACTGCGTATCTTGTTCCAAGCTTCGTAGGTTCGAGTCTCCTTCAGCCAGAGATCAGTGTTTGTGTATATTTCGCCTGCTCTTGCGAATTCCTTGCATTGTTAAAAATCTCTAGTAAGGCTGATGCATGCAGGGGATGAGATGAAAAGGTGTAAGCCTTCTCCCTGAAAGCTGGCTGCCTTGGATCAAAGTCTAGCGCAAGCTGGACTCCTAGGTATTGGTCTAGTATGTGTGGTGTGTGTGTGTGTGTGTGTGTGTGTGTGTGTGTGTGTGTGTGTGTGTGTGTGTGGAGGGGGAGGGGGACCCATAGCCTCGGAGAAATGGATCTCTCCGTATATTGTACTGATAAAGCCACTGGATGTCGAAACGTCTACAAGTGAAGCTACCCAGATGTTTCCCATGTGTCTGCTGCATCATCTCGTCGGTACTACATACCACTGATGTACAACTAGAGAGATTGTTCCATTCATCAACGACTTTATTACCGAGCAAGTACTTCCCCTGCATCCTTACTGAACCTGAACTTATCAACCCTTATTCCATTATTTCGAGTTTTCTCTTGGAGGGATATCCACGGTAACTTATTTTTTATCTCCTTTATTTATGCCCATCTTCTGCCTTAACACTTATGCTCAGTAACAACACACATGAAAACACAAAATCGGAAGATTAATTGATCTGTATATTTCGATCCACTTCGGGGATCCTCTTCAGTTCTGTTAGGCTTCCTCTCATTCTACGTCGGAGGTGGTATGTGAGAATATGAAGAGAAAGACAAAGGTGGAATGTAAGAATGTAAAGGAAAAGACATAAAATGTAAGAGGAAAATGGATATTACAGAAGGATTGAAGAAAGAGAGGAAATCATCATTCGTCGTCGCCGCCGCCGCCGCCGCCGCTGCCGCCGCCGCCGCCGCCGCCGCCGCTGCCGTCACCACTGCAACCACCACTACTGCAACCACCACCACTGCAACCACCACTACTGCAACCACCACTACTGCAACCACCACTACTGCAACCACCACTACTGCAACCATCACTACTGCAACCACCACTACTGCAACCACCACTACTGCAACCACCACTACTGCAACCACCACTACTGCAACCACCACTACTGCAATCCACCACTACTGCAACCACCACTACTGCAACCACCACTACTGCAACCACCACTACTGCAACCACCACTACTGCAACCACCACTACTGCAACCACCACTACTGCAACCACCACTACTGCAACCACCACTACTGCAACCACCACTACTGCAACCACCACTACTGCAACCACCACTACTGCAACCACCACTACTGCAACCACCACTACTGCAGCCATCACCACTACAACCACCGCCACCGCTGGAATCTCCACTACTGCAGCCATCACCACTGCAACCACCACCACTGCAATCTCCACTACTGCAGCCATCACCACTGCAACCACCACCACTGCAATCTCCACTACTGCAGCCATCACCACTGCAACCACCACCTCTGCAACTGCCACTACTGCAACCATCACCACTGCAACCACCACCACCGCTACAATCTCCACTACTGCAGCCATCACCACTGCAACCACCACCACTGCAATCTCCACTACTGCAGCCATCACCACTGCAACCACCACCACTGCAATCTCCACTACTGCAGCCATCACCACTGCAACCACCACCACTGCAATCTCCACTACTGCAGCCATCACCACTGCAACCACCACCTCTGCAACTGCCACTACTGCAACCATCACCACTGCAACCACCACCACTGTAACCACCACAACTGCAGCCGCCCCCACTGCAACCACCACTGCAACCACCACTACTGCAGCCATCACCACTGCAACCACCACCACCACTGCAACCGCCACTACTGCAGCCATCACCACTGCAGCCACCACCACTGC
Organism: Cherax quadricarinatus; assembly: GCF_026875155.1. NCBI lineage: Eukaryota > Metazoa > Arthropoda > Malacostraca > Decapoda > Parastacidae > Cherax > Cherax quadricarinatus. The sequence goes on along the minus strand of NC_069407.1, from coordinate 41,563,992 downwards.
AACCATCACCACTGCATCAGCCACCACCTTCTTACTGCGGCTATCAGCTTGATGAAGAGAGAAAGCACTCAGACATAAGATAAAGACGACTTACTGCCACTTTCATCCACTAATTTACCAGACTACAAACGACACACTTCCTGAGTAGCTCCTCCTCCTCTTCCTCCTCCTCTTCCTCCTCCTCTTCCTCCTCTTCCTCTTCCTCCTCCTCCTCTTCCTCCTTCTTTTCTTTACACACACGCCACTGCAGCTGTCTTCTTTTATGTGGAGTAGACTTCATGATGTCCTTGACATCATGAATGACGTGGATTCAACCGATGGGTCAGACATTAGCTGTGCTGGTTGGGACATCAGAATTCCTGGAGGAGACATCACACATGTTAGTCGCTGGCGATGTTCCATTAATCCCCCTCCATCTACTTAAAAAAATCTTTTCTTTGCGAGATAGTCTATTTACGAGATATTTCGTTTTTTTCTCGGAAAGTGGAAGGTGAGGGAGAGTGTTCCATTGAAAGTGGAAGGCGAGGGAGAGTGTTCCACTGAAAGTGGAAGGCGAGGGAAAGTGTTCCACTGAAAGTGGAAGGCGAGGGAGAGTGTTCCACTGAAAGTGGAAGGCGAGGGAGAGTGTTCCACTGAAAGTGGAAGGCGAAGGGGCGTGTTGCACTTTAAAGTGAATGGTAACAAAGAGTGTTCCACTTCGGCGACATCAAGTCGACGAAACTGGCAGAAACTGCATCAGAGGATAATAGTTTTTGTTCACAGATTTTAAGCGACTGTGTGTGTGTGTGTGTGTGTGTGTGTGTGTGTGTGTGTGTGTGTGTGTGTGTGTGTGTGTGTGTGTGTGTTGTGTGTGTGTGTGTATGTGCGTGTGTGTGTGTGTGTGTGACGTATATCCTAAAGGCCTTATGATTAACATCCATATTTACTTGTCCTGCCCAGTGTCGCCTGAGGATCTTTCATCAGACAATCTGATTCTCTCTGCCGCGTCCGATCCTCTGAGTATCTTCTCTCCTCTTACTATGCATCTTCCTCACGAAAGGACGCGCAGAGAGAAATCGCTTAACACCTATTCAGTTGGTAGTAACCAACGCCGAGCCTCAGGACAGAGGTAACTTGTGGAACACTCTCAGCTGAGGTACAGTGTCAAATACTTTGTTTTCTTGGCAGACTAAAGTACATTCTTCTGTTTCTACCGTGATCTCCGAAGCTATGGCAAGGGTTTTCCAGCAGGCCCAAGATCCATGATTTCCTGAATTTTAAGATCAACAAGAAAAACAACAACACTAACAACAGCAACAACAACAATAATGATAATAATTATAATTATAATAATAATCATAGTAATAATAATAACAGTACTACTGCTACTACTAAAACTAGTATTACTACTACTACTAGTACTACTACTACTACTACTACTACTACTACTACTACTACTACTACTACTACTACTACTACTACTACTACTGCTCTACTACTACTGCTACTACTACTTACTACTACTATTACTACTACTACTACTACTACTACTACTACTACTACTACTACTACTACTACTACTACTACTACTACTACTACTACTACTACTACTACTACTAATATACATACATACTATACTATACTACTAATAATAATAATAATAATAATCTCATTCCCACCAAAAAATCGTATTCCTCAGAGCATTATCGTCACAGCATTCCGTAACACTAGGAATAAAAGTGAATTTCACACTCAAAGCTTGTTCCTTTGTGTTAGAAATTGCATTAGGTGAAACTGGCAACGTGCTCCTCCTGTCACTGCTGCACAATCTTGTTATATATATATATATATATATATATATATATATATATATATATATATATATATATATATATATATATATATATATATATATATATATATATATATATTCCATGTGGTTATATATATGTGTATATTCCATGTGGTTATATATTCTCTCTGAGTTAACTTAATTCATCCTCTGAAGAACATTATTAGCCACTCAGCACTTAATTTCGTCTTGCTGAGGATGAATGTTAGACTGTTTAAGAATGTATAAACATGACTCCTGGCTCTCTACGACCCCTCGCTAGTACCCCTATCCCACGACCCCCATCCTACGACCCCCGCCTCAGTAACGATCACCCAAATGACTTGACGCTCCACAGCACAACGACTCTCAGTTCTTAATGACTCCCACAACACAATGCTCCTCCTGGCCATTAATGACCCCCACCCAACAACGACCCTCACCTATGAACGACGCCCGCTCAACAATGACCCAACCCAACAACGACCCCAAACCTAACAACGACCCCAAACCTAACAACGACCCCACCCAACAACGACTCTCACCCAACAACAACCGTGCTCAAGAACGATTCATGCAACCCATATCGACTTCCCCCGATAACGACCTCTTACATCTACCCCCCTTCAACGACCCCTTCTGAAGGCCCTTGCAAAGTGCTATGCAAGGCCTGCATTAACGCTTACTGGAGAGTTAGCAGCTTGTGTGCTAACTCTCTGTCAGTCAAAGCACATTCACCATACTGCTGTCAGTAATTGTCAGTTCTTTCTCTCTCTCTCTCTCTCTCTTTTACACATGGTTTGACAAGGTTAAGGATCCCTAGCTTTATTGACAAGCTAAGAGCTCTTACCTACATCAGCTCATTTGAAAACAATTTCATTGTCATGAAACATACAAGTAGGGAAGAGGATGAAGTTGGAGCCATCTGTGGGCCAGCATTTTCATCTGATCAACTGACTTGATCT
>NC_069407.1:41526217-41556217 GCF_026875155.1 Cherax quadricarinatus | reverse complement strand
CCACAGCCTTTTCTTGGTCAAGCGATTTAAGAAGGAAATGCACCTCCTCCTGCCTTATTGTCACCACTGACAGTTTTGACACAGCTCTTGCAGCTAGCCAAGGAGGGTCCCTTGCTGGATCAGGAACTTGCATTTTGGTAGCAAAGTGTTCAGCAAAGAAGTCCGCCTTCTCTTGACTACTAGTGAAGGTGGTCCCATCCTGTCGATTTAGAGGTGGAATGAGTTCATCAGGCAGATAACCTTGTCTGTCCTTGACCAGGGACCACCAGGTTTTGGAGCCTACCCTACCTGATGCTATCTTTCTTCTCTCTCTCTCTCTCTTCTCTCTCTCTCTCTCTCTCTCTCTCTCTCTCTCTCTCTCTCTCTCTCACCTCGTTCATCATTCCAAATTCCCTTTTCAGAATTTTGCATTCATCATTCACTATTTCACATTTTTTCTTTTCACTTTCTATTTTAAATTATATATTTCCTGTCATAGTCTCGGCTTTCGCTTTACCATTGTTTTCTGCTTCCAAAATAATTATTTCATTTTCCAAAATGAATATTTAATTAAAAGATTGTCTTTTTTTTGGGCTTGGCCTCTATCTCTCTGACTGTCTCCCTGTCCCTGCCTCTCTCTCTGTCTCCCTGTCCCTGCCTCTCTCTCTGTCTCTCTGTCTATCTCTCTCTCTCTCCCCAAAGATCTTCGTCACTTTCACTATCTATGTTTCATCATTGTGTTTATTTTATTTTCGTTTTTCACAGTGAGAGTTTTTCGTTCAGTTTCCATTTTTTTTATGTTGTCTACATTCTATATTTCTATATTTATTGTATCGTTCTACATTTTTGTTCTCTGTTCTTGTTTGTTCACTGTTCTTATTCTGTTTCGTATTATATGTTTTCTGTTCATTTTGTTCTCTGCTCTGTTCTTGTTTTTTTTCGTAGCCATGTGTTCTATTATTGCCATTTGTTCTATTATTGTATTGTATTGCCTTGATATCTTTCCCTTGAATAGTTCCTGTGTTTTGTTCTCCTGTAGCGTCCTGTGTTATTTGTTACTTTATTGTACAGAGTTTCCTCTTCTTGAGTTGGTCTGTGTTTTCTTGTTTTTGTCTTGTGTTCTTTGTTCTCATTTTGTTCACTGTTTTATGAACGTGTATTGTCCGGTGTTCTTTTTCTTACACTGTCCAATACTCTCTATTATTATGCGTTTTTTTCCCTGTTCTTGATTTGTACTGTGTTCTTTGTTCTCATATTCTCCAGTATTCCTGTTCCAAACTGAACTTTAAACGTCACTGGTTAAGAGATGGCGATGTTTTGTTGAGAGGGAGAGAAGGAGGGAGGGAGAGAAGGAGGGAGGGAGAGAAGGAGGGAGGGAGGGAAAGAAGCATTGAGAGAAGTATGGAAGGAAGGAGGCGTTGAGGGAGGGAGGGAGGGAGTGAAGCTTAGAGAGAAGTAGGGACGAAGGAGGCGTTGAGAAAGGGAGGTTGAGAGGTCGTGGGAGGGGGAGGTGTAGGGGGGTACGGAAGGGAGAGAGTCATGCAGGGAGGGAAGACAGGAGAGATGGAGGTGTTACTGATGCTGCCAGCATCGCCTCCCTGGCTCCGTCACTTGATGAAAGATGTTGGAAAGCCTCAGGGAGCCCTGGCCCTGGGCTCCCGAAGGTGATTCTCTCAGGGCCAGAGCTCTCCCCAGAATGCTCTTCCGGGAGACTTAAGTATGGCGAGAGCTTTTCTAGGACCTCCTCTAAGGGGTGAAGTTCTCTCTGGATGTTCCTCCCACGGCCAGAGCTCTTCCTAGAGGCTCCTCTTAGAGTTTTACGCATAGAAAGAGTTCTCCAAAGAGGACCTGAAAAAGCTGAGTACGTATATATATAAAAAAAGGAGAAAAAATAGAAGATAAAGCAGAGAAGGATAAACGCACTGAAAAATGACCCAAATAATACTCCATTCCATCCCAAGCACTTTTCCTAGTGAAGTGGAAAAAAGGAGAGGATGAAAAACAGAAAAGGGATGGATTATTTAGGGATGAAAGGGATAAGGTGCACATGCAACGTAGAAGTCATGAAGAGATTATCTATCCCTGCAAAGATGTTCATAATTTTTTAAAAGCTTAGGAAGGAGAGAGAGAGAGAGAGAGAGAGAGAGAGAGAGAGAGAGAGAGAGAGAGAGAGAGAGAGAGAGAGAGAGAGAGAGAGAGAGAGAGAGAGAGAGAGAAGAAGAGAGAGAAATAAAAGAAAGAGAAGTGTAAAAAATGGACAAGAGATTAAGGGTGTGTTGGCAGAGGTAATAATGAGTATCAGTGGATAAAAAGGGTGATGAGGAGCTAGGAGTGGTGAAGGATTGATAAGTGAACCGGAAAGGGGAGAAGGGTGATGAGAGAGATGATTAAGAAAAATAAAAGTGAAAATATCAAAAAACAGTTTAAGTAGGAAGATCGGAAACAAAATTACAAATAAAAATGAGAGGGAAAAAAATATGGGGAAGAGAGAGAGACAGAGAGAGAGAGAGAGAGTGGGTAATGATACTCTTGATGAGAAAAGAATGAGGGGGCACCATCAGTGCCATAACTGAAGTGGGACAAGAGAGAAGAAAGAGTGGCACTGAATGAGGTGCTCTCCCTCTGCAGCTCATTGTAACACGGGAAATGGGTAGTGATATGTGCAAGGATCGTTCACTGCAGCACAATGTTAGTGAAGCATTGAAATTACTAGGAACTCCTCTATATACAAAAAATGTTCTCTCTGGCGAAGAGAGAGAGAGAGAGAGAGAGAGAGAGAGAGAGAGAGAGACAGACAGACAGACAGACAGACAGAGACAGAGATATTTGATAATTCATACATGGAAGATAATAGAGTGCCACGTACAAGGATTGGATTGGGAGATACGGGAGGAAGTTAAAAAAAACTAAGGGAAAAGCAGACGCACCATGGGTACAGTAAGAAAACACAATGTCAACATCCACAGTCCAAAGGTTTTCAATATTTTACCAGTAGATATTAGAAATATTGCAAAAACAAGTGTGGAAGTTTTCAAAAGGAAACTGGATCACTGCCTGCACAAAGTGCCAGATCAACCAAGTGATGATTTATATGTGGGACCAGCAGGCCGCTAACAGCAGCAGTCAGGTTAAACAAGTAAACAAGCAATAAACAAGGAAGACCCTCGAAAATGATCACAGGTATATCACACTGGCACAGCCGAGTGTGATATACTTGTGAAATCTTTACAGAAATCTATAGAGGTTATGCAGGTCAAGAAACTAATGAATTTGAGGTTATCTAAGTATTAAACACCAGAATGAATTGTGTTTAAGATACCGACACTATAGTGAGAATACGCTTAAAGTTTACCGTAACCGAATGTGTCTCCTAACACGGTTATCTGAAGACCTGGCGATGGTAGCTAGGTGGAAGATCGTCAAGAACTAAGACAGAGGAAGATCTCTCAGATTAAACTATGACGAATTTTGAGACGGGAAATAATGAATCATTCACCTAGAGTTTTACTATGGATACAAAAAAAATGCTAGGCAGGGCTGCATGGGGAATATTTATTTTTTAATTGAAAAAATTTTTTGACACTTTCCTCCACCTGAGATTAATCCACAATCTAGAAAAAAAAACAGGCAGAAGATTAACGGAAATTACTAAAGTTTACCACGGAATATATAGTACAGGAGATAAGGTAAGTGAAACAGCAAACTAGTACACTTTTTCATAAAATGAAGAAACTTTGTGGCTAATTAACCGTGGTCAAACTGAGCAAATTTGGATGTGGAGTCACCACAAAAATAGCCTGTGGTGCCTGTGGCGGCCATTTTGAATCGGCCATTACCGGAGAGTACATTTTCATGAATATCTCTATCAATGTTAACAATCTGAAGACAGTAACTGTCTATTCATGAAGTTTTCAGGTATCATGAAATCTAATAAAACAATTTCCAACGATGGGAAATGATAGTTGTTACAGCAGCCATTCTGAACGTTTACAGTATTATTATTTGCTTGTCAATATCAATATACATATACCGAGTATTTATAAGACTTAAATCTATTGATTTCGTTGTGCCCACTAATGATTTAAATAATATTAAGCCAAATAAACTTATTATCTAGATTTGAAGCTGACGTTCATTATTGAAATTGACTCCTTTTTGACACCGGATTGAAAAGTTCTTAGAACTGAATGTGCTTAAATTAAACAGTTCAAAATATATGTAATATCAAGGCATACAGAACACTAGAAATTATTTGAAAAAATAACTGCTTTACCAGCTCAGTAATGCATACTGATATACATGCAGAAGAAAACACAGGATTTTGTAAACTTAATACACAAATCATGACATAATTAGGAAAAATGCCGCTACGCTTCACAAGTTTAGTCACAGTAACATAATGTTGTGTTTTCCAGACTTATTAATTTCGATTCTCAACGATTTAATGAGAACCCTTGTTTACAACTACATCTAAGGAGTGTTTGGATAGCTTCAGTTACCTGAAGCATGGTTGGCAACGGTATGGCCTATTTTGTAGCACTGGTCCAGCCCCATGATTGGTTTTGTGTGTGTATCGTGTTGTGGTAACATGTGAGGACACTGCAGTTCCAGCTGTCGCTACTTCTGCAGGTGCCAGAATTTCTGTCTTATCTTGGGTCCTCATGCCAGTCATTCACAATCCTCAGAGCAGCCATCTCTGTATGTAAGCCACCAAGCAATGTTAAAAAAAAAACACCATGTGTCTCAGGATAACTCCATTTAATTTGTTTAGCCAAGCAAAATAGTAGTTGATCTAGAGTAAAGATCGGCACTTGTCCAGGATTAAGCACAATATTAACATGTATGATGACATTCCTTGCATGATGACTCCTTGATGGAATTTTGGAATCATCAGGGGAGAATTGAAACAATGATGATATTGCTGAAGTAAGATCCTTCACAGGCATTTGATAAGAATGATGTGCAGCCCATGATATATTCTTCGATGTATCGTTTTACTGCATTGAGCCACCTAGTTCAAACAGAAAAGAACAATAAGGATGAAAGGAGTTTGATTTATAATCATTTCACTTCATTATTTCACTCCCCAGTGGAATACAGTGGAATTATTCAATGATGGTATAGTACCCTTACTAGGCTTAACTTATCGATATTCATCTGATAAAACCTTGGAAGTGATTGTAGGTCTCATGTGCTTGGTCCGTCCGTCTACTTTGGCACTTGAATATCTCTCTTTTTCATGGCCGCTGGTTCTGTAGTGTTGTATAATTCTGGTACCTGTCTTATTTTGTTGGTATCAGTCAACGTTATCGGGGTATTTTTGCGATTTATTCCATCTGTGTTATTCTTTGATTGCTGGAACAGAAGTTGAGGAACAGTTGTGGTAGATGTTGTCCACAGTTGTAGACGTGAACAAACCTTTTCTGAGATTAGATGGACAAACTGTTCACGATCGTACCCCTCACATACGTCATTACTAGTTGCAGTGGTTATGCCCAGGATTATCGTACGAAGCTGAGAGGTCTAGTTGATGGAAAGTATCAGTGATATCTCGACTCCGAATCCTTGCATACAGTTTCAAACCTAGTTACATAGGCAGATGATGTTCTCTGTCCTTTCTGTCTCTGCTTCCTCCACTGACTACTCTTACCACGGGTGGGGTTTGAACCCGCGGTCAGAGAGTCTCAAAACTCCAAACCGTCACTGATTACTCGTTCCTTTACTACAGATAGCGAAGCCTGGAGGCAGTGCTTGATTTAAACTGGATACTCGTAGCATCAACGATCATCTTTACTAAGGCAAACAAAGATTGTGGCATCGATTCTTGTTGACAGTTAGGAGTGAATGATCCATCAAATTTGATTTTCATTTCATATCTGATGATGTCTCTCCTGATGATGCTGGTAGCTTTACTCAATAAGAAGTCTGCATCAACAGTCAATGTCACGCCTTTCAATGCTTTACCAATACCTTTTTCAACAGCGAGAAGGATATCACATTCATGTTTACGTTCTTGCAGATCAGGAAACTGAAAATGAAACCGAATTTTCTGTCTTGTTCTCTTAGCATATGCCTTAGTTTCCATGTTACAGACTGACAAGATCAGTCGATTTAAAAACTGGTGTAACCTCATCACTGGCACGGACTTCTTCAATATATGAGGCGAGTCCAGCTAATGGTGTTCCATGGCTCATCAGTTGGCTGGAATTTTAATCAGGATTTGGGCATGTAACTACTGCTTTGTTGTACAGTTCAGTTAAGCATCTTTTATGATATACAGCATCAATGGCCACCATATTTCTATCAGTCAGCTTTGCCAGTAACCTCTCATTTTGTAATTCTAGCCAGCATTTCCTCAACCCACTTTCCATACCTGATACACAAGCAACAAATAAAGGGTTTGCTGACTTTGTCTCACATAAGAAACATTCGATTATTATTATTAACAGTTGTAGTAGTATTGACATTATTATATTCACACACAAAAAAGAAATGAATTCCTATTGGCGATGCATCAGCCAGAAAAAAATTAGCATATGGTAAAAATTATTTTATTTTTCATAAAGAAGCTCTAAACCCGCAAGGGGTTATATAGCATCTGGGTAATTTGAGGTAAGTATATACGATCCATGGTAGGGGAGAGTAGGCTTCAGCTCCTTGAATCAAAAGCCCTTCATCAAAAGCTTCCCCCTCCTCCCTGGTATTTATGGTAGAGTTCATGGGAGAGAGAGGAAGAGGAAAGAGTTAAGGGGAAAGGGAGGTTGAAAGGGACGAGGTTAATTTAGAATATAGGGAAGAAAGAGGTAAAACGATGGAATGGAAGAACGAAGCGAGAACTGAAGGGAAAGAGGAAGAAAGACAGAGGTACCGTATGAAGGGAGAGAAGCTGGCGGGAGGAAATGGAGGAGAGGGAAGAGTCTGAGGAAGACAAGGGGAGATCAAACAATGGGAATAGTAAGAGAGAAGGAGCGAGCACTTATAATTCTTCTCTCTCTCTCTCTCTCTCTCTCTCTCTCTCTCTCTCTCTCTCTCTCTCTCCCCTCTCTCTCTCTCTCTCTCTCTCTCTCTCTCTCTCTCTCCCTCTCTCTCTTTTTTTTTTTTTTTTTTTTACACAGGGTTTGACAAGGTTAAGGATCCCTAGCTTTATTGACAGCTATTTACAGGTTAAGGATTCCTAACTTTATTGGCAAGCTAAGAGCTGTTACCTACCTATGTCGGAGGATCTCACCTTCAAGGACCATAACATTGTATCAATCGCATCTGCTAGAAAAATGACAGGATGGATAATGAGAACCTTCAAAACTAGGGAGGCCAAGCCCATGATGACACTCTTCAGGTCACTTGTTCTATCTAGGCTGGAATATTGCTGCACTCTAACAGCACCTTTCAAGGCAGGTGAAATTGCCGACCTAGAAAATGTACAGAGAATTTTTCACGGCGCGCATAACGGAGATAAACACCTCATTACTGGGAGCGCTTGAGGTTTTAAACCTGTATTCCCTGGAACGCAGGAGGGAGAGATACAGATTAAAACCCACCTGGAAAATCCTAGAGGACTAGTACCGAACTTGCACACAAAAATCACTCACTACGAAAGAAAAAAGATTTGGGCAGACGATGCACCATCCCCCCAATGAAAAGCAGGGGGTCACTAGCACGTTAAGAGACCATACAATAAGTGTCAGGGGACCGAGACTGTTCAACTGCCTCCCAGCACACATAAGGGGGATTACCAACAGACCCCTGGCAGTCTTCAAGCTGGCACTGGACAAGCACCTAAAGGCAGTTCCTGATCAGCCGGGCTGTGGCTCGTACGTTGGTTTGCGTGCAGCCAGCAGCAACAGCCTGGTTGATCAGGCGCTGATCCACCAGGAGGCCTGGTCACAGACCGGGCCGCGGGGGCGTTGACCCCCGAAACTCTCTCCAGGTAAACTCCAGGTACACATATATATGGTGGTAACGTGGGTTACCACGTGGGGGTGGGGGTGTTGATACCGGGTGGGTAGTGAGGGTGGGCGGCAGTGGGCCGACTAGCTGGAAGTGATGCCTTCTCACTATCACTTAATAAACACTGTTTATGCTATCCACTTTTCCACTAAGGAAGATGTTACACAAATCACTATGTTACATTGTACCAGCCACGTTGTTATAAAGCACCAGATGTAGTACATAGCACAAAACACATATAATTTTTGTAATATTAGATGCTCACTCTGAAAGGGAATTTGTGAAGTCACTCCCAAGGCCTGCCGCTGTCCCTCACTCACACCATGTCTTCACCATACCACACTTAAATATCACTGATATTGCTTATATTCACTTCAGTGGAGGAGTTGGGTTACTTGTACTAATGTGTTGTAAGTAGTACTACGTCACTGAACAGTTTTTATCCTCACCAACTCTCTCTCTCTCTCTCTCTCTCTTACACAAAGGTTTTGCAGGGTTAGGATTCAGAGTTTCTATTTTCATTCTCTGCTCAATGGAAAGCTTCTGTAGTGTCATGAGAGATACAAATAAGAAATAGGACGATGTTGGAGCCATCTGTGCTCCAGCGACTTCATTTCGTCAGCGGACTTTATTTCATCGATGTCATTATGCTGTACGAACATGTTAAAGACTCGAGTCAATCTAGGAATGAATGATCTTATATGAAGCGATGTTCTTGATAAGGGTGCAGCAAGAGTGTAGTTGTTTTCGGCTGCCCGTCTTGTTGTGTAGAAGCTCACTTCTCGCTGACTTCAGAGCGGAACCAAGTATGGTAGCGTGACAGCAGGGTCTTGTACGTAACATTTAAAGGCCACCAACGTCCCTCCAGTGTTTAAGGCTCTACTGAAATGACAGATCTGTCCAGGTGAGAGATGAATTTGTCTTGCTCTGTTCTCTATTCTTAATAGAATAGATAACAGAGGTTTTCTGCTCCCTCCCTCCCTCTCCCTTCCCTTCCTCCCTCCCTCCCTTCCTCCCATTCACCTTCTAAGTTCACTCCTTCCTTCCCTCGACCAAACACACACACACAAAACACACACACACACCAGACAGAGTGTTGCTAGGTGGCCAAAGACTGCAAACCTCACTTAAGGAAAAGGATCTTGGGGTGAGTATAATACCGAGCTCATCTGAGGGGGCACATCAACCCCGATAAATGCTGCAGCATATGGGCGCCTGGCAAACCTGAGAATAGCGTTCCGTTACCTCAGTTAAGGAATCGTTCAAGGCTCTGTACATCGTGTACGTCAGGCCATAGGAATATGCAGCACCAGTTTGAAAACCCACACCTGATTAAGCAGGTCAAGAAATTAGAGAAAGCGCAAAGGTTTGCAACAAGGCAGTTCAGAAAATAAGGGGAATGTCCTATGAAGAAAGATTATGGGAAATGGGCCTGATGACACTGGAGGACAGGAGGGTTAGGGAGACATAATAACGACATTTCAAAATACTGCGAGGAATTAACAAGGTGGGACAGAGACGGATGTTTTCCAGAGGTGGGACACAGAAAAAAAGTGGGCACAATTTGAAATTTAAGAGTCAGATGAGTCCCGAGATGTTAGGAAGTATTCCTTTAGTTAAAGAGTTGTCAGGAAGTGGAACAGTCTTGCGTAGTGGGAAAACAGAAACCATACATAGTTTTAAGATGAGGTATGATAAAGCTCATGGAACAGGGGGAGAAAGGACCTAGTATCGATCAGTGGAGAGACAGGGCCAGGAGCTATGTATCGACCCCTTCAACCACAAATAGGTGAGTACACACACGCACACACACACACACACGTTTCACACACACACACACACACCCCACACACACAGGTGCATGTCAAAACAGCAGAAGTAGGATACAGAGTTTGAGAGGAATGAAAATCTGAAAAAAGATAAAAAAAAGAAAGCTCATCTTGGCGGGAATTTTAATCAGGATTTGGGCATGTAACTACTGCTTTGTTGTACAGTTCAGTTAAGCATCTTTTATGATATACAGCATCAATGGCCACCATATTTCTATCAGTCAGCTTTGCCAGTAACCTCTCATTTTGTAATTCTAGCCAGCATTTCCTCAACCCACTTTCCATACCTGATACACAAGCAACAAATAAAGGGTTTGCTGACTTTGTCTCACATAAGAAACATTCGATATTATTATTAACAGTTGTAGTAGTATTGACATTATTATATTCACACACAAAAAAGAAATGAATTCCTATTGGCGATGCACCAGCCAGAAAAAAATTAGCATATGGTAAAAATTATTTTATTTTTCATAAAGAAGCTCTAAACCCGCAAGGGGTTATATAGCATCTGGGTAATTTGAGGTAAGTATATACGATCCATGGTAGGGGAGAGTAGGCTTCAGCTCCTTGAATCAAAAGCCCTTCATCAAAAGCTTCCCCCTCCTCCCTGGAAATTTATGGTAGAGTTCATGGGAGAGAGAGGAAGGGGAAAAGGGGTTAAGGGGAAAGGGAGGTTGAAAGGGACGAGGTTATTTAGAATATAGGGAAGAAAGAGGTAAAACGATGGAATGGAAGAACGAAGCGAGAACTGAAGGGAAAGAGGAAGAAAGACAGAGGTACCGTATGAAGGGAGAGAAGCTAGCGGGAGGAAATGGAGGAGAGGGAAGAGTCTGAGGAAGACAAGGGGAGATCAAACAATGGGAATAGTAAGAGAGAAGGAGCGAGCACTTATAATTCCTCTCTCTCTCTCTCTCTCTCTCTCTCTCCCCTCCTCTCTCTCTCATCTCTCTCTCTCTCTCTCTCTCTCTCTCTCTCTCTCTCTCTCCCCTCATCTCTCTCTCTTCTCTCTTCTCTCTCCTCTCTCTCTCTCTCCCCTCTCTCTCTTTTTTTTTTTACACAGGGTTTGACAAGGTTAAGGATCCCTAGCTTTATTGACAGCTATTTACAGGTTTAAGGATTCCTAACTTTTTTGGCAAGCTAAGAGCTGTTACCTACACATATAAATATAGTATATATATATATATATATATATATATTTATATATATATATATATATATATATATTATAAATATACTATACTACAGAAGTACTAGTGTTTATACAGAGCTTGAAGAACATCATTTAAATGATGTGTAGGGGTGGCAACATCATGTGCTGGGCATGAACACTTTTAGAGAAGCACACAGCAACACCTCCTCCTTGCCCTTGCCTGACTCTTCTCATCCATGAGGTGTAGCCAGCAATTCTTGAAAAAATTTTCTGGATCCTGTCATCCAAAAATGTTTCAACAACAGCTATCATGTCGGGACGTCGAGTGTTCACAAAACTATGTGTGAGCTCTCCAACATTAGTAATGAAACCTCTAATGTTGGCCGACAGGATGCTGATAGACTGGCTCCTCATGATGAAGTGGTCAGCTTGAGGTGGTGGGTGTGTAGGGAATGTAAGGTGCCTGCCCTTGAGAGAGGTAGGGTACTGAGGCAGCTGCAGGGATGTAAGTCTGTGGTCTTGTATAAGGCACAATCCCACCTGCTGGGCTGGGATAGGAGTAGCTAAGTGGGTGACGTGTGAGAGTGTTCACCAATTCAGAGATCCTGCTGGTTTGTTCTGAGAACAGGTCTTTAAACAGGTGGCCCTGTCTGTCAAGTTCCTTTTTCTTCCGACACTGGTCCTCCTTATGTCCTTTCTTGTAGCAGTAATTACACCTGGTATCTCGCAGGCAGTTGTTGGCAGTGTGCCCCTTCCGGTGACAGCGAGAGCACAGCCTATGTGCCTGGGAGGGTGGACTAGGATTTGTTGCACCTCCTGTGTTTTGCAGATTTGTCCTCAGATTCTGCTGCTGGAACTGTGTTAGTGGAGGGTGAGACCGCTGTAGATGTCTTCCTCCTCCACGTCCTCCTCCACGTCCTCCGCCCCGTCCTCTACCAGTTCTGACAGATGTGTCCCTGCTGTTCGTACTTCGGCGCAGTAGGTGATCAGGTGCAGTGATAGTTCCCTGATCATTAACTGCACCGTTCTCTGGGGGAGAAACCCTGGCTCAGAACTTGCTGACGAAGCACTGCTACCAGATTCTAGAATAGTGTCGGCAGGTGTGCTGACAGGTGTAGGATCAGAGATGGTATGTGCACTGTCAAGTAGACTGGCAGTGGCTGAAGCAGAGATGTCAGGTGTAGGAGAATTAACAGATCCAAGGCTTCCTTCGTTGCTGGGAAGAGGATTTGTTCCCTCTGTGGTGGTCAGAGGAATTGTGTTAGAATTCCCAAAGGTAGTGTTTTGAACTCTGTCATCTGTGGGACCTTAGCGATGACAGAATTCCACCAGTTGTTTACCCCTGAGTTAAGCTCAGTGTGGACTTCCGGGTCTTTGTCAATAGTGTCACCATCAGCTGAGCAGCTTACGTCACTTGATGTAGGCTTGCACTGCCCTTCTACAATAGCTTGTAGGTTATCTAATGATTTGAGGAGCTCATGAAGTGCTTCCCTCTGATGGATTATCTTAGCTGCAACTTTACAACACAGCCCAAGAGGGCAGTCTTGATCTTTGGACAGGAGTCCCTGAGGTAGGACTTCTGAACCTTCCTCCTGTAGCTCCAGGCTTGTATCCACATATACCACAGGATTATGGATATCCTTAAATTTTCTGAAATTTTCAACCTGGCTGCAACAAAATTCTTCTTCTGGAATGCAATCTGTGTGGCAGTAGTTGGAACAAGTAGGCTCCTTACATCTAAGAAGAATTTTGTCCCTTGTGGTATACCCACAAACACTGCAGTAACTACTGGGACAATAGCCAGATAGCGTAGATATTCTTGCTATTTTGCGGTGTGAAGTCATCCCAGAGGAGGCTTGTAGGTTTGAAGTTCACAGGAGAGAGAGGGTGGTTGGTGGTAACGTGGGTTACCACGTGGGGGTGGGGGTGTTGATACCGGGTGGGTAGTGAGGGTGGGCGGCAGTGGGCCGACTAGCTGGAAGTGATGCCTTCTCACTATCACTTAATAAACACTGTTTATGCTATCCACTTTTCCACTAAAGGAAGATGTTACACAAATCACTATGTTACATTGTACCAGCCACGTTGTTATAAAGCACCAGATGCTAGTACATAGCACAAAACACATATAATATTAGTTAATATTAGATGCTCACTCTGAAGGCAATAGTGAAGTCACTCCTAAGGCCTGCCGCTGTCCCCTCACTCACACCATGTCTTCACCATACCACACTTAAATATCACTGATATTGCTTATATTCACTTCAATGGAGGAGTTGGCTTACTTGTACTAATGTGTTGTAAGTAGTACTACGTCACTGAACAGTTTTTATCCTCACCACTCTCTCTCTCTCTCTCTCTCTCTCTCTCTCTCTCTTACACAAAGGTTTTGCAGGGTTAGGATTCAGAGTTTCTATTTTCATTCTCTGCTCAATGGAAAGCTTCTGTAGTGTCATGAGAGATACAAATAAGAAATAGGACGATGTTGGAGCCATCTGTGCTCCAGCGACTTCATTTCGTCAGCGGACTTTATTTCATCGATGTCATTATGCTGTACGAACATGTTAAAACTCGAGTCAATCTAGGAATGAATGATCTTATATGAAGCGATGTTCTTGATAAGGGTGCAGCAAGAGTGTAGTTGTTTTCGGCTGCCCGTCTTGTTGTGTAGAAGCTCACTTCTCGCTGACTTCAGAGCGGAACCAAGTATGGTAGCGTGACAGCAGTGGTCTTGTACGTAACAGTAAGGCCACCAACGTCCCTCCAGTGTTGAAGGCTCTACTGAAATGACAGATCTGTCCAGGTGAGAGATGAATCGTCTTGCTCTGTTCTCTATTCTTAATAGAATAGATGACAGAGGTCTTTCTGCCTCCCTCCCTCCCTCTCCCTTCCCTTCCTCCCTCCCTCCCTTCCTCCCATTTCATCCCTTCTAAGTTCACTCCTTCCTTCCCTCCGACCAAACACACACACACACACACACACACACACACACACACACACACACACCAGACAGAGTGTTGGCTAGGTGGCCAAAGACTGCAAACCTCACTTAAGGAAAAGGATCTTGGGGTGAGTATAATACCGAGCTCATCTGAGGCGCACATCAACCAGATAACTGCTGCAGCATATGGGCGCCTGGCAAACCTGAGAATAGCGTTCCGTTACCTCAGTAAGGAATCGTTCAAGGCTCTGTACATCGTGTACGTCAGGCCCATACTGGAATATGCAGCACCAGTTTGAAACCCACACCTGATTAAGCAGGTCAAGAAATTAGAGAAAGCGCAAAGGTTTGCAACAAGGCTAGTTTCAGAACTAAGGGGAATGTCCTATGAAGAAAGATTATGGGAAATGGGCCTGATGACACTGGAGGACAGGAGGGTTAGGGGAGACATAATAACGACATACAAAATACTGCGAGGAATTAACAAGGTGGACAGAGACAGGATGTTCCAGAGGTGGGACACAGAAACAAGTGGGCACAATTTGAAATTTAAGAGTCAGATGAGTCACAGAGATGTTAGGAAGTATTCCTTTAGTTAAAGAGTTGTCAGGAAGTGGAACAGTCTTGCGTAGTGAAAGCAGAAACCATACATAGTTTTAAGATGAGGTATGATAAAGCTCATGGAACAGGGAGAGAAAGGACCTAGTATCGATCAGTGGAGAGACAGGGCCAGGAGCTATGTATCGACCCCTTCAACCACAAATAGGTGAGTACACACACGCCACACACACACACACACGTACACACACACACACACACACACACACACACACAGTCACAAAACACAGCACAACTAGGATACAAGTAAGAGGAACATGAAAACACAACACACAAAAACTAAAGAACTAATGGGATTGGTATGCAGAGGATGTTGGGCCAAAGTGGTGGGGTGGTGGGGAGAGACAGTGGTGGCCACAACGTGCATGAGAGATGCTCTATCAGATGGAGACGTAGCAATGAAGGGCTAAGCTTTATGTGGAGGCCCTAAAGACAACAACAGAGCCAAGAAAGCCGAGAAGGAAAATGACAGGCCACTGAGCCCAAGTACATTAGCCAGTGAAACTGATGAAAGGAAAGCGCAGTGGAGGAAACCAAATTAAATGAGGGGATACACAGGATATGCAGTGGGAGAATGAAAGGGTGAGGTCAGTCTTTGTGTATGGGCTCAGGAAGTGAAGGGGAAACATAGAAGCAGAAAACAAGGGGAAAAAAAAGCAATTGAAAGCATCATGAAGCATAGGAGAAGCGATATGACCGCTGGAAAATTTTCGGAGAATAGGGGTTTGTAAAAAAAAAACCCGGCAGTGAGAGTGACCTTCAAGGCAGAAGCGCTCGGACCAGGATACTGCAGGAGAAAGCACGATTAAGGGACATGACGCATACGGAGGGTGTATCTCGACCGCGACAGAACACAAGAGAAAGGATGAAACTGAGAGAGATGGTACAAAGGCGAAAGGAGAAAGAGAGGGGATGGAGAAGACAGACAGGAGATCCAGACCCGGAAGAAGATCTAATACGCTCCTCACAACTTTCATAGAAGCCTCCCAACCAGGTCAACCCAGTGCAACCAAACCTCTAAATCAAACACCATGCCACATCCAATGCCCCCACCACTACATTACAAACTTCACCCCCACAGCAACAACCATAGTTCCTTACCAGGTTCCCACTTCCCCAACCCCATATACTTCCAGACCCAGTCTTAGAAAGAAGTTGAAGGTGTGGTATACAAATGCAGATGGAATAACAAACAAGTATGAGGAGTGGCACGAAAGAATCAAGAGACATCCCCAGACATATGCACTCACAGAAACAAAACTCACCAGAATAATAACAGATTCAATCTTTCCATCGGATATCAAATCTTCAGGAAAGACAGAGGGAGGAGAGGGAGGAGGAGTTGCACTGCTCATAAAAACCAGTGGGGTTTTGAGAAAATGGAAGGAATGGATGCATGGGCGAAGGGACACTTAGTAGGAACAATCCAGTCTGAGGACATAAGGTGATAATTGCAGTAAGTACAACCCACACAGAACGCAGGAGGCCAAGAGAAGATACGATGAGAGCAACAGAGCAATGATCAACACACTAGCCGAGGTGGCCAGGAGAGCACACATGGGGGGAGCAAGTTACTAGTTATGGTGATTTCAATCACAAGGAGATTGACTGGAAAACTGGAGCCCATGGGGGTCCCGAAACATGGAGAGCCAAGATGATGATGTGGTACTGGAGAACCTCATGCTCAACTGTTAAGACACTACCAGAGAGAGGGAGAGGATGAACCAGCAAGGTTGGACCTTGTATCACCATGGTAGTCGGACATCGAGGTATCATGTATGAAAGGCCCCGGGAGCTAGTGATCATTGGTTCTGTGCTTCGACTACATAGTTGAGCTCCAGTGGAGAGAGAGCAGAAATAGGCTGGAAAAACAAACTACAAAGGGGAACACTCAGGCATGAGGAACTCTTCAAGACATTCAGTGGGAGAGGAACTGACAGGAAAACCGTACAGAAATGATGGACTATGTAGCAACAAAATGCAAGGAGGCAGAGGAGAGGTTTGTTCCCAAGGAAACAGAATAATGGGAAGAACAGAACGAGTCCTTGGTTCACCAAAGGTGTAGGAGGCAAAAACTAGTGTAATAGAGAATGGAAAGGTACAGAAGACAGAGAACTCAGGAAAATAAAGAATCAGCGAAGAGCCAGAAACGAATATGCACAGATAAGAAGGAGCTCAGAGACAATATGAAAATGACATAGCATCAAAGTAAAGACGACCCGAAGCTGTTGTACAGCCCTCAGGAGAAACAACAGTCAAGGACAGTAATCAGACTGGGAAGGGTGATGGGGAATTCACAAGAAACGACCGAGAGTATGTCAGGAGCTCAACACAAGATTTAAGAGGTATTTACAGTGGAAACCGTAGGACTCCAAGAAATCAGAACAGGGGGCACACCAGCAAGTGCTGGATGAGTACATAAACCAAGGAGGAGGTGAAGAGCTGCTATGCGAACTTGACACCTCAAAGGCGGTGGACCAGACAACATCTCTCATGGGTCCTTAAAGAGGGAGCAGGATATTGTGTGAGCCATTAACAAGATCTTCAAACATCATTGAAACTGGCAACCCCTGAGGTAGGGAAATGGCAATGTAGTCCAATTTTTAAAAAGGGAGACAGACATGAGGCACTAAACTACAGACCTGTATCTTAACGTGTTGTATGCAAGGTCATGGAGAGATCTCAGGAGGAGAGTGGTGGGGCACCTGGAAAGAAACAAGTGTATAATTGACAACCAGCACGGTTTCAGGAAGGAAATCCTGTGTCACAAACCTACTAGAGTTTATGACAGGTGACAGAAGTAAACAAGAGAGAGAGGGTGGATCGACTGCGTTTTTTGGACTGCAAGAAGGCTTTCGACACAGTTCCTCACAAGAGGTTACTGCAAAAGCTAGAGGACCAGGCACACATAACAGGAAAGGCACTGCAATGGATCAGAGAATCTGACAGGGAGGAAACAACGAGTCATGGTACGCGACGAGTGTCAGAGTGGGCGCGTGACAAGCGGGTTCCACAGGGGCAGTCCTAGGACCTGTGCTGTTCTTGGTTACGTGAACGACATAACGGAAGGGATAGACTCAGAAGTGTCCTTGTTTGCAGACGATGGAAGTTAATGAGAAGAATCGAACGGACGAGGATCAGGCAGGACTACAAAGAGATCTGACAGGCTACAAGCTGGTCCAGCAATGGCTCCTAGAATTACCCTGCAAATGCAAAGTCAGAAGATTGGGGAAGGGCAAAGAAGACCGCAGACACATATAGTTAGATGGCAAAGACTGCAAACTCACTAAGGAAAAAGATCTGGGGTGAGTATAACACCGAGCATATCTCCTGAGGCGCACATCAATCAGATAACTGCTGCAGCATACGGGCGCCTGGCAAACCTACGAATAGCGTTCCGTTACCTCAGTAAGGAATCGTTCAAGGCTCTGTACATCGTCTACGTCAGGCCCATACTGGAATATGCAGCACCAGTTTGAAACCCACACCTGATTAAGCAGGTCAAGAAATTAGAGAAAGCGCAAAGGTTTGCAACAAGGCTAGTTTCAGAACTAAGGGGAATGTCCTATGAAGAAAGATTATGGGAAATGGGCCTGATGACACTGGAGGACAGGAGGGTTAGGGGAGACATAATAACGACATACAAAATACTGCGAGGAATTAACAAGGTGGACAGAGACAGGATGTTCCAGAGGTGGGACACAGAAACAAGTGGGCACAATTTGAAATTTAAGAGTCAGATGAGTCACAGAGATGTTAGGAAGTATTCCTTTAGTTAAAGAGTTGTCAGGAAGTGGAACAGTCTTGCGTAGTGAAAGCAGAAACCATACATAGTTTTAAGATGAGGTATGATAAAGCTCATGGAACAGGGAGAGAAAGGACCTAGTATCGATCAGTGGAGAGACAGGGCCAGGAGCTATGTATCGACCCCTTCAACCACAAATAGGTGAGTACACACACGCACACACACACACACACACGTACACACACACACAAACACACACACACACACACACACACACACACACACACACACACACACACACACACACACACACACACACACACACACACACACACACACACAAAGACTAAGTGGGTCTGGAGTTGGTAGGTGGGTGAGTGGGATGTTGGGCAAGTGGTGGGGTGGGTGGTGGAGAGACAGTGAGTGGCCACAAAGTTGTGTCAGGAGACCCACTCCTGCCTATTCTGTTACCTGTATGAGAGAGCCCCGGCGCACGTCACCAGCAGCAGCACTGTGCACACTCAGGCTGGTGTTGTGCACCTGAGTTGGGGAAGACAGGGAGAGCTATGGAGGGAGGGTATTAAGGGAGGGAGGGTGGTGAGCCAGGGAGGGTAGTGAGTTAGGGAGGGTAGTGAAGGAGTGAGAGATGGATAATAATCTGAGGAGTTAGTGTGGAAGGGTTGATTTAACAGAAAATGAGAATTAAACAAATACAAAATGTTAAAAAATGAAAAATAATGTAAACAGAAGAAGCGAAAAGGGAGCCGAACAAACCAAAAGTAAAAAGAATGAAAGGAAAGAGACAAGTAGAAGAAAGGAATAAAAGTGATGTAAGGAGACAGTGTGAAAGCAAGAGAATACGAACAGGAAAAATGCAGAAAGAGAGAGAGAGAGAGAGAGAGAGAGAGAGAGAGAGAGAGAGAGAGAGAGAGAGAGAGAGAGAGAGAGAGAGAGAGAGAGAGAGAGAGAGAGAGAGAGAGAGAGAAGCAGTAATAACCTAGGTTACATTATAACAAGACGGAAAGAAATTTTATTACGAAGTGATGTGCAAAGTTGTGTGATGGAATAAACGTAAACATGAATGAAACGAAAGAAGATGTGTAAATTTAGATGAATAACAGAGACGAGGAAGAACGTCAGAAGAGTGACTGAGGAAGGACGGAAGGTCTCACTCACACTCAAGTGCTAAACTCCACTCAAAATTAGAATGCATTTCCTTTTCTTATCAAATATACTTTGTTGGAAAGAAGTTACAAGTATGAGAACACACACACACACACACACAACACACACACACACACACACACACACACACACACACACACACACACACACACACACACACACAACACACACACACACACACACACACACACACACACACACACACACACACAACACACACATACACACACACACACACACATTGCCTTTTCTGTTCCCACTGACAGTAGCTCTGAAAAAAATCGATAAAACGGTGACGAAGTCAGAAAAAACACATCAGACATCTTTCTCTCTCTTTTCCTCTGTCTGTCTGTCTGTCAGTTCTCTCTCTCTCTCTCCTCTCCTCTCTCTCTCTTCTCTCTCTCTCTCTCTCTCTCTCTCTCTCTCTCTCTCTCCTCTCTCTCTCTCTCTCTCTCTCTCTCTCTCTCTCTCTCTCTTCTCTCTCTCTCTCTCTCTCTCTCTCTCTCTCTTCTCTCTCTCTCTCTTTCTTTCTTCCTGGTAATGTCAACTTTATGTTCGCTAATACGCTATTGATGCTGTATAAATTAGAGAAAGAACTAACTCTGCCGCTTCGCCTGGCTCTTTCTCTATTTTTCCTCTTCATGCCCTTTTTTCTGTGTCCAACCTTCGCATATTCTTATTATCGTGTCGTGTGTAAATGTACTCAGATGCAACTAATGCGACATATTACTGTAGCAACGTTTCGCTCTCCAGAAGCTTTGTCAAGTCATAGCCACAAAAATATGTCACATTTGCCTATATTTTGTCGGTAATTCTTCCATTATTACATATTATCGTGTTACCGTGACCACTAACATTCTCTCACATGCCACCTTTCTTTCCTCTATCTCAGCTTTCCATTTATCTTGTCCTTACTTTTAATTTAGCTAACTCTCAGAGTGCTACCTCCTGAAGACGGTTTTTTTTACTGAAAGGCCTAAAGTTTTGTTAATTCAACTCCTAGATTTAGTTTTCTGTTCATATATATATTATCGTTCCTCTCGATTAATTATTGCATTTTTTATTTTTTCAACGAACCAGCCGCATCCCACCGAGGCAGGGTGACCTAAATAGAAAAACGAAAGTTTTTCTTTTTTAAATTTAGTAATTAATGCTGGAGAAGAAGTTACTAGCCCCTTGCACCCGGCATTTTAGTCGCCTCTCACGACACGCATGGCTTACGGAGGAAGAATTCTTTTCCACTAACCCATGGAGAATACACACACACACACACACACACACACACACACACACACACACACACACACACACACACACACACACACACAACACAACACACAACACACAATACACAAACACACAAAATTTTTATTTATGATGTGGCTTCTCTTAGAGACAATGCCTTTTCAAACCCGCTGAAGGGCTTGAAAATAAAATGGTCTCCAAGAGAAACTCGTCTTAAATAATTGATTTTTCTGCTTATAGATATTTTTCCAGTTAGTGTTTTATTCCTTTATTTTTTAGTAGTAGTAGTAGAAGTAGTGGTAATAGTAGTAGTAATAGTAGTAGTAGTAGTAGTGGTAATAGTAGTAGTAGAAGTAGTAGTAGTAGCAATAATAGTAAAAGTAGTAGTAGTAATAATAATAGTAGCAGCAGTAGTAGTAGCAGCAGTAGTAGCAGTGATAATAGTAGTAGTAGTACCAACAGTAGTAGTGGGAAGAGTCGTGTTCATCGAAGTAGTAGTCGTAGTAGCATCCTCGTTACTACTTGGTTAATGTTACTAGAAAACTGCTGTTTTCTCTCCAGGTTATTGCTGTTGATGTCCTGGCTACCTGTAGCTGATACTGGCCTTCCCTTCCTACCGCATCTGAGTCTTCCTGAGCTGTATTTTCCTGCTTACGGTCGTATGACTTACTCTTTGCCCACTTCAGCTCAACCATCCCATCGCTCATGTGCCTTGAAACTGCTGAGGTGCCACGCAGGCACTAACACACCTGCTTCAGACCATTAAACGATCGAAAACGGCGACAGTCCCTTGGAAGCCACGGCAGTTTTTGCCCGATCTGATCCCATGAGGGAAGGGAAAGGAGGAGTTTGAAGAGACTCTGTCCATCCTGATCTTATGCTGATCTTATATTCTTTTGTTGCATGTTGACATATCCAGTGTAAGGTAGAGTGGTACTTGCTTCAGAACGATGCATTAAACGTGTTCGTGGCGCTAGTATGAAAATAGTCAACAATTACTATAGCCCAAAGCTCTTTTACTGAGGGTTACCAATGAGTCACATACATTCGTTTGGAGAAATGACACACACTGCAAAGCTGGCTTTTTATTGGGACAGCATTTCGCTCAGTGAAGAGTTTTATCATATCGAGCGAAACGTTGTGTCAGTAAAAGCTTATTCTACACTTATTTGTTTTCTTCACCATTAATCGTTATGTATTATTGCACACTTTGATAGCATTCCTTGATGTATCTCTCCTCTCACTTCAGATCTCTCTCCCACATCTCCGTAATCTGGTGTTTCCAGTGATCCTTTCTCATTCTCTTCCTCATTCCCTTCTTTATTTCTTAGAGTGGTTCTGGCCACCGTTTCTCCTTCATTTTCTCAAGATACGAGCCAGTTATCAGCGATTCTTCCTTCATATATTTCAACTTGTTTAAATTCTTTCTCCTCTCCCCTTTCGTATTTCGTTATTTGTTGTTGTTGTTGATATTGTTGTTGTTTTCTTCTTGTTCTTCCTGTTCTTTCTCTTGCTGTTGCTGTTCGTTTTCTTTTTCTTCTTATTCTTGTTCTTCTTGTTGTTCTTCTACTTACTATTGCAGGGTGTGATAGCTGAATACTCCGGACATCTGCTTTCATGACATTAAACATTCACCTTCATCTTTTTGCCCTCTCCACGAGCTGGGAAAAAGACGCGGTGCTGCATCGCTGACGTTGCTGATGTTGTCAGCTCTTCAACGTTGGCAATACTGATGTTGTCAGCTCCGGAATGCTACAATTACTGTTGTTGTCAGCTATGGAATGCTAGCATTACTGATGTTGTCAGCTGTGGAAAGCTAACATTACTGTTGTTGTCAGCTTTGGAATGCTAACATTACTAATGTTGTCGAACTGGTGTGTGCGCGTTTATGATGGTGTGGGTGTATGTGTGTATTATGTGAGGGTATATGGTGGTGTGTGTGTGTGTGTGTGTGTACGTGTGTTAGTTAGTTACCAACCATACCCCCGGCCGGGATTGAACCCGCGGTCATAGTCTCAAAACTCCAGCCCGTCGCGTTAGCCACTAGACCAGCTAGCCACAATAAGATTCATCCAACTAGGTATATTTCTACACCATAGGAAGGTTAGCACAGGCACCTCTGTGACCACAAATGCAAGTTTTTACAGACGAATCTCCAGCTAGCGTGGCCGTGACGAACTCTAGCTCAAGTCCCTTCACTGCCGTCAACATGACTTAAGAAATCGTAATGACACGATTGCAAATAAACCATACCCCCGGCCGGGATTGAACCCGCGGTCATAGAGTCTCAAAACTCCAGCCCGTCGCGTTAGCCACTAGACCAGCTAGCCACAATATACCTAGTTGGATGAATCTTATTGTGGCTAGCTGGTCTAGTGGCTAACGCGACGGGCTGGAGTTTTGAGACCTATGACCGCGGGTTCAATCCCGGCCGGGGGTATGGTTTATTTGCAATGTGTCATTACGATTTCTTAAGTCAGTTAGTTACCATTTTGTCCTAGGCACATGTCGATTAGACACTAGGCCTGTTGTGTGTTTATGTGTGGTGTGTGTGTGTGTGTGTGTGTGTGTGTGTGTGTGTGTGTGTGTGTGTGTGTGTATTTAGGTGTGTATTGTGTGTGTGTCTGTGTGTGTGTGTGTGTGCTCGCCTATTTGTACTCACCTATTTGTGGTTGCAGGGGTCGAGTCTTAGCTCCTGGCCCCGCCTCTTCACTGGTTGCTACTGGGTCCTCTCTCTCCCTGCCCCATGAACTTTATCAAATTCTGTCTTAAAACTATGTATGGTTCCTGCCTCCACTACGTCACTTTCTAGGCTATTCCACTGCCTGACAACTCTATGACTGAAGAAATACTTCCTAACATCCCTTTGACTCATCTGAGTCTTCAACTTCCAATTGTGACCTCTTGTTTCTGTGTCCCCTCCCTGGAACATCCTGTCTTTGTCCACCTTGTCTATTCCGCGCTGTATTTTATATGTCGTTATCATGTCTCCCCTGACACTCCTGTCCTCCAGTGTCGTCAGGCCGATTTCCCTTAACCTTTCTTCATAGGACATTCCCCTTAGCTCTGGAACTAACCTTGTCGCAAACCTTTGCACTTTCCCTAATTTTTTGACGTGCTTTATCAAGTGTGGGTTCCAAACGGGTGCTGCATACTCCAGTATGGGCCTGACGTACACGGTGTACAGTGTCTTGAAGGTTTCCTTACTAAGGTATCCGAACGCTATTCTCAGGTTTGCCAGGCGCCCATATGCTGCAGCAGTTATCTGGTTGATGTGTGCTTCCGGAGATGTGCTCGGTGTTATACTCATCCCATGATCTTTTTCCTTGAGCGAGGTTTGCAGTCTTTGGCCACCTAGTCTATACTATGTCTGCGGTCTTCTTTACCCTTCCCCGATCTTCATGACTTTGCATTTGGCCGTGTTAAATTCGAGAAGCCAGTTGCTGGACCATGTATCCAGCCAGTCCAGGTCTCCTGCCTGATCCTCATCTGATTTAATTCCCCTCATTACCTTCACATCATCTGCGAACAGGGACACTTCTGTGCCTATCCCTTCCATCATGTCATTCACATATACCAAAAATAGCACTGGTCCTAGGACCGACCCCTGTGGGATCCCGTTCGTGACAGATGATACCTCATCACGTACAATGACTCGTTGTTGCCTCCCTGTCAGGTATTCTTTGATCCATTGCAGTGCCCCTTCTGTTATACTTGCCTGATCCTCTAGCTTCTGCACTAATCTCTTGTGAGGAAATGTGTTGAAGGCTTTCTTGCAGTCCAAGAAAATGCAATGAACCCACCTCTCTCTCTCGTGTCTTACTTCTGTTTCTTTATCATAAAACTCCAGAAGGTTTGTGACACAGGATTTGCCTTCCATGAATCCGTGCTGGTTGGCGTTTATACTCTTGTTCTGTTCCAGGTGCTCCACCACTCTCCTCCTGATAATCTTCTCCATGACTTTGCATACTATACACGTCAGTGACACTGGTCTATAGTTTAGTGCCTCCTTTCTGTCTCCTTTTTTTTTAAATGGGAACATCAGTTGCCGTCTTCCATATCTCATTTAGTTGCCCAGTTTCAAGGGATGTGTTGAAGATTGTGGTAAGTGAAACACACAGCGTTTCTGCTCCCTCTCTAAGGACCCACCCCCTTTGAGGTATCAACGTCACTTAGCAGCTTCTTCACATTCTCAGTTGTAAGTCCTCTAACACTTGTTGGTATATTCCTTGTTGGTGTCCTCCTCTGTGTGTGCTTGTGTGTGTGTGTGTGTGTGTGTGTGTGTGTGTGTGTGTGTGTGTGTGTGTATGCTCCCCAAAGCACTTGTGCGCCTTCGTATAGAACACTGTGCTACCATTTCCTTTCTGGGCAAGCGAGGTATACAAGCTAGAAAAACACACCGAGATCATTTCCTGCTCTCATAGGCTCGGTAAAACACACCTTCACGGAGCCGTGCCAGAACGCTCGCCATATATTTCTTGAAAAGACAGAGAGAGAGAAACAAGAGAGAGAGAGAGAGAGGAGAGAGAGAGGGGAAGAGAAGAGAGAGAGGAAAAGAGAGAGAGAGAGAGAAAAGAGAGAGAGAGAAAGAGAGAGAGAGAGAGAGAGAGAGAGAGAGAGAGAGAGAGAGAGAGAGAGAGACAGAGACAGAGACAGAGACAGAGAGACAGAGAGAGAGACAGAGACAGAGAGAGACAGAGAGACAGAGAGACAGAGAGAGAGCTGAAGAACTATTCTCGGGAAATATATGTAGCCAAGTACCCAATCTACACTGAAACAGCAGATGACTCGAGTGAGGACGAGTGATGGGAAGAAGTGTAAATACTTAAAAAACTGAACACAACAAGACAGAATAGAAATCTGGATCTTTCTCTTACAATTAAATAATGATAATAATAACAATAATGATAATAATAATAATAATAATAATAATAATAATAATAATAATAATAATAATAATAATAATAATTATTATTATTATTATTATTATTATTATTATTATTATTATCAAGGCGAGTGCCAGATAACAATAATAATAATAATTAGTAGTAG
The DNA here is from genome assembly GCF_026875155.1 of Cherax quadricarinatus. Classification (NCBI taxonomy): domain Eukaryota; kingdom Metazoa; phylum Arthropoda; class Malacostraca; order Decapoda; family Parastacidae; genus Cherax; species Cherax quadricarinatus. The sequence continues at coordinate 41,530,523 of NC_069407.1, read as the reverse complement.
TAGAAGAGGAAGAACTTAACCTGTGTCAGTCATCAAAAGCATCGGTCACTCTGAGCCGCTGTCTAACAAGGGAGTTTCGGTCCAGTTACTAGAGAATGCCTGTTCCGATCGGTTTGAAACCTTCAACCCCGATAACTTGAGAATGCAGCTTCTAAGTGGTTGGTGTGTTTTGGGATATTGGTCTCTGTGACATAACTAAAGAATGCATCTGGTGACTGGCTTCGTACTTGGTGGAAGATTCGAACTGGTGTATGGTTGTGTAGGTGCCAAGGTGCCATTACTTTATTAAAGAAATTGGAATATTAATTTCCGTGCGATGACTTACGAATGCCTCTTCCGATTGGCTTGAAATCTTCAATACAGCTATTTAACAGCATTGGAAACTTTTGTCGCACCCTGTACTATTCCTTTAGCGTGCTTGGAGGTAGACGGTGCTGATCTTGTGGGACGCAGGGATATTTTTCTAGCGTCATACAACGACTAAGATACATCTAGTTTTAATTTATTTCATTATCATGCAGTGCTGACGTTCTTGTCAGTATTGACACGGTGACACGTGTCTCGCACGGTGACACGTGTCTCGCACGGTGACACGTGTCTCGCTGTTCTTCCTCTACGTATCAACAACAAAAGTCAACTCAAGCAAAAAAACAAACATCAGTTATACATATTCTGACCGAGTGTGGACACTATAAAATCTTGAACCTGTTTCATACACACACATTATACGAAGTTAAATTATGTTAAATAATATTATGCATAGATATATTAAAAAATTACACATACACACACACACACACACACGCACACACACACACACACATACCACACACACACACAACACACACACACACACACACACAACACACACACACACACACACACAACACCAACACACATACACAGACCTGTGTCTCTGACATGTATTGTGTGCAAAGTCATGGAGAAGATTATCAGGAGGAGAGTGGTCGAACACCTGGAAAGGAACAAGATTATAAATGAAAACCAGCATGGGTTCATGGAAGGCAAATCTTGTATCACAAACCTCCTGCAGTTTTATGACAAGGTAACAGAAGTAAGACACGAGAGAGAGGGGTGGGTAGATTGCGTTTTCCTAGACTGCAGGAAGGCCTTTGACACAGTTCCCCACAAGAGATTAGTGCAGAAGCTGGAGGATCAGGTGCATATAACAGGGAGGGCACTGCAATGGATCAGGGAATACCTGACAGGGAGGCAGCAACGAGTCATGGTACGTGAAGAGGTATCACAGTGGGCGCCTGTTACGAGCGGGGTCCCACAGGGGTCAGTTCTAGGACCAGTGCTAGTTTTTGATATATGTGAACAACATGATGGAAGGAATAGACTCTGAAGTGTCCCTGTTCGCAGATGATGTGAAGTTGATGAGAAGAATTAAATCGGACGAGGATGAGGCAGGACTGAAAAGAGACCTGGACAGGCTGGACATGTGGTCCAGTAACTGGCTTCTCGAATTCAATCCAGCCAAATGCAAAGTCATGAAGATTGGGGAGGGGCAAAGAAGACCGCAGACAGAGTATAGGCTAGGTGGACAAAGACTACAGACCTCACTCAGGGAGAAAGACCTTGGGGTGACCATAACACCGAGCACATTACCGGAGGCACACATCAACTAAATAACTGCTGCAGCATACGGGCGCCTGACAAACCTGAGAATAGCGTTCCGATACCTTAATAAGGAATCGTTTCAAGACACTGTACACTGTGTATGTTAGGCCCATACTGGAGTATGCAGCACCAGTCTGGAACCCACACCTGGTCAAGCACGTCAAGAAGTTAGAGAAAGTACAAAGGTTTGTAACAAGGCTAGTCCCAGAGCTCAAGGGAATGTCGTACGGGGAAAGGTTAAGGGAAATCGGACTGACGACACGGGAGGACAGAAGGGTCAGGGAGACATGAAAACGACATACAATATACTGGGGGGAAATAGACAATGTGGACAGAGATAGAATGTTCCAGAAAAGGGGACACAGGACAAGGGGTCACAACTGGAAGCTGAAGACTCAGACGAGTCACAGGGACGTTAGGAAGTATTTCTTCAGTCATAGAGTTGTCAGGAAGTGGAAATAGCCTAGCAAGTGAAGTAGTGGAGGGAGGAACCATAACATAGTTTTAAGAAGAGGTATGATACAGCTCAGGAAGAAGAGAGAAAGAGGACCTAGTAGCGATCAGTGAAGAGGCGGGGCCAGGGGCTAGTCTCGACCCCTCCAACCACAATTAGGTGATACAATTAGGTGAGGGACACACACACACACACACACACACACACACCCCACACACACACACACACACACACACACACCCCACACACCCCACATATATATATATAATAATATATTATATATATATATATATGTGGTGTGTGTGTGTGTGTGTGTGTGTGTGGTGGTGTGTTGTGTGGTGTGTGTGGCAGATGTTGCAAGTGTATGGAATAGGTAGTGAGTTAAATAAATGCTGTAAAGAGTTTTTATAAGGATAGTAGGCTCAGTTAGGGTGTGTAGAAGAAGGGGAACTACTTCCCGGTAAAAGTAGGTCTTAGACAGGGATGTGTAATGTCCCCCATGGTTGTTTAATAGATTTTTAGATGGGGTTGTAAAAGAAGTATATGCTAGGGTGTTCGGGAGAGGGGTGGGATTAAATTATGGGGAATCAAATACAAAATGGGAGTTGACACAGTTACTTTTTGCTGATGATACTGTGCTTATGAGAGATTCTAAAGAAAAGTTGCAAAGGTTAATGGACGAGTTTGGGAGGGTGTGTAAAGGTAGAAAGTTGAAAGTGAACATAGATAAGAGTAAGGTGATGAGTGTATCAAATGATTTAGATAAAGAAAAATTGGATGTCACATTGGAGAGAGGGAATATGGAAGAAGTGAATGTTTTCAGATATTTGGGAGTTGACTTGTCAGCGGATGGGTTTATGAAGGATGAGGTTAACCATAGAATTGTTGAAGGAAAAAAAGGTGTGTGGTGTGTTGAGGTATCTCTGGAGTGTGAAGCTTGGGCTGCAAATGCAGCGAGGAGGCGGCTGGAGGCAGTGGAGATGTCCTGTCTAGGGGCAATGTGTGGTGTAAACATTATGCAGAGAATTCGGAGTGTGGAAATTAGGAGGAGGTGTGGAGTTACTAAAAGTATTAGTCAGAGGGCTGAACAGGGGTTGTTGAGGTGGTTTGGTCATTTAGAGAGAATGGGTCAAAGTAGAATGACTTGGGGAGTGTATAAATCTGTAGGGGAAGGAAGGCGGAGTAGGGGTCGTCCTCGAAAAGGTTGGAGGGAGGGGGTATAGGAGGTTTTGTGGGCGAGGGGCTTGGACTTCAGCAAGCATGTGTGAGCGTGTTAGGAGTGAATGGAGACGAATGTTTTTTTTGACCTGACGAGCTGTTGGAGTGTGAGCAGGGTAATATTTAGTGAAAGGATTCATGGAAACCGGTTATTTTTATATAGCCAGGCTTGAGTATTGGAAATGGGAAGTACAATGCCTTCACTTTAACCCTTAAACTGTCCAAACGTAGATCTACGTTTTTTCAATATTTGACAGTATGTAAAAAAAGTATATCTTTTTTTTTTTTACATTTGAAAACGTGTAAAAAACTTTGATCTACTTTTTTTTGTTATATTTGAAAATATGTAAAAAAAAAACGTAGATCTACGTTTGGAGCGCTACGCATGTGAACGTAGATCTGCTTGGACAGTTTAAGGGTTAAAGGTGGGGTTTGGGATATTGGCAGTTTGGAGGGGTATGTTATATATGCTTCTAAACTGTTGTATCTGGGCGCCTCTGCAAAGACAGTGATTATGTGTGATTGAGGTGAAAGTGTTGAATGATGCTGAAAGTATTTTCTTTTTGGGGATTTTCTTTCTTTTTGGGGCACCCTGCCTCGGTGGGAGACGGCCGACTTGTTGAAAAAATATATATATATGTATAATATATATATATAATATATATATATATATATATATATATATATATATATATATATATATATATATATATATTATATATATATATTATTATATATTTCTAATTTATTTGCTTGTTAAATGTGTAGTTCCATGGCTGCTCCATAATTTACAGCTCTTTAACATGTAAATATAACCAGCTGTTGACACAGGTGTTGACACAGCTGTGATGCAGCGGGAGGCTGCTGCTGTTCCCGCGTCCTGAGTAACCAGGTCGAGGACACGGACAGGGAACAGCTGATCTCTAGCCAATCACATCGAATGAATCTAAGTAGTCGAGAAGGAAAATGTATAATATTCATATTTATACA
>NC_069407.1:41501217-41521217 GCF_026875155.1 Cherax quadricarinatus | reverse complement strand
GGTATGATGCTGGACAGGGACAGGTATGATGCTGGACAAGGACAGGTATGATGCTGGACAGGGACAGATATGATTCTGGACAGGGAGAGGTATGATGATGGACAGGGACAGGTATGTTACTGGACAGGGGGAGGTATGATGCTGGACAGGCACAGGTATGATACTGGACAGGGACAGGTATGATACTGGGCAGGGACAGATATGATTCTGGGCGGGGACAGCTATGATGCTCGACTGGGACAGGTATGATACTGGACAGGGACAGGTATGGTGATGGACAGAAACAGGTATGTTACTGGACAAGGACAGGTATGATACTGGGCGGGGACAGCTATGATGCTGGACGTGGACAGGTATGATACTGGACAGGGAGAGGTATGATGCTGGACAGGGACAGGTATGATACTGGACAGGGAGAGGTATGATGCTGGACAGGGACAGGTATGTTATTGGACAGGGACAGGTATGATACTGGACAGGGACAGATATGATATTGGGCGGGGACAGCTCTGATGCTGGACAGGGACAGGTATGATACTGGACAGGGACAGGTATGGTGCTGGACAGGGACAGGTATGAAACTGGACAGTGACAGGTATGATGCTGGACAGGGACAGCTATGATATTGTACAGGGACAGGTATGATACTGGGCGGGGACAGCTATGATTCTGGACAGGGACAGGTATGATACTAGACAAAGACAGGTATGGTGCTGGACAGGGGGAGGTATGATGCTGGACAGGGACAGGTATGATACTGGACAGGGACAGGTATGATACTGGACAGGGACAGATATGATTCTGGGCGGGGACAGCTATGATGCTCGACTGGGACAGGCATGATACTGGACAGGGACAGTTATGGTGATGGACAGAAACAGGTATGATACTGGACAGGGACAGGTATGATACTGGACATAGACAAGTATGATACTGGACGAGGATAGGATTGATAGTGGGCAGGAACAGGTATGTTACTGGACATGGACAGGTATGATACTGGACGTGGACAGGTATGACACTGGGCGGGGACAGGTATGATGCTGGACTGGGACAGGTATGATACTGGACAGGGAGAGGTATGATGCTGGACAGGGAGAGGTATGATACTGGACAGGGAGAGGTATGATGCTGGACAGGGACAGGTATGTTATTAGACAGGGACAGGTATGATACTGGACAGGGACAGATATGATATTGGGCGGGGACAGCTCTGATGCTGGACAGGGACAGGTATGATACTGGATAGTGACAGGTACGATGCTGGACAGGGACAGGTATGATATTGTACAGGGACAGGTATGATACTGGGCGGGGACAGCTATGATTCTGGACAGGGACAGGTATGATACTGGACAGGGACAGGTATGGTGCTGGACAGGGACAGGTATGATGCTGGACAGGGACAGGTATGGTGCTGGACAGGGACAGGTACGATACTGGACAGGGACAGGTATGATACTGGACAGGGACAGGTATTGTGCTGGACAGATACAGGTATGATACTGGACAGGGACAAGTATGATACTGGACAGGAACAGGTATGGTGCTGGACAGGGACAGGTATGATGCTGGACAGGGACAGGTATGGTGCTGGACAGGGAAGGTATGATACTAGACAGTGACAGGTATGTTACTGGACAGGGACAGGTATGATACTGGACAGGGACAGATGTGATGCTAGATAGAAACAGGTATGATACCGGACAGGGGCAGGTATGGTGCTGGACAGGGACAGGTATGATACTGGACAGGGACAGGTATGGTGCTGGACAAAGACAAGTATGATACTGGACAGGGACAGGTATGATACTGGGCAGGGACAGGTATGGTGCTGGACAGATACAGGTATGATACTGGACAGGGATAAGTATGATACTGGACAGGGACAGACATGATGCTGGACAGGGACAGGTATGAAACTGGGCGTGGACACCTATGATGCTAGACAGGGGCAGGTATGATGCTAGACGTGGACAGGTACGGTACTGGACAGGGACAGGTATGATACTGGTTGGAGACAGGTATGATACTGGTTGGAGACAGGTATGATACTGGACAGGGACAGGTATGATGCTGGACAGGGACAGGTATGATACTGGCCAGGGACAGGTATGATGCTGGACATGGACAGGTATGTTTCTGGACAGGGACAGGTATGATGCTGGACAGGGACAGGTATGATACTGGACAGGGGCAGGTTTGATACTGGACAGGGACAGATATGATACTGGGCGGGGACAGCTGTGATGCTGGACAGGGACAGGTATGGTGCTGGAGAGGGACAGTTATGATACTGGACAGGGACAGGTGTGGTGCTGGACAGGGACAGGTATGATACTGTACAGGGACAGGTATGATACTGAACAGGGACAGGTATGGTGCTGGAGAGGGACAGGTATGGTGCTGGACAGGGACAGGTATGATACTGGACAGGGACAGGTGTGGTGCTGGACAGGGACAGGTATGATACTGTACAGGGACAGGTATGATACTGGGCTGGGACATCTATGATGCTGGACAGGGACAGGTATGATACTGGACATGGACAGGTATGATACTGGACAGGGACAGGTATGGTGCTGGACAGATACAGGTATGATACTGGACATGGACAAGTATGATACTGGACAGGGACAGGTATGGTGCTATACAGGGACAGGTATGTTAATGGACAAGGACAGATATGATGCTGGATAGGGACTGGTATGATACTGGACAGGGACAGGTATGGTTCTGGACAGGGTCAGGTATGAAACTGGACAGGGACAGGTATGATGCTGGACAAGGACAGGTATGATACTGTACAGGGACAGGTATGATGCTGGACAGGGACAAGTATGATACTGGACAGGGACAGATATGATGCTGGACAGGGACAGATATGATACTGGACGGAGACAGGTATGATGCTAGACAGAGACAGAAATGATACTGGACAGGGACAGGTACGATGCTGGACAGAGACAGGTATGATACTGGACAGGGACAGGTATGATGCTGGACAGGGACAGGTATGATACTGGATAACGACAGGTATGATACTGGACAGGGACAGATATGATACTGGGCGGGGACAGCTGTGATGCTGGACAGGGACAGGTATGATACTGGTCAGGGACAGGTATGGCGCTGGATAGGGACAGGTATGATACTGGACAGGGACAGGTATGGTGCTGGACAGGGACAGGTATGATACTGGACATGGACAGGTATGATACTGGACAGGGACAGGTATGGTGCTGGACAGATACAGGTATGATACTGGACATGGACAAGTATGATACTGGACAGGGACAGGTATGGTGCTATACAGGGACAGGTATGTTAATGGACAAGGACAGATATGATGCTGGATAGGGACTGGTATGATACTGGACAGGGACAGGTATGGTTCTGGACAGGGTCAGGTATGAAACTGGACAGGGACAGGTATGATGCTGGACAAGGACAGGTATGATACTGTACACGGGACAGGTATGATGCTGACAGGGACAAGTATGATACTGGACAGGGACAGATATGATGCTGGACAGGGGCAGATATGATACTGGACGGAGACAGGTATGATGCTAGACAGAGACAGAAATGATACTGGACAGGGACAGGTACGATGCTGGACAGAGACAGGTATGATACTGGACAGGGACAGGTATGATGCTGGACAGGGACAGGTATGATACTGGATAACGACAGGTATGATACTGGACAGGGACAGATATGATACTGGGCGGGGACAGCTGTGATGCTGGACAGGGACAGGTATGATACTGGTCAGGGACAGGTATGGCGCTGGATAGGGACAGGTATGATACTGGACAGGGACAGGTATGGTGCTGGACAGGGACAGGTATGATACTGGACAGGGACAGGTATGGTGCTGGACAGGGACAGGTATAATACTGGACTTGGACAGGTATGATACTGGACAGGGACACTTATGGTGCTGGACAGATACAGGTATGATACTGGACATGGACAAGTATGAAACTGGACAGGGACAGGTATGGTGCTGGACAGGGACAGGTATGTTACTGGACAGGGATGATGCTGGACAGAGACAGGTATGTTGCTGGACAGGGACAGGTATGATGCTGGACAGGGACAGGTATGATGCTGGATAGGGACTGGTATGATGCTGGACAGGAACAGGTATGGTTCTGGACAGGGACAGGTATGATACTGGACAGGGACAGGTATGATGCTGGACAGGGACAGGTATGATACTGTACAGGGACAGGTATGATGCTGTACAGGGACAAGTATGATACTGGACAGGGACAGGCATGATACTGGGCAGGGACAGGTATTGTGCTGGACAGATACAAGTATGATACTGGACAGGGACAAGTATGATACTGGACAGGGACAGATGTGATGCTGGACAGGGACAGGTATGATACTGGACGGAGACAGGTATGATGCTAGACACAGACAGGTATGATACTGGACAGGGACAGGTACGATGCTGGACAGAGACAGATATGATAGTGGACAGGTACAGGTATGATGCTGGACAGGGACAGGTATGATACTGGATAGCGACAGGTATGATGCTGGACAGGGACAGGTATGTTACTGGACAGGGACAATTATGATGCTGGGCATGGACAGGTATAATACTGGACAGCGACAGGTATGATGCTGGACAAGGACAGGTATGATGCTGGACAGGGACAGGTATGATACTAGATTCGCACACGTGCAAAGAATCAATAAAACATTGCGTTAATTGCAACTCTCACTATAAGTGAAAGATGAGAGATGAATGCGGAGCGCTAAACCCGAGTGGATCAATAAGCACATGAGGTAGTGGAGACTTGACCTTCCGTTCACTGCGCAGGAAGACACATACACACACACACACACACACACACACACACACACACACACACACACACATACACACACACACACACACACACACACACACGTTACTTTCTAAGGAGGATGTGCTGTGAGCTGATGGAGGTGACATAACAGGTATATAATGTTTATTATGTTCCTGTAATGTTGACGTGGGCACATCTGTAGTCAGATGTGCCCTCTCATGTACACTAGTATGGAAGCGATATACATAAGTGTGTGTACTACCACGATAGTTACTAGTAATGTGCACACGAGTGCTACCACGGTAAGAGACTTGCCTCTTACAGCATATGTCGTTATAGGCACATACTTTCAAGTACATACTAGCCACCAAACACACAACCATTACTTTCTAGGAGGTGTGTGTGACTGATGGCGTGACCATAAAGGTTATGTTATTTTGTTCCTGTATGTTGACGTGGCACACGTATCAGATGTGCCTATCTGTAGACTATATGGAAGCGTTATTACAATGTGTTACTGACCCGCCATAGTTCTAGTATGCATACACTGGTGCTCCACGTAAGCATACTAACAGATTAACATAACATTTTGGCACGTATATTCATGGGTATTATTGCTCATGGGCATTCATATCTTTGGCTGTAAATCTGGATTCATAACTCTTGGCACAATCTTGCCTAGGTTCATGCCCTTGGTATTCTTACCATCTGATTCTACTTGTAGGATGTATTGTTCAACTACATTTGTAATTAGACTGGCACTCTTGGGTATCTTTATGAGAAGTTGCACACTGTTTACAGTCCATACTGGGACTTAAAATCTTGGGGATGTCCATAACCTTGAGTGATCGTGTTCATACATCATGGCTATTCAATTAGCTTGACACTTCATACACATTAGGGTGGAACCCTTTCCATACTTCTTCAGTTTCCACGTTGCTGATAACCACTGTTGGGAAACGTTCCAATAAATACCAAGTTGACGGCTCTAATTATCAATTTTGAACTCTGTCATAACATCTTGGGCACTATCATAGCATGTTGGGTACTATCATACCCACAGTCTCCTCACCTAGTTCTTCCCACTTATTGGCAAGCCTTGTACTATAACAGTAGTACCTGATAGTAATCTTCATTTGAAGAGATCTGCTTCTTATTGTTCTTTGTGTTCTGGTTCCTTTCATAACTAAAATGTCCGTCTATGTCCGCTCTGTAAATGCCCACAAGTACATTGTTCATCCTAATCATATTTCCCCTGATTTTTCAATCTTCATATTATTACGGTCCACTCCCATAATCTAAATTTGTAAATCACTGCCCTTAGCTGCGAGCTCAGGGTCTGGGCTTTTCTCAAAAATTCTCCAAAGTTTTATAGTGCCTGATTAAGTGCGGGCTCCATGCCGGTGCTGCTTACTTGAGGATTGCCCGGAAATAAGTGGTGTACAGCGCCTTGAATTACACCCCTGTTTAGGTTAGTCAGGTATTTACCTCTGTCGTTATCCTGCTAATTTCCTCTACGGGAGAGATGTTAGGTGTGATGTCTTCCTACTAGATCCCCCTCCCCATGTTTTTATCATTGTAGTTGCTATCCTCCCGCTCTTCAGGAGAGATGTTAAGTGCAATGCGTGCGTGTCCTCATATTTCAATAGTTGCTATCCTCCCAATTTTGTGGTCCACCTGTTTCTCCTCCAAATCTTCTTTACTGAGGTAAACAGCCTAAATCTTTTAATCGACCATTTTCTGAAGTCTGCAAATCTTCCCACGGCTGCCTTCGGTCCTCTTGTGTTTGTATTATCATCTAGATGTCATCTGTTAAGTTATTAACATTCTCTCGGAATTAAACAAGATCCCACACTGATCCTTGTGGAACCTCACTAGTTATACTCTACCATCTTGATAGTTCGGTTCTTAATTCCTCGTTGTCTATTATTATGGTATCTCCTTTTCATATTAATGTGTCTTGCAACCCCGACCCCAGCTCGCCAATAACCTCCGTTGTGGTGCCCTACCCTCACTCTCCTGTCTGACCTCTCTTAGTTTATCATGTGTCTACACACGGTCTGGAGGGCGGCATCACTATGAATTCGTGAATACATACCGGTGTTCTGTGAGGATGTTAGTGCTTCCTTCATGCACCAGTTATTTAGTTATAATGTGTTCCACTAGACTACACGTTGCAATGATCAGAGATTCCGGTCTGTTATTTTGGAATTCTTGGTTGTCTCTCTGAAGAATAGCATAACATTTTTCACCTTCCACTCACCTGGCGCTTCACCTACCATGAAAGATTAATTTTTGATCCGTATGAGCGGCTTACATAGTATTTCTTCTTCTCTTGTTGAGAGTATGGAAGGTATGAAAATCTCGACATTGTGGTCCATACAGATCCTGGTGAGCGAAACGAAGCCTAGAATAAAGTATCCTAAACGTTGCATATGTGTCAGTGTACATGATCCTCCTGTGTGAATGTGATGCATCAAGTGAACCAAGTTCCTTATTAGTCGCTTCAATGCTCAATAGTTCCGCTTTGTTTGATTTTGTCTTCTGTCTCTATTTGTGTGTGTACTCACCTAGTTGAGGTTACAGGGGTCGAGTCATAGCTCCTGGCCCCGCCTCTTCACTGGCCGCTACTGGGTCACTCTCCCTACACCATGAGCTTTGTCGTACCTCCGCTCTGTATGGATCCTGCCTCCACTACATCCCTTCCCAAACTGTTCCACTTCCTGGCTACTCTGTGACTGAAGAAATATTTCGTAACATCCATGTGATTCATCTGAGTCTTCAGCTTCCAACTGTGTCCCCTTGTTGCTGTGTCCCATCTCTGGAACATTCTCTCTCTGTCCACCTTTTCAATTCCTCTCAGTATTTTATATGTCGTTATCATGTCCTCCCTATCTCTCCTGTCCTCCAGTGTCGTCACTTCGATTTCCCTTAACCTCTACTCTTAGGACATATCCCTAAGCTCTGGGACTAGTCTTGTTGCAGACCTTTGCACTTTCTTTAGTTTCTTTACGTGCTTGGCTAGGTGTGGATTCCAAACTGGTGCCGCATACTCCAATGTGGGTCTAACGTACACAGTGTACAGGGTCCTGAACGATTCCTTATTAAGATGGCAGAATGCTGTTCTCAAGTTTGTTAGGCGCCCATATGCTGCAGCAGTTATTTGGTTGATGTGCGCCTCAGATGTGCCTTGTGTTATACTCACCCCAAGATCTTTTTTCTTGAGTGAGGTTTGTAGTCTCTGGCCCCCTAGACTGTACTCCGTCTGTGGTCTTCTTTGCTCTTCCCCAATCTTTATGACTTTGCACTTGGTGGGGTTGAACTCCAGAAGCCAGTTGCTGGACCAGGCCTGCAGCCTGTCCAGATTCCTTTGTAGATCTGCCTGCTTCTCGTCCGATTGAATTCTTCTCATCAACTTCACATCATCTGCAAGCAGGGACACTTCGGAGTCTATTCTTTTCGTCATGTCGTTCACAAATACCAGAAACAGCACCGGTCCTAGGACTGACTCCTGTGGAGCCCCACTCGTCACAGGCTCCCACTCTGACACCTCGCCACGTACCATGACTCGCTGCTGTCTTCCTAACAGGTATTCCCTGATCCATTGTAGTGCCTTCCCTGTTATCCCTGCCTGGTCGTCCAGTTTTTGCACTGATCTCTTGTGTGGAACTGTGTCAAACGCCTTCTTACAGTCCAAGAAAATGCAATCTACCCCCTCTCTCTCTCTTGTCTTACTGCTGTCACCGTGTCATAGAACTCCAGTAGGTTTGTGATACAGGATTTCCCGTCCCTGAAACCGTGTTGGCTGTTGTTGATGACCTCATTCCTTTCTAGGTGTTCCACCACACTTCTCCCGATAATCTTCTCCATGACTTTGCATACTATACATGTCAGTGACACTGGTCTGTAGTTTAGTGCTTCATGTCTGTCTCCTTTTTTAAAAAATGGGACTACATTTGCTGTCTTCCATACTCAGATAATCGCCCTGTTTCAATAGATGTCTTGAATATTATTGTCAGGGGTACACATAGCGCCTCTGCTCCCTCTCTCAGGACCCATGGAGAGATGTTATCCGGCCCCATCGCCTTAGAGGTATCTAGCTCACTCAGCAGCCTCTTCACTTCTTCCTCGGTTGTATGTATTGTGCCCAACACTTGGTGGCGTACTCCACCTCTCCGTATTTCTGGAGTCCATTCTGTCTCCTCTGTGAACACTTCTTTGAATCTCATGTCGAGTTCCTCATATACTTCGCGGTCGTTTCTTGTTATCTCTCCTCCTTCCTTCCTCAGCCTGATTACCTGGTCCTTGACTGTTGTTTTCCTCCTGATATGACTGTACAACAGCTTTGGGTTATATTTGGCCTTCGCTGCTGAGTCATTTTCATATTGTCGTTGGGCCTCCCTTCTTACCTGTGCATATTCATTTCTGGCTCTACGACTGGTCTCCTTATTCTCTTGTGTGTGTGTGCGTGTGTGTGTGTGTGTGTGTGTGTGTGTGGTGTGTGTGTGTGTGTGTGTGTGTGTGTGTGTGTGTGTGTGTGTGTGTGTGCGTGTGTGTACTCACCTATTTGTACTCACCTGTTTGTGGTTGCAGGGGTCCATTCATAGCTCCTGGCCCCGCCTCTTCGCTGATTGCTACTAGGTCCTCTCTCTCCCTGCCCCATGAGCTTTATCATACCTCGCCTTAAAACTATGTATGGTTCCCGCCTCCACTACGTCACTTTCTAGGCTATTCCACGGCCTGACTACTCTATGACTGAAGAAATACTTCCTAGCATCCCTTTGATTCATCTGAGCCTTCAACTTCCAATTGTGACCTCTTGTGTCTATGTCCCTTCTCTGCAACATCCCGTCTTTGTCCACCTTGTCTATTCCGCGCAGTATTTTATATGTCGTTATCATGTCTCCCCTGACCGTCCTGTCCTCCAGTGTCGTCAGGCCGATTTCCCTCAACCTTTCTTTGTAGGACAATCCCCGTAGCTCTGGGACTAGTCTTGTTGCAAACCTTTGCACTTTCTCTAATTTCTTGACGTGCTTGACTAGGTGTGGATTCCAAACTGGTGTTGCATACTCCAGTATGGGCCTGACGTAAATTGTATACAGAGTCTTAAACGAATCCTTACTGAGGTATTGGAACGTTATCCGTAGGTTTGCCAGGCGTCCGTATGCTGCAGCAGTTATCTGATTGATGTGCGCCTCAGGAGATATGCTCGGTGTTATACTCACCCCCAGATCTTTTTCCTTGAGTGAGGTTTGCAGTCTTTGACCATCTAAACTATATTGTGTCTGCGGTCTTCTTTGCCCTTCCCCAATCTTCATGACGTGTGTGTGTGTGTGTGTGTGTGTGTGTGTTAGTTACGTATGTGTGTGTGTGTGTGTGCGTTGTATGCGTGTGTTTCGTGTTGTGTGCGTGTGGTGTGTGCGCGCTCGCGCGCGCTGGTGCGCGTGCGTGTGTGCGTGTGTGCGTGTGTGTGTGCGTGTATGTGTGTGTGTGTGTGTGTGTGTGTGTGTGTGTGTGTGTGTGTGTGTGTGTGTGCACGCGCGTGATGTACATTTTAAGTCCTTTAGAGCGAGACAAACACAACACACTCTAAGCCTCCTTCAGAAGACTTGTTCAAAAGTCATTGTTGTTCTTGTTTGTCAGTATTTTTTTTTTGGTTGCTATTTTTAAATACAGCCGACAATGTCTTCACGCCCACTCCACGTTGTGCTTTAAAACTTGTGAGAAGTGGTGTTGGTGGCGATGGTGGTAGTGGTGGCGATGGTGGTAGTGGTGGCGATGGTGGTAGTGGTGGCGATGGTGGTAGTGGTGGCGATGGTGGTAGTGGTGGCGATGGTGGTAGTGGTGGCGATGGTGGTAGTGTTGGCGATGGTGGTAGTGTTGGCGATGGTGGTAGTGGTGGCGATGGTGGTAGTGGTGGCGATGGTGGTAGTGTGTGGCGATGGTGGTAGTGGTTGGCGATGGTGGTAGTGTTGGCGATGGTGGTAGTGGTTGGCGATGGTGGTAGTGGTGGCGATGGTGGTAGTGGTGGCGATGGTGTAGTGTGGCGATGGTGGTAGTGGTGGCGATGGTGGTAGTGGGGCGAGGTGGTAGTGGTGGCGATGGTGGTAGTGGTGGCGATGGTGGTAGTGTGGCGATGGTGGTAGTGGTGGCGATGGTGGTAGTGGTGGCGATGGTGGTAGTGGTGGCGATGGTGGAAGTGGTGGCGATGGTGGTAGTGGTGGCGATGGTGGAGTGTGGCGATGGTGGTTAGTTGGTATGTGTGGTAGTGTGGCGATGGTGGTAGTGTTGGCGATGGTGGTAGTGGTGGCGATGGTGGTAGTGGTGGCGATGGTGGTAGTGTTGGCGATGGTGGTAGTGGTGGCATGGTGGTAGTGGTGGCGATGGTGGTAGTGGTGGCGATGGTGGTAGTGGTGGCGATGGTGGTAGTGGTGGCGATGGTGGTAGTGTTGGCGATGGTGGTAGTGTTGGCGATGGTGGTAGTGGTGGCGATGGTGGTAGTGGTGGCGATGGTGGTAGTGGTGGCGATGGTGGTAGTGGTGGCGATGGTGGTTGTGGTGGTGGTGGTAGTGATGGCGATGGTGGTAGTAGTGGTGGTGGTGGTAGTGGTGGCGATGGTGGTAGTGGTGGCGATGGTGGTAGTGGTGGCGATGGTGGTAGTTGGCGATGGTGGTAGTGGTGGCGATGGTGGTAGTGGTGGCGATGGTGGTAGTGGTGGCGATGGTGGTCAGTGGTGGCGATGGTGGTAGTGGTGGGATGGTGGTGTGGTGGTGTGGTAGTGATGGCGATGGTGGTAGTAGTGGCATGGTGGTAGTGGGGCGATGGTGGTAGTGGTGGCATGGTGGTAGTGTGGCGATGGTGGTAGTGGTGGCGATGGTGGTAGTGTGGCGATGGTGGTAGTGGTGGCGATGGTGGTAGTGGTGGCGATGGTGGTAGTGGTGGGATGGTGGTGGTGTGATTGTGGTGGTGGTGGTAGTGATGGCGATGGTGGTAGTAGTGGCTATGGTGGTAGTGGTGGTGCGATGGTGGTAGTGGTGGCAATGGTGGTAGTGGTGGCGATGGTGGTAGTGGTGGCGATGGTGGTAGTGGTGGCGATGGTGGTAGTGGTGGCGATGGTGGTAGTGGTGGCGATGTTGGTAGTATTGGCGATGGTGGTAGTGGTGGCGATGGTGGTAGTGGTGGCGATGATGGTAGTTGTGGTGGTGGTGGTAGGGGATGGCGATGGTGGTAGAGTGGCTGTGGTGGTAGTGGTGGCGATGGTGGTAGTGGTGGCAATGGTGGTAGTGGTGGCGATGGTGGTAGTGGGGCGATGGTGGTAGTGGTGGCGATGGTGGTAGTATTGGCGATAGTGGTAGTGGTGGCGATGGTGGTAGTGGTGGCGATGGTGGTAGTGGTGACGATGGTGGTAGTGGTGGCGATGGTGGTATGGTCGTGATGGTGGTAGTGGTGGCGATGGTGGTAGTAGTAGCGAGGGTGGTAGTGGAGGCGATGGTGGTAGTGGTGGTGATGGTGGCATTGGTGGCGATGGTGGTAGTGGTGGCGATGATGGTAGTGCTGGTGATGGTGGTAGTGGTGGCGATGGTGGCAGTGGTGGTGATGGTAGTGGTGGGACGATGGTGGTAATGGTGGCGATGGTGGTAGTGGTGGCGATGGTGGCAGTGGTGGTTGATGGTAGTGGTGGTGGCGATTGTGGTAGTGGTGGCGATGGTGGTAGTGGTGGCGATGGTGGTAGTGGTGGCGATGGTGGTAGTAGTGGAATGGTGGAGTGGTGGCGATGGTGACAGTGGTAGAGATGGTGTAGTGGTGGTGACTGACTTAGTGGTGGCGATGGTGGTAGTGGTGGCGATGGTGGTATTGGTGGCGATGGTGAGTAGTGGTGGCGATGGTGGTAGTGGTGGCGATGGGGTAGTAGTGGTGATGGTGGTAGTGGTGGCGATGGTGTAGTGGTTACATGGCGGTAGTGGTGGCGATAGTGGCAGTGGTGGTGATGGTGGTAGGGGTTGGTGATGGCGGTAGTGGTGGCAATGGTGGTAGTGGTGGCTTTGTTGGTAGTGGTGGCGATGGTGGTAGTGGTGGCGATGGTGGTAGTGGTGGCGAGTGGTGGCAATGGTGGTAATTTGGCGATGGTGGTAGTGGTGGCGATGGGGGTGGTGGCGATGGTGGTAGTAGTGGTGATGGTGGTAGTGGTGGCGATGGTAGTAGTGGTTACAATGGCGGTAGTGGTGGCGATAGTGGCAGTGGTGGTGATGGTGGTAGGGGTGGTGATGGCGGTAGTGGTGGCGATGGTGGTAGTGGTGGCTTTGTTGGTAGTGGTGGCGATGGTGGTAGTGGTGGCGATGGTGGTAGTGGTGGCGATGGTGGCAATGGTGGTAATGATTGGCGATGGTGGGAGTGGTGGCGATGGTGGTGGTGATGGTCGTAGTGGTGGCGATGGTGGTAGTTGTGGTGATAGTGGTAGTGGTGGTGATGGTGGTAGTGACGGCGAAGGTGGTAGTTGCAGTGATGGTGGTAGTGGTGGCGATGGTGGCAGTGGTGGCAATCATGGTAGTGTTGGCGATGGTGATAGTGGTGGCGATGGTAGTGGTGGTGGTGATGGTGGTGGTGGTGGTGACGATGGTGGTAGTGGTGTCGGTAGTGATAGTGGTGGCGATGGTGGTAGTGCTGTCGATGGTGGTAGTGTGGGCGATGGTGGTAGTGGTGGCGTTGGTGGTGGTGGCGCCAATGGTGGTAGTGGTGGCGATGGTGGTAGTGGTGGTGGTGGTGGCAGTGGTACCTTGTATGTTACCTTGTATCTTACCTTGTATCTTATCTTGTATCTAATCTTGTAGCTTACTTTTATCTTACTTTGTATCCTTGTATCTTATCTTCCGACTTAAGGTTTAGATGGCCCATCTATCAAAGAGAGTTCTTACGTATCTTGAGACAAAAGAATATGTTCTTCGCTATCCTTCAAAGCAAGGATGAGAGTTCCTACGTGTCCTTCAGAGCAAGGATAAGCCTTCCTTTGGCGTTGTCTGAGCGACTACATTATTGTGCCCCACAATTCGGGATGTCCTGTGAGTCGTAGCGCAATTCACGCACCCACAGCTCATCCATTAGCGAAATTTTGTTCCCCATTTTGCGGTACCGCAAAATGTTCACTCCAGCTCATCCCGTAGCGCAAATTGTGCGCCCCAGTTCATCTTGTTGCGTAAATTGTGCGCTTCCAGCTCATCCTGTAGCACAAATTGTGTACCCCAGCTCAGACTGAGCGGTAGTGCACAAAGCAGAATTACACAGGTCACAATGGATCTTTGTCAGACTCTGGCGGGCGTGGCCTCCGCAGTTAGGAAGAGAGTTATCACGAATCTTAAAAGAGGTAAGCGTTGTTATCTTTCCTCAGCTTATTTCTAAGCTTGGTTCCAGTAATTCTTTTTCGAGTATACAGAGATTTAAGCGGATACCCGACTGAATAATAAGTAACACTTATACTGATTTCGAATGAGAAGAGAGGGGAGGAGAAGGAAGAAAGAGGGAGAGAGTGAGAGAAGAAAGGAAAGGAAGAGAAAGAGGTTAGAGGGTACGGGTGGAGAGAAGATGGAGTGAGATGATTAAGGAATGGCATGGAGGGATAACAGATGGTTACAGGAAAGAGAAAAAAGAAGGCAAGAGGAGGTGATAAGCGAAGAAATAGAGTAGGAAGAAGAAAAGAATGCATAACAGACACCGAGAAACGACTGTGAGAAAGAGGTGAGATGTGATGAGGCGTAAGAAAAGGGAGACACGCGTGAGAGAAACAAGGGGAGATGAAAGTGTGTGAGCAATGACAACGGAAGAAGTGAAGGGTGTGAGGTGAGGGTCGTCTGAGAAATAGAGAGAGAGAGAGAGAGAGACAAAGTCAGAACGAAAGACAAACACATCAGACAGGGAAAGCACCACAAACAGGAAACGAGAAGTTCATTATTATTATTATTATTATTATTATTATTATTATTATTATTATTATTATTATTATTATTATTATTATTATTATTATTATTATTGTTATTATTATTAAGCCACATTAAATACTGTAGTCAACTGGATTGTCACAGAAGAGGAAAAGCTGCCTTATTAGTTATTAGATCTGACACTCACAGTGATAATATGGATGTAAACAAACACTTCTTAAGAGCAACTTTCTGTAAAAACTCACAGACGGATGTTGTAGCCACTGAATTTAAGGTGAACAGTTTTAAATATAAGTGAAAGTGAACATAGATAAGAGTAAAGTGATGAAGGTATCAAACGAGTTAGGTAATGAAAAACTGGATATCAGATTGAAGGAAGGGAGTATGGAGGGTATCAAATAAGTCAGGCAATAAAAATTTGAATATCAGATTGGAGCGAGGGAGTATGAAGGAAGTGAATGTCCTTACAATTCTGAACGTAATTATACAGTAACTGAGCAAGAAGCCTTAGCAATAGTATGGTCGTTAAAACACTTCCCGTGACATTATATATCAGTACCCTGTTCTTGTCTTGACAGATCATGCTCCACTGATTCCTTTATTCCAGAATAAACAACTTACTGGAAGATTAGCCAAATTTTCCTTCATTATCCAAGAGTTCAACCCAACCTTTAAACACTTACCTGGCAAATCAAATGTAGTCGTAGATGCTTTATCGCTAAATATTAGTACAGTAATAGCAGATCCTCCATTTAGTGCTAAGGATGTAAAGAATGCTCATAGAACAGATCTTTTGTGGTCTGTGGGATTCGATTCCTGCTATAGGAAGATCAAACTCTCTCTGTGAAGCCACCAGCACCCGTCAGTGACTTTGTCATGAACCAGGAGTTTTGTATCGCACAGCCGAGCTGGGTACCCATACCAGAATGGTATACCAGTTAGTAATTCCAGCATCACTAGTGAATGTAACCTTAGAGCTAGTTCACGATGTACCAGGTGTTGCGCACCCTGGTGTGGATCGTTCTGTAAAACAAGCCAGATTGAAATGCTTTTGGCCTCGTATGGCAACTGATATTTCTGAGTATGTTAAGAAATGTAGTGTCTGTATGCTAATCCAGTCCAAGTGTATCTTACTACAAGGGAACCTTGGGAAAGAGTTGCGCTAGATCTGTTCACTAATTTCCAATGTTCCTTCCAGGGCAACAAACATCTGTTTGTGAGTTATTGTGAGTTAGTTCCTATTGCAAATAAAACTGCCGAGACAGTAGATAAAGCGTTTAAGGAACGAATAATCTGCAGACATACAACTCCTAAGTCCCTAGTAACAGATAATGGAGGGGAATTCTGTAATGAGATTCTTGAAAAGTTGTGTACTTTGTACAAGATCTCTAAATCGACCATTGTTCCTCACCATCCTGCCAGTAATGGCCGAGTGGAGAGAACTAATAAGAAAGTACTCGATGTGTTGAGAGCCACTATTAATCCCAATAGTGCAACCTGGGATATACCTGATGTTCAGTGTGCAATAAATTCTGCTTATAATGCTTCTATAGGTGCCACTCCACATTATGCACTGTATGGTGTTGATAAACGTTTGCCATATGAGCTGTTATATTGTTCCAAAACCAAATTACAATCTTGATGATTTCATAGCAACTCGTACCAGCCTAGCTCAATGTGTTTAAATAAGAATCCGAGAAACATTTCAGAAATCAACAACAGAATTTACAAGTCACTAATACTCGAGCAAAGTCAACCAGAATTAAGTAGGTTCGAGAGTTATGCTGACATCCTCAGTGCCTAAGGTCGATCAAAAGTTTGTTGGTCCATATTGAGTAGTCGAACAAGTCAGTGGCAATAAGTATAAAGTTCGAGAAATCAGTACTGGTCAGTATAAAGAATCGCATATAGATCATATGAAGTTAGTATGCGATGATGATGAGGTTCCTAAGATCCAGACAAATGCAACAGATTTTGACAAGCCTCCTTACTCAGTACCCTATACCTCTAACAACCAGAGAGATGGACAACCTGATTGTCAAGATTCCTTACGTACACGACAAGTAATGAGGAATCCCCAAGCATCATTTGTAAATACAAATTTAGATCCTCCTCAACAACAGCCATTGCTACAGAATTTGACATCCCTAGAGATGATGACCACTCTGCATATGTAAATCTCACCCTAGCAGAGTTGGGGTTAATTGCAAATAATCTTTATAGATAGATAATATAGTCTGGAGAGTATTGCAACTATGTGTTTACTATATCAGCTTACTGATGTTCAAAAAAAAATATTTGTATGTTGACATTCTCTCCTAATTCTGAGAATTAACAGTAAAAGACTTGAGTGTACCAGGTCTGCCTTTTCTGTTAAACACTTTCTTCTTTGCTTATATACTTCCTCAGAATCCAATGATCACATGAATACAGATCGATTTATTTTTATTTCAATCTCCTTCTCTTTGCTGATATCTTTTTGTTAATTTGTACGACCATTGATTCTATAATTTACAATGATTTGTGATATAATTTATATTGCATTACAATCAGTTATCATCCTCAAGTATAGTTATGTTCAACTGTTGTGTACATTGATACTATAGAGAATCTGCCCAGAGCCGTAATGCCTACAGTCTTTAGTGTGCATAAGTTAGCTGTATGTCGTGACACACAGATAACAAGGTCTTGGGAGCTATAGCGCAGAGCTCCACGTGTCTTCAAAATACCAGCCTGATTTTCACCGATAGGCTTCCCAAGTACTGCATACTAGTCTCTCACCAGGCGCCCCTTAGTAAGACAATTTCCAACATTTTCCTGTATTTAGTCGGCCAACGATGTATGGGGGAAAATTTGAGCTTAGGGTCACGAGGCGGGCGAACACCCACAGACAAGTATGCTTGCGGGCATCTTCTCTAAGTATTAGTCTAGAAGCTAGTGTCATTTACTGCATAAATATTGCTTAGGGAATACTCATTGAAAATCAGGGATCTCTAAGGTGCATGCAGGGGTACTAATTCCATCTGAAAGGTTGCTGGAATAAGTCCATCATTGCACGTGGTGACTTGAAGAGAGGGACCAAAGGTATATAGGTTTGCTTGGGTAGAATCTGGGGATATCTAGTAGCAGGTTCTCCATCACCAAGTAAGTCAGTCCTTTATTCACGCATGTAGTTAGGAGTTTCTTGCAATATCAGTTGCATATTGAAATGTATCCTAAAAGCCACTTGTGAGACTGAGACGACTAATCTCAGGGTGTCTGTGTCAACAGTACTTGCCAAGGTGAGCAGCTCACAAGGAGGCAGTCCATATATAATTTCCAATGTGGAAATTGTATGTGGACTGCCTCCTTGTGAGCTGCTCTCCCTGACAAGTACTGTTTACACAGACACCTTGAGATTAGTCGTTTCAGTCTCACAAGTGGCTTTAGGACACATTTCCAAATGCAACTGATCTTGCAAGAAATTCCTAATTACGTGCACCAACAAAGGACTGACCTATTTGGTGGTGAAAATTATGCTACTAGAAATCCCCTGATTCTACTCAAGCAAACTCTAGATTCCTCTGGTCCCTCTTTTCAAGAAACCACGTGCAGTGAAGGACTTATTTCTGCAAGTATTCAGATGGTATTAGTATCCTTGCCTGCACCTTAGAGATCCCTGATTTCAATGGGTATTCCCTAAGCAATGTTTATGCAGTAAGTGTCACTAGCTTCTAAACTAATACTTAAGAGGAGATGCCCGCAAACGTACTGATCTGTGGGCGTTCGCCCGCCTCATGACCCTAAGCTCAGATTTCCCATAATTCCCTGTACTTCATTGGCCAACTAAATATAGGAAAATGTTGGAGACTGTCACACAAGACAATCTAATGCATTCATGTAAGAGTCCAATTTTTGACTGTGTACTATTGCCTCAACTAAAAACGCAACTAAATACTATTCTCAAAAACAGGGAATGGCTATAGGTAATCTGTTGTCCCTCTTATTGAGCAATCTGTATATGGAATTTTTCGAGGCTAGACTGTTGAAAGATACCCCGCCATGTAGAGCTAAATGGTTCAGATATGTGGATGACATCGTGTGTCATTGGCCAAATGATATGGCCCTTGATACATTTTTACCAAGACTTAACGCTCTCGTATCCTCTATTAAATTCAACGTGCAGAAAGAGGTGGACTGTAAATTTCCATTCTTAGATGTGTAGATACACCGGGTTGATAGAAAGTTTGCAGTATATAGGAAGGACACCAATGTGTGCTCATACATTCACTACTATTCCAACCCTGAGATGAGAGTTAAAAGGGGTGTATTTCCTACTATGTTTCTGAAAGCCTATCAGTGTGCAGTCCGGAGTTCCTAGGTGAAGAAATTACAAAGATATTTAAGATTGGCATGAAACTGTGGTATCCTAAGGTGTTTGTGAAATCTGCCTTTCTGGCAGCTAAGAAAACTTATCGAATAGATCCTAGGATAGCACCTCAGAACAAGAGTGTGCTGGTCCTCCCATACAATCAGAATTTATCTATCCTGCCGAATGCCATTAAAAGATTTAATATTCAAGCAGTATTTAAAAGTTCACAGACTGTTAGATGCATTCTAATACAGAATTGACCTCAACAGCATGCTGGTGGTGTCTATAGAATTGGTTGCAACAGTTGCAGTCTCTTCTAATTGGGGGAGACGGAAAAATAGTTAGAAGTGAGAATTTCATAACACCGTTATTCAATGCATATAGCACAGGAGTCGAACGTGATTTTCAACCAGATAAGAGCTTGTAATAACCCAGCAAATTGGTAGGAGGCTTCAAAGGAATATAGTACAATCGGCAATTATTATGCATGATAAGCATTCATTATACAATATCAGTGACGGGTTGTTCAAATTAGATGCGTTTTTAGTTGAGTCAAAAATTGGGATCTTATACGAATGCATTAGATTGTCTTAAATGTAGTGTCACACCGAGGAATTAGGGCCTATTATTCCTGCAGTTTCTGAAGGTTGAACCCGAATTTGCCTCAGAACCATGTTGGATGAATAACTGTGGCCGTCTTCCTGGTAATTACAGATGCGTCCCTCTTTAAATGAGTTTATTTTTATGAGCCCCTTTTCCTCTGCATATCTTTTAGAAGTATCCCCTTGAAATGTTCCCGTTTTCTCGTCCCTTGAAATGGCCCCGCTTTCTCATGGATGGTTACTCCATGGAAATAAATGGTATAAAATACCGACACAATGGAAATAT
>NC_069407.1:41471217-41496217 GCF_026875155.1 Cherax quadricarinatus | reverse complement strand
CCTGTCTTTACCCATTGTTTATCTTTGTTTATTTTTTAGGCCTTGGTTTTAAGCTGTTTTTAAGCATCTGTTACTTATTTTTGGGAGCAAAGGTGTTAGTTTATTTTCAGGTTCTGCTGTTGTTTTACTACAGCTATTCTTTATTCCCTAGACGCCTGTTATCTGTTTTTAGACTTTTTTTTTTGTGAAACGCAATTACTTTTTAGACCTTGTTGTTCAAGTTTTGGAGATCTTTTTCTTTAAACAAATATCATTTTTAGGCCCTGTTGTTTGTTTCTTGACCTCTGTTTTTGTCAGATTTCTGGTGTTCGTGTATTAAACCTCTGTTGTTCGTTTCTTGGAACTCTGTTTGCTTTCAAATGTATATGAATTATCTTTAGTATTGTTATTTTTCCTACGAAAAGCCACCTCAAGATTCACCACTTGACTCTCGACGAGGAATGTTTCGCTCGTTAAATCCTAATTGAATGTTTCTCTCGATAAATTCTAATTGGGATGTGCTGTTCTTACCTTTTCCCTATCTTCCTCAGCTTTTACCTTTGGTATTCTTTCCCACCCCAACGAGCTGAATAAACCCAGCAAGCTGAGTGAAACCAGAGAGCTGAGGGAACTCAACATGCTGAGTGAACCCAAGAGCTGAGGGAACTCAACATGCTGAGTGAACCCAAGAGCTGAAAGAAACTATAGAGTTCAAACATGCACGCACGCACACGCACACACACACACACACACACACACACACACACACACACACACACACACACACACAAAACACACACATACACACACACACACACACACGCACACACACACATACACACACACACACACACCACACACACACACACACACACACACACACACACACACACACACACACACACACACAAACCAAAGATTCATCAGAGAGGAGGATGAAAAGCCAGGGGAACTTTGGAAGACTGGTCTGAAAAGAAAGAATGGGTAGAAGAGCTCAGGAGTAGGATGGAACAAGAGTGGGAAAGGAAACTAGAAGAGCTTACCACTAAAATGGAGGAGAGGATGGATGCAGAGAGCAAGAGTTGGGAGCTGCAAGCTGAGCCTGCAGAGACCAGGATACAGAGCCTAAAAGATGAACTGAGAAGGCTGAAGCAGAATATAGAACCGACAAACAGAAGCGGCTTGGCATCAGTAGCAGGTACAGGAGTGTAAGCTATTGGAGTGTAAACAAGGTCCAGGAAATGTGGATGAGAGAAAGTAGAGGCAGCAATGGCGATGTTTAATTTTGACCCAGAGATGCAGAGGGATAAGCAATGGGAAGAGGAGAGGGAGAGGTCAGTTTTAGTCCATGGGATTCAGGAGGCCAAAGGGAGGACATATGAAGAAAGACAACAGGGAAAGAAAAAAGAGATTGAAAATATCAAACAAACTGGAGAGGAGGACATAACTGAGCTGATAAATTTTCAGAGAATTGAGGCATACTCGAGGGGAAAAAATCGACCAGTCAGAATGATTTTCAGGACAGAAATGGTGCAAAACAGGATCCTGCAGCAGAAACCACTGCTAAAGGAAACAAAATAAAAGTGAGTGTACTTCGACTGCAACAGAACAAGAACAGAATGACAGAAGCTGAGAGGATTCAAAGATGCAAGAGTCCAGAAAGAGAGACAAACTAAAGACAGGCAGAGGCACCCAGAGTCAGGTCGGCCAGTAAACACAACCACTCATAGAACCACCCACAGAACACAGCAACAAACAAAATAACTCAAACCAACCATATGCCATACCCAAAGGCCCCACCCCCAATACAAACCCCATCTACACAGCAACCTCCCATTGTGTCATGCCAGGTCACCCACTCACCCGCCACCATAAATACCCCAGAATACAATCCTGGAAAAGAAACTGATGGAATAATATGTGTGAAGAATGGCACAAAGGAATCATGGAGGCATCCTAAGACATCATAACACTCAAGGAAACCAGGCTCACGGGAATGTTTACAGATGCGATCTTTCCAACCAGATATCAGATCATGAAAATAGATAAAGAGAACAGAGGGGGAGGAGGAACTACATTGCTCATCAAAAACCAGTGGAGTTTTGAGGAATTAGAGGGAGGGGACAGAAGGAAGCAAGGAACTACATAGCAGGAACACTTCAGACTGGGGATCCTAAGGTGGTGATTGCAGTGATGTACAACCTGCCAATGAACAAAAGAAAGCCAAGACAAAATTATGATGAGAGCAACAGGGCAATGTTGATACACTAGCTGGGGTTGCAAGAAGGGCTCACACGGACAGGGCAAAGATACTAGTTATAGTTGAATTCAATCACAAGGAGACTGACTGAGAAAATTTGGAGCCACACAAGGGACCAAAAACGTGGAGGTCTAAGATGTCAGAGGTAGTACTGGAAAACTTCATGCATCAACATGTTAGGGACACTATCAGAGGAGGAGGAGAGGATGAACCATATGTGATGATCCCAATGTCTGAACTTGAGTAGGTCAGACATTGGGATCATCACATATAAAAGGCCCTTCATAGCTAGTGATCACGTGGTCCTCAACTTTGAAAACGTTGTAGAGCTATAAGTACTGTAGGAAAAACCAAACTACTAAAGAGGGTACTACATGGTATGAGGAATTTCCTGCATAAGGTACAGTGGGAAAGAGAATTGGTGGGAAAAACAGTAAATGAAATGCAAGGAGACAGAGGAGAGGTTCGTACCCAAGGGCAACAGAAATAATGGGGAGACAAGACTGAGCCCTTGGTTCACTCAAAGTTGTAGAGAGGCCAAAACTAAGTGTGCCAGAGTATGGAAAAAGTATAGGAGACAAAGAACCCAAGAAAATAAGGAGATTAGCCGAAGAGCCAGAAATGAATATGCACTGATAAGGAGGAAGGCACAGCGGCAATACGAGTGGTATTGATCAATAACAACACCATATGCACAAACACTGATCTCTGGCTGAAGGAGACTCGAACCTAACGAACCTTAGGACAAGGTACGCAGTGCTTTACCAATCTACCCACACTGGACCAATACCTTGGCGTGTAGCATGAGCTACACGTTTGATCCAAGGCAGCCAGCTTTCAGGGAGAAGGCTTACAGCTTTTCATCTCATCCCCTGCATGCATCAGCCTTACTAGAGATTTGAAACAATGCAAGGAATTCGCGAGAGCACTGCGTACCTTGTCCTAAGGTTCGTAGGTTTGAGTCTCCTTCAGCCAGAGATCAGTGTTTGTGTATATTTCGCATGCTCTCGCGAATTCCTTGCATTTCAAATCTATAGTATATAGATATAATAAATTAATATTCTAAAGTTTATGATCAATGACTATCTACACGCAATATCATATAGATTAAAACACTGCCTGCACTGAGTCAGGTTCAGCCCACGCAAGGGGTGCGGGTGAATTTTACGCAAGTCTCTCGCAATTCCATGCATAATCATGATATATAATTGAAGGGATAAACAAGCAGTAGAATCATATATAGCGTATATGTCATGCACGTATATTATATATAGTTAAATAACCAAAACCTTGTCCTAGCAGGCGCAACATGAAGTGGCTGAAAAATCAAAATACTTTCACACTTTGTGCATCAAGGATTTAATTACCCCCATCAAATGACTTACTAATGTAAATACCAAACTTGATTAGCTTCTAGTCACTTAAAAACAAAATTCACATTGTGATAGGATTATTTCCCCACTGAAAATACTTGAATACCACATTTTATTAAAGAACTCTTTCTAAAGACGGAAATTAGATATAACAATTGATTTTTCTCTCGAGTGTTGTGATGATCGTTTATTCTCTACACTTAGAAAACAGAACGTTTCTCTGGTATCGTCCCTACATCTGTTACCTGACTTCACTATATAGACGACATTCTCAAGCTATTTAAACTTGAAGAGTTTCACATCAATCTCAAAGCACAAAAAAAATGGCCCCATTCTTAATGTCTGTCTCTTAAAACTCGATCATGTGCTCAAATTCAGAGTACCTCGATAACTAACCAACAAAAATAATCTCATACACTTCTACTCACATCATACTGCCAGGACCAACGCAGCATATTTATTAGCCATTTTGTAACAACTTTTAGAATTAATATTAATGAGTACCCAGAAAAAAGAATTCCTTTCCATTTATTACACTTTTTCTTTACTCGGATTCTCACTCCTCTCAATTCTCAGTTGTATTTATACATCACAAGATATGCCAAAACCCGGAGAAAATATTGAGGTTGATACTCCCTAGGCAGACATACTTCTACGTCACCCACGTTTCAACATATAGGCGTTTTACAAAACAGCACAGCTGGTCTCAACACCATCCCTCGTTCAGGGTGCGACAAATATTACGCTGGTGAGACTGCACGTTGTTTCCACGACAGACTTTCAGAGCACAGCTACTGATGCATGATCCAAAACACACCCATGTGTCATACACGTATGTTAGTTGTGTACAACTAATACCTTGAGACATAACTAATGCCTTGAGACAAGGCCAAACTCATCTCAACAGAGGTCGAGAGGGTTAGGGGGAAAATGCCTGGAAGAAGATATCATCAAGGTACATAAAACCATCGAGGAGAATCGAGGTACTTTCAGTCTAACAAAACCTCTCGCTCACCTACTGCTGGGTTAACCTTCCTACACAAGGCCTGACCATATGACACCACCTGTGAGCTGACCTCCAGTTCCCCTGTCCTTCTTTCATTTGACGTGACCTCTCCTCCCCATCACAGGAACGATTGATGTGATCTCTCCTACGCCTCACATGAATGTATTACGTGATTTCTCCTCGCTCTCACATGAATGTATATATAAAAAGTAGTTCTATGTGATTTTTCTGTAAATTATGCTAAGTTCAGTCATGAGTGAAAAATCGTCTAAAATAAAGCCTCTTACTGTGTTCTGTGTCTGTGTTATGTTACTACTACTACAAAAGCAACAACATCAACAACTACTGCTACTACTTCTACCCCAGCATCTGCTGATCTACCCCAGCATCCTCTTCTCCTTTCTTCTTCCTTCTTTCTACTCTATTTCTTTTAATATCCTTTACTCTTCATCCTCTCTTTATTTCTTCTCTTCAGTTTCCTCGTTGAATACAACTACCTCGACCTCATGCAGTTTAGCAACTACGTCTGTTCAATAAGTTGACAGCAAGCCAATCAGGTTAACAGAAGCATGGGTAGATGTAGAATAAATCTAGTTGTTGTTGTAGTCTTACCATTTTTTTTCGATATGGTTTGGCATGTTTTTCCGTGTTTCCTGCCGGTAAGGGGCCGGAGGGAACGGTAGATGTCCCGTGGCTCGGTAAACAACTCACTCGCCTCACACAATGAGTGTCCAGGGTTCAGTCGACGGAATGGGTGGAAACGATGAGCATGTTTCCTTACACCTGCTGTCCCTGTTCACCTAGCAGCAAGTCCTGGGGGACAAGACTGAATAACCACAATGTAAATAAGACAGACAGTCCTCGATGACGCATTGACTTTCTTGGGTTACCCTCCCTACCCTGGGTTACCCTCCCTACCCTGGGTTACCCTCCCTACCCTGGGTTACCCTCCCTACCCTGGGTTACCCTCCCTACCCTGGGTTATCCTCCCTACCCTGGGTTAAAAATCTGAGCAAATTTGATCTTCTTTCATTCTTGTCTCATATGGCTAGATAATGTCTGACAGTTGTTAGCCTAGATAATGTCTGACAGTTGTTAGCCTAGATAATGTCTGACAGTTGTTAGCCTAGATAATGTCTGACAGTTGTTAGCCTAGATAATGTCTGACATTTGTCCCTAGCTAGATAATGTCCTGACCTTGTTAGTCTAGATAATACTGACAGTTTAGCCTAGATATGTCTGACAGTTGTTAGTCTAGATAATGTCTGACAGTTGTTAGTCTAGACAATGCCTGACAGTTGTTAGTCTAGATAATATCTGACAGTTGTCAGTCTAGACAATGTCTGACAGTTGTTAGTCTAGATAATGTCTGACAGTTGTTAGTCTAGACAATGTCTGACAGTTGTTAGTCTAGACAATGTCTGACAGTTGTTAGTCTAGATAATGTCTGACAGTTGTTAGTCTAGACAATGTCTGACAGTTGTTAGTCTAGATAATGTCTGACAGTTGTTAGTCTAGATAATGTCTGACAGTTGTTAGTCTAGATATTGTCTGACAGTTGTTAATCTAGACAATGCCTGACAGTTGTTAGTCTAGATAATGTCTGACAGTTGTTAATCTAGACAATGCTGACAGTTGTTAGTCTAGATAATGTCTGACAGTTGTTAATCTAGACAATGCCTGACAGTTGTTAGTCTAGATAATGTCTGACAGTTGTTAATCTAGACAATGCCTGACAGTTGTTAGTCTAGATAATATCTGACAGTTGTTAATCTAGACAATGCCTGACAGTTGTTAGTCTAGATGATATCTGACAGTTGTTAATCTAGACAATGCCTGACAGTTGTTAGTCTAGATAATATCTGACAGTTGTTAATCTAGACAATGCCTGACAGTTGTTAGTCTAGATAATGTCTGACAGTTGTTAATCTAGACAATGCTGACAGTTGTTAGTCTAGATAATGTCTGACAGTTGTTAATCTAGACAATGCCTGACAGTTGTTAGTCTAGATAATATCTGACAGTTGTTAATCTAGACAATGCCTGACAGTTGTTAGTCTAGATATTGTCCGACAGTTGTTAATCTAGACAATGCCTGACAGTTGTTAGTCTAGATATTGTCTGACAGTTGTTAATCTAGACAATGCCTGACAGTTGTTAGTCTAGATAATGTCTGACAGTTGTTAATCTAGACAATGCCTGACAGTTGTTAGTCTAGATAATGTCTGACAGTTGTTAATCTAGACAATGCCTGACAGTTGTTAGTCTAGATAATATCTGACAGTTGTTAATCTAGACAATGCCTGACAGTTGTTAGTCTAGATAATGTCTGACAGTTGTTAATCTAGACAATGCCTGACAGTTGTTAGTCTAGATAATATCTGACAGTTGTTAATCTAGACAATGCCTGACAGTTGTTAGTCTAGATAATGTCTGACAGTTGTTAATCTAGACAATGCCTGACAGTTGTTAGTCTAGATAATGTCTGACAGTTGTTAATCTAGACAATACCTGACAGCTGTTAGTCTAGATAATGCCTGACAGTTGTTAGTCTAGACAATGCCTGACAGTTGTTAGTCTAGATAATGTCTGACAGTTGTTAATCTAGACAATGCTGACAGTTGTTAGTCTAGATAATGTCTGACAGTTGTTAATCTAGACAATGCCTGACAGTTGTTAGTCTAGATAATGTCTGACAGTTGTTAATCTAGACAATACCTGACAGTTGTTAGTCTAGATAATGCCTGACAGTTGTTAGTCTAGACAATGCCTGACAGTTGTTAGTCTAGATAATGTCTGACAGTTGTTAATCTAGACAATACCTGACAGTTGTTAGTCTAGATAATGTCTGACAGTTGTTAATCTAGACTAATGCCTGACAGTTGTTAGTCTAGATAATGCCTGACAGTTTTTAAATCTAGACAATCCTGACAGTTGTTAGTCTAGATAATGCCTGACAGTTGTTAGTCTAGACAATGCCTGACAGTTGTTAGTCTAGATAATGTCTGACAGTTGTTAATCTAGACAATGCCTGACAGTTGTTAGTCTAGATGGGAACAGAAAGTTCTTCTCAATAGACAGAAGACCACGATGTTTGTCTCGCTCCATGTACTCTACATCTACTTCCTTCTCCTCCTCTTCTACTTCCTTCTCCTCCTCTTCTACTTCCTTCTCCTCCTCTTCTACTTCCTTCTCCTCCTCTTCTACTTCTCTCTTTCTCTTCTACCTCCTCCTCATTCTTTTATCCTCTTCTCACTTCTCCTGCCCACCAACTCATTCATCTCCTTCCCCCATCCCTCACCATCTCCTCCCCCTCCCATTTCCTCCAATCTTCACCTCCCCTCCCCTCTCTCCTTCCTTCCTTCTGTTCTTTTCCTCTCTACTCCTTCCTTTCTCTGTTTTCTCTCTTCCCTTCGGTGGTTTCCTTACCCTCCTCTCTTTCCTCCCCTCCATTCCTTCTCCTCCCCTCTCCCCTCCCCACATGGAAGGGGAGGGGAGAGATTGGGATAAGTTGGGAGTCAAGTGGACGGAGGCGGATAAAAGGAGAGATAATGGAATAGGAGGAAAGGAAAATATGAGAAAAGAGAAACGAAAAGGTAGGAGACGAATCTCCTTCCCTTCCCGATCTCCTGTTGTCCCCCATCTTTTCTTCTCTCCCGTCCCTCCCCTCCCTCTCACCTTGGTTCCCCTCGGTCACTTTCAATATTAGAGGCAGCAAGGGCGTATATCCTACGCCAAGCTTATCTCTGTTTTGCCTTAATAACACGACTCATTAAAAGTACTTTTGTAGGTGGATAGATGGATGAATGGGTGAGTAGATGGATGAATGGGTGAGTAGATGGATGAATGGGTGAGTAGATGGATGAATAGGTGAGTAGATGATGAATGGGTGAGTAGATGGATGAGTGGGTTAGTAGATGGATGAATGGGTGAATAGATGGGTTAATGGGTGAGTAGATGGATGAATGAGTAGATGAATGAATTGGTGAGTAGTTGATGAATGGGTAAGTAGATGGTTGAATGGGTGAGTAGATGGGTGAATAGGTAAGTAGATGGGTATATGGGTGAGTAGATGGATGAATGGGTGAGTAGATGGATGAATGGGTGATTAGATAGATTAATGAGTGATTAGATGGATGAATGGGTGAGTAGGTGGATGAATGGGTGAGTAGATGGATGAATGGGTGAATAGATGGATGGATTAGTGAATAGATGGATGAATGGGTGAATAGATGGATGGATCGATGAATAGATGAATGAATGGGTGGATAGATGGGTGGAAGAGTGATTAAATGGATGAATGGGAGGACAGATTAATTGATGGGTGAATAGATCAATGATTGGGTGAATAGATCAATGAATGGGTGAGTAGATGATAACTGGGCGAAGTAGATGGATGGACGGGTGAGTAGATGGACGAATGGGTGAGTAGATGGATGAATGGGTGAATAGATAGAAGGATGGATGGGTGAATAGATAGATGAATGGGTGGACAGATGGATGGAAGAGTAAGTAGATGGATGAATGGGCGGATAGATGGATAGAATGCTGAATCGATGGATGAATGGGTGAATAGATGAGCAGGTGAGTAGATGGATGGATGGATGGATAGATGGATGAATGGGTGGATATATAGATGAATAGATGGATGGATGATTGAATAGATGGATGAGTAGGTGAATAGATAGATTAATGGGTGAATATATAGATGAATGGTTGAATAAATGGATGGATGGGTGAGTGGATGGAAGAATGAGTGGATATATGGGTGAGTGGATGGGTGGATAGACGGATGAATGGATGAATAGATGATGGATGGGTGGGTGTGTAATGTATGGATGGATGCGTGGGTTAGTGGATGGATGGATGAGTTGATAGAGGGGTGTATAGGTGAGCTGGTTAATTGATGGATGGATGAGTGTATCAATGGATGAGTGAATGGACAGCTGGATGGGTGGGCGGATAGATGGTTTGACGGGTGATGGACTGACAAATTGATGGATTGATGAACGAGTAGGTGGATAAATGTAAGGGTGGATAGATGGATGAGCGGATGGATGGACCGATGAATTGATGGATGGATGGAATGGATGGATGAACGAGTAGGTGGATAAATGTAAGGGCGGATAGGTGGATGGATGGATGAGCAGGTGGATGTATGGATTGATTTTTGGGAGGAGTGATTGATGGAATGATGAATGGGGAGATTGTTGGTTGAGTGGGTAAACTGATGGATAGGTGAATGGATATATGAGTGGGTGGATGAATAGATAGATGAATGGGTAGATGGATGAATGAATGGACTGGCGAATGAAAACATGGGTGTATGGGTGGATCGATAAATTGATGTGTAAGTAGATGAATGGATGGGGGCTGGATGGATAAGTGGATAGATGAATGCATTCATAAGTTGATGGATGAATGGATGGATGTATGGGTGGGGGACTGGATGGATAAGTAGTTAGATGGATGATTGGGTGGGTGGGTAAATTGATGAAGTGCTGGCTGGATGGATGGATGGATGAGTAGATAGAAGTATGGGCAAGCTGATGGCTGTGTGAATTAATGAATGGGTTAATATATGGATGGAGGGGTGATTGGATGGTTTAATGGTTGGGTGGAGAGATGGATTGATGGGTGGATGGATGGATAGAAGAATGGATGGATGGGTGAGTGGATGAATGGATGGGTGGACGGATGGGTGGATGGATGTATTGGTGGATGAGAGGATGAGCGGATGTAATTGATAGATGGGAGGATTGATTGATGGACAGATGGATAGGTAGATGGTTGGATGGGTGAGTAAACGGATGGATGGATGGATTGGTAGTTGTATGGGTGGATGAAGTGATCAATAGTTTGATTGATTGGTGTATGAGTGGATGGATGGATGGATTAATGGTTGGGTGAATGTGACTGAATGAGTTGGTGAATTATTTTGTTGACGGACACATGGCTGGCTGGCTGAGTGAGTGTATGTTTGTACTGATAAATATGTGGAGATGGATGGATGGATGGATGGATGGATGAATGGAACTCGATCTCAGTCTGGAAGAACAAGTTTCGTATTGGTCTATAAAATGGCTTCGAAATATGTATTCAATGTTTTTATTATTATTATTATTATTATTACTATTATTATTATTATGCATGTGTGTTTGGCAACAGTTAAATATCCAACACTTAATCCAGCTCTTCACAGCTGGGACATGTGACCAGGATATAGCAGGTATTACTCATCTGAACTGCAACACTGAGACGCTGCAACAGGAAACTGATTTCGCTGAGATCCTTAAGTGCCCTAGTAAGCTTTTTACTACTCCTGATTCCTTTAGAACACGGTTATGCTCTTTTCCCATGAGGCGAAGGGTATCTGAACCTGTGTGAACAAACCATACCCCGGCCGGGATTGAACCCGCGGTCAGAGAGTCTCAAAACTCCAGCCCGTCGCGTTAGCCACTAGACCAGCTAGCCACAATAAGATTCGTCCAGCTAGAGTTCGTCACGGCCACGCTAGCTGGAGATTCGTCTGTAAAAACTTGCATTTGTGGTCACAGTGGTGCCTGTGCTAACCTTCCTATGGTGTAGAAATATACCTAGTTGGATGAATCTTATTGTGGCTAGCTGGTCCAGTGGCTAACGCGACGGGCTGGAGTTTTGAGACTCTCTGACCGCGGGTTCAATCCCGGCCGGGGTATGGTTTGTTTGCAATCGTGTCATTACGATTTCGTGAGTCCTGTGTGAACAAGCTTGCAAGGATGATGAGTAAGTTTAATATACTTTCTAGGCTTCTGAGTCTCCCTGAGATTGACCGCTGCGCTTCGTTCATTCCTACTATTCAGAAGATAGATGCAAAAAAATAAAAACACACACAAACGCATAATATTGTGTTTGGAACAATTCACAAATAACCTCCACACAGGAGAAAGAAACTTTATGGCGACGTTTCGGTTCGACTTGGACCATTAACTACTCACATTAACATACGAAGGTAAGGGTACACTTACCTTCCAGTACTACCTGTCTGCCCTCTGTCCAAGTTTGTAAAGTAATTACATATTGCTTGACATTCATTTGTTGCAGGGTTTCTCTTGATGTTAACCTCTTCATACCTTGTGATTTTTCTCCTCAGACCTACAGGAAAGGGGACCATGGTACCTAGGTGTGCCGATGCATTGCTGCATATACACTAGCGAAAACTGGGGCGGTAGAGTGAAGTGCAACACCGATACAAATGGTCTGCGGGTTGAGGCATGTGCCTAGCGAGGAACTTGGGACTGCTAAGAGAAAATTCTGTGAAGGAGTTCTCATCTCCATGAGACAAACTCTGTTCTTTCCCGACACACTCTCAACTATTGTTAAGGCTATTTTCTCCGCTATCGGACTATCCCACTGCGACTATTTGTATCTGTTATGGGAAACTGGTCTAGTTGAGGAACCTGATAGAGTATCCCAGGCCCTGGCTCCATTAATGAACATTGTGACATGATCCACAGCATTGTTCCTGAGGTGTTTGGGAGTGCTGCGACAAGTTTGCAGGACGTCACACACGAGGACGGGAATGCAGGAAGCGCTGTTTGTGATGCCTCCTAGTCTGACAGTGTAGCATGGTCCCACTGCCCATTTTCTAGAGCAGGGGTTGTCATACCCCCTGGGGGTATGGGACTCGATCTCCGAACACTATAAAATAAAGTTGTTTTAGATTAGAATAAACTCTCACCTGTTCTGATCCCAGCCATCCAAATGTAAAGCGAAACCATGCTATTGACATCTTTTGAAGTCATACTGGTACCTAATAGGACTGGTGAGGATGATTTCCACAGTCTGGTGAAGGAGGGTATGGGAACCTACTGGGCAATTCATTGGGGGTCTGTAGCCGTAGAAAGGTTAAGTACCCTTGTTCTAGAGTAAGACTGAGCACTCTTGCTAATACTGATCTCAGGAGACTGTCGTACTCCTTTAGTGTTGGGTTGTAATATGTCAACCTTAGTGAACTCAAGCACTTTGTGTGGAGGTACAAGACATCATAAGTTTATACTCGAGAATTGCATCAGTGGCAGTTTTCAGAGGGGAGTTCCAAGCAAGATGCTATCAATGGAGGCAATGGATGATACACCTGGAGTTACGTAACACACTGTGTCAATTGGCTGAAATAATTTCGCATTTGGGTAGATTAGGGATGAGTTTTATGGCCAGTCCCTATGTAATTACCTGATTAAGATCTGCTAGAAGGGACAACTTTGTGCCTGCCGTTGTACCATTATCCAGGAACCAGGTGTTTAGTTCACAAGTCAAACTAAAAGCGCGTCTTCTAATCTCTATGTAGAAGAAAAATAGAGCGAGAGGAAAACCCTGGGGGACACCCTCCGATGAAGTAACTTCATGCTTCCCAAACAGGAGCATCTGCTCCTTGGTGTATCCGGTTAAACAAAGGGAAAACGAGCAGGGAAATGTGTTCTTGCACGGCTGTTAACACAGAGTCTCTTGTCAGCAGAGTCAAGGCGTTTGCGTAGTCTAGTTTCAATGCTACATTTTCTTCAGTAGGTTATTTTGGATTTCCTAGCTGCATAAATATTCTTTTTCGTCCTCTTCTTCTTCTTCTTCTTCTTCTTCTTCTTCTTCTTCTTCCTTCTTCTTCTTCATCTTCTTCTTCTTATTATTATTATTTTTTATTATTATTATTATTATTATTATTATTATTGGTGGTGGTAGTAGTAGTGGAAGTAATTGCAGTAATACATAATAGCAGCAACGGTAGTAGTCGCAGTGGTGGTGTTAGTAATATTACGACTACAACTATTATTACTGCTTCTACTACTTCTACTAAGGACACTGCTACTACTACTGCTGCCACCCCACTACTATTATTACTATTGTTACTACTACTGCTGCTGCTGCTACTACTACTACTATATACTACTACTACACTACTACTACTACCTACTACTAATAATAATAATAATAATAATAATAATAATAACAACAACAACAACAATGGTAAATGTGTTAATATTACTGTACAACCATTTTCTCCCTCCCTCCCTCCCTCCCTCCCCCCCCCTCTCTCCCCCCCTCTCTCTATCTGTCTATCTATCTTCACTTCTTCTGTCTCTGTTTTGCTATTTTTCTTCTCTTTTTATGCTCTTCAACTCTTGTCCAATATCCCCCCAATTTGAACCACTTTCCTACCTGTCTTTCATCCATTTCCCACCTCTTTATCATTCTCCCCATCCTCTCTTCTCTCCCCTGCTTTTCTCACCCCTTTCTTTCATTGATTCATTCACCCTCTTCCCTTTCTCTGTCTCACCCTCTCTCTACCATACACCCCTCTTTCGCTCTGCCCATCCCTCATTACCCCTCCTTCTTTCTCTCTTGCCTATCCTAACTCTCCATCACTCTAACCTGCTCTTAGCTAAATTAAAAAGAATAATCCCCCCATCCTCTCTATGCTGTTGCTGTTGTTGGTTTATTCGTCAGGTGGGGGAAGGGGGAAGAGCTGACTTTTCGTCTTGGTGATGTGATGACTCGCTCAGTGGTTCCTTCATAGCCTCTTAAAGTCTGCGCCAGAATTTAAACAATGGTGTCCTTGACAACACAGGGTTATTAGAGACGTCGAGTCCTTGGCACAGCACTGGACTTTTCACTGGTATTGCTCCATTGCTGTGATGGGATGTATATTTAGACACAAGAAGCATATGTTAAAAGCATTTATATATTTTTTTATAATTTTTTTCTGGAAATGGAGGGTAGGTTATAGTATGGCTGGATATGGTATTATTGTAATATTGGCAACAATGTCGTATAGGTAATTTAACTCTACAAAAGACGTAGTAGTTTTTGTTTGTTACTGATGGAATGGAGACTAGAGTAAAAATGAGACTTCAGACTTCATGAGAGTTAGTGACTGGCACTTCAGCGTACAGCGTCATAATGATTATTTGCCAGTCCTGACTTTGTGCCTCTCTAGTAGTCTAACTTAACTTTGTTTTGATGGAGTTGCCAAGGGACGGCCAGTGAATAGCTGAACGCTGATGTTTGGTCAGGACCGTGTTAAATGAACGATGGCTGATGTTTGGTCAGGGCCATGTTAAATGAACGATGGCTGATGTTTGGCGAGGGCCGTGTTAAATGAACGATAGCTGATGAAAGTGTCCACAATAAATTTACCAAAGAGTTGCACAAGTGCCTCATTGATTTACTTGTTGGCCTTAAGGCCTTGTCAGTTAGGGTTGTCGCTGTGAAATGCTTCATGTCCTAACTCTGCTCTACTTGGATGGCTGAAGGTCTCTCGCGTTGTGCAGTATTTTGACGCATTGCTTTAGTCGGTAGTTGACTGAATGGCTGGAAGACAAGAAACCTGCGGATCCATAGTTCTCTACAGCCTCGTTTCCTTAGATGTCAACGACGTTTTTTATCCTTTTAAATGCAAAATGTTCTTTTTTTCAGTAATATCCTGCCCAGTGTGTCTTCACTTCCTGCACATGTTCAAGATGGAGGTGATGAGTCTTATGCTTTTTCCCCATATTTTTCCCTATTTCCCTTTGCTCACTCCACTACCTCATTTTCGCTCCTTTTACTAAGTGTCCTGTTGTCCTCTTCACGCCTTCATCTTTTATTCCCACTTATTCCACCCTTTTCACACCTCTCCTCTTTACACTCCACTAACATGCTTCCTTATCTGTATCACCATTATTCTGCCTCCCAATTCCTTTTAGCGACATATGAATTAACATATGAATTGACAGACATATTCACGTGAAATAATGAAGGTTTCCAAATTTAACAATTTGCACTCTAACTTGGTTCGTCAAAATAAATCAGAAAATGAAGTGTGGATGGCGGCCTGGGCGCTCCACAGTGATTGGCTCACTACCTCTGTGTCAAAATAATTTTTCAGCAAATCATTGGCCCGATAGCGAGGGTATTTTATGTTCTCTTCCACAACTCTCACCTTTAAACTAAAATGTATGTATGTGTGTATGTATGTATGTATGTGTATGTGTATGTATGTATGTATAAAATATATTTTTTATATATATATATAATATATATATATATATATATATTATATATATATATATATATATATATATTATATATTTATATATATATATATATATAATATATTTATATATATATATAATATATATATATATATTATATACAAAAAAAATATATTTCATTGTGTTTGTTTTTGTATTAAATTACTGTAAAAGTATTTAAAATAAATTTAGTAGGATTAGGCAAAAAATAAATTGCGCTTGTTATAATAAGGTTAGGTAAGTTTTCTAAGATTCTTTTGGTGCAAAATTAATTTTTTGAATTAACATTAATGAAAAAAATATATATTTAAACCGATAAAGAGAAATTTTTTTTTAGAAAGGACTTAATTGTAATGAGTTCTTTGCTAATTGACCAGTTTTTCCTATTAGGTACGACATACATACATATTTATATAGATATATATATATATATATATCTATATATATATATATATATATATATATATCTTATATTTATATATATATATATATATATATATATATATATAACGAAGAGGAAAGGTACACAGCATAAAAAATTACTATTTTGTCTGAAAATTTTTTTAACATTAATGTGGGAAAGGACCTTGAACGGGGAGAAAAGATCTTCATGTTAGAATTTTTCGCATCTTTATTCCTTCTATAAATGCCAGTTTCAGGCGTTTTTTTGTTGTGCGGAATGAAATAGATAAGACGATTTCTGTCCGCCCACAGCACAAATGGAACAACTGCGCTATGGAAGTGTGCTGTTGAATGTGTGTGTGTGTGTGTGTGTGTGTGTGTGTGTGTGTGATGTGTGTGTGTGTGTTGTTTGTGTGTGTGAGTGTGTGTGTGTACTCACCTATTTGTTAATACACATATTTGTGGTTGCAGGGGTCCAGTCATAGCTCCATTGTCCGCCTCTTCGCTCTGTATTGCTAAAGGTCCTCTCTCTCATGCCCCATGAGCTCTTATTATACCTTTTCGCCTTAAAAACTATGTATGGTTCCGCTCACTACGACACGTTTGTCTAGGCTATTCCACGGCTCTGACTACTCTTTGAATCTGAAGAACATACTTCCTAACATCCCTTTGATTCATCTGGAGTCTTACGCGTGTGTGTGTGTGTGTACTCACCTAGTTTTACTCTCCTAGTTTGATGGATCTGCGGGGGTCGAGTTCCGAGCTCCTGGCCCCGCCTCCTCACTGATCGCGCTACTAGGTCACTCTACCTGAAGCTACGTGCGCTATTATGGATCCTGCCTCACTACATCGCTTCCCAAAACTAATTCCCCTTAATGAATCTTACTCTGTGGCTGAAGAAATAATTCCTAAACATCCTTGTGATTCATCTGTGTCTTCAGCTTCCAACTTGTGTCCCCCTGTACTGTGACAATCTCTGGAAACCATCCTGTCTTTGTCAACCTTGTCAATCCTCCTCTGTGTAGTTTTGGTTATTGAATGTCGTTATCATGCCTCCTATGTGCTTCTACTTTCCTCCAGTGTCGTCAGGTGATTTCCCTTAACGTCTCTCCTCGTAGGACATACCTCTTAGCTCTGGGATAGTATTGTTGCAAACCTATGCATTTCTCTAGTTTCTTTACGTTCTTGGCTAGGTGTGGGTTCCAAATGGTGACCGCATACTCCAATATGGGCCTAACGTTCACGGTTTGTACAGGGTCCTGAAAGATTCCTTATTAAGATGCGGAAAATGTGTTCTGAGGGTTTGCCAGGCGCCCATATGCTTGCTGCAGCAGTTATTTGGTCTGATGTGCGTTCAGGAGATGTGGCCTGTGTTATACTCAACCTAGAAGATCTTTTTCCTTGAGTGAGGTTTGTAGTCTCTGGCCCCCCTAGATGATACTCCGTTGCGCGTCTGCTTTGCCCTTCCCCAATCGTTCATGCTCTTTGCATTGGTGGGTCATTGAACTCAGGAGCCAATTGCTGGACCAGGTCTGCAGCTGTTCCAGATCCCTTTGTAGTTTCTACTGGTCTTCGATGAGTGAATTCTTCTTATCACTTCACCGTCATCTGCAAACATGGGACACTCAAGAGTCTTTTCCTTCCGATCATGTCGTTCACAAATACCAGAAACAGCGCTGGTCATAGGACTGACATTGTGGGACCCCGCTGGTCACAGGTGCCCACTTGAACCTCGCACGTACGCCATGAACTCGCTGCTGTCTTTCCTGACAAGATTCCCTGATCCGATTGTGTAGTGCCTTCCCTGTTATCCCTTGCTTGTCCTAGTTTTTGCACCAATCTCTTGTGTGGAACTGTGTTCAAACGCCTGTCTTGCAGTACAAGAATATGCAATCCAACCAACCCTCTCTCTCTTGTTTTACTGCTGTCACCATGTCATAGAAACTCCAGTTGGTTGTGTGTTGTGTGTGAGTTGTGAGTGTGTGATGTGTGTGTGTGTTGTGTGTGTGTGTGTGTGTGTGTGTGTGTATGTGTTGTGTGTGAGTGCGTGTGTGGGCCTGTGGTGTGTACGTGTGTGCGTTTGGTGGCGTGTATGCGCGTTTGTGAGTGTATATGTGCGTGTGTGCGTTCGTGGTGTTTGTGTGCGTGTGTGTGTGTGTGTGTGTGTGTGTGTGTGTGTGGTGTGTGTGTCTGGTGTGTGATGTGTGTTGTGTGTGTTGTGTGTTGTGCGTTGTGTGCGTCGTGAGTGCTGTGTTGCGTGATGATCGTGTGGTTGTGACCGTTGTGTGTGTGCTATTGTGTCGTGTGTGGACTGTGTGTGTGGGCGTTTGGTGTGAGCGATGTTGTGAATGCGTAGCCATGCCACGTGTAGTGATTTAACTATTTATGGTTAAAATATAGTATATATATATATATATCTATATATAATATGTATTTAATATTTATATATATATATATATATATATATATATATTCTTATATATATATATATATATATACAGGATTCGGAAGCTACACACTCGGCTCGGAGACGGGTGTACTTTCCACACAGCCCAGTTGTCCCGACAATTTATGGGGCGTAGCCAAAGCTAGAGGTCACTCCCCATTATCCTGGAGCATCAGGTTTGTACAAAGATATTTCATCAAATCCTGCCACATGCAGTGAACATTTCAAATCTCTTTCGTAGTTCACTGCATGTGAAAGGATTTATTTTGATACACCAATAGAGGCCAACAATTTTACACTGTTGGCATTCATAAGTTCTTTAGCACGTGTGGGCATAACAGTCATAAATATTTTGCATAGTTCCTTATTTTAGCAGAATGAAAGCAAACTTTACAAAGGCGTTATATACTTTGAATTTTGGTCATAATGGGAACTTCGTGTTTTTCATCCTTCAATAGAATTCATATCCAGCCCACGGGAGTAGCTCAACGCTGTTTCATGCACATCACGATTTTGCTGTATAACATGAGGCTGAGTCTTGTTGGAATATCCAACGTCCATCACCGTACCAATCCCTTATCTGAAGCAGTCGTTGGTGTAGTACAATATCCTTTGTCCTGGCTCATCGTATCCTCGACAAAGAACCTATACGTCTCCCTACGCGGTAGTCCAACACTGCAACGGTTGTTCGTCAGAGAACACCACCTGCAATGATAGAAAAGACAATAGAAGTAGGGGAACAACCAGAGAAGCTGAATGGTAATTTTATTTTTTTTTTTTCAAATAGAGTTATCATTTAACTAATAATTAATGTTCTTTATGAATAACAAATGAACTGAATAGCTAAATGTAATTCTTACCTGTTCCCATTGTTCGTAAGTTCCCTCAGTGTGATTCCTAGCCCAGGCTGAACGTTTCCGTATCATGGGTTCAGTAAGTCGCAGCATCTTTCTGGGACAATATGCTTTTAGTCCACTCTCCATAGCCTCTCGTTAACTGTCCATCGGGCAAGACAAACACCTGCTGTTGCTAGGTAAGAGGAAATCTGCCTGCATGATGCTCTTCTGTTGTTAAGAGCCATTCGTATTATTTTTCTGTCTAATTATAGCTTTGTTTTCCGTTTTCTACCACAACTTGATTGTAATCCAATTTCTTCATTTTTTTACTGATTGTCTGAGTTGAAACACCAAGTTTTATTGCTATTTCTTTCTCTTTCACTGTACTAACCCTCAATAAAACACTTATCTGTCCCACTTCGTGAGGACTGAAATCACTATTTTTACCCATTTGCGCAGACTTTCTAACCATTACACTACAAAAAAAAGCAATTTTAGTAACAGTTTCAGGCACAGAAAATACACACTAACGGAATTATCACAGTCAGTAAGCAGAAAACACCTTTTACACGCCAAACTAGGACAGCAACTGAGACAAATCTTTGAATAAATACCACGCGGCCCATCTAATTTAGTGTTGCTATCCATTGTCCCTTTAGAGTTGCCGGGCAAAATCTAACAGTACTATTTTACTCTTTACAGTTAATTTTAAATAGTGGCCCTGTAATAATACATTAAAACAAATCCAGTAGCAATCAATGAAA
The DNA here is from genome assembly GCF_026875155.1 of Cherax quadricarinatus. Classification (NCBI taxonomy): domain Eukaryota; kingdom Metazoa; phylum Arthropoda; class Malacostraca; order Decapoda; family Parastacidae; genus Cherax; species Cherax quadricarinatus. The sequence goes on along the minus strand of NC_069407.1, from coordinate 41,476,109 downwards.
TTGTCTTACTTGACCTTTTAGTAGAAAAATATCGAATTTTATAAAGTCATAATATTAATAACAGTACTGTACACACACACACACACCCCAAAACCCCACACACACAACACACACACACACACACACACACACACACACACATACACACACACAAAACACCACACCACACCACACACACACACACACACCACACACACACACACACACACACACCTAGCCTAGCAAGTGAAGTTGTGGAGGCAGGAACCATACATAGTTTTAAGAAGAGGTATGACAAAGCTAGGAAAGCAGAGAGAGAGAGGGATTCCAGTAGCGGATCCAGTGAAGAGGCGGGGCAAGGAGCTGAGTCTCGAAACCCCCCCAACCACAATTAGGTGAGTACATATATATATATATATATATATATAAAATATATATATATATATATATATTTATATATATATTATATATATATATATATATATATATATATATATATATATATATATATATATATTTCAATAAGATCACAGTAAACAGTGGTTTCAGAATATGGGATGTCGTGCAGTGCCTGTCTTAGTTGGGCCAGCGGGCCTGCTGCAGTGTCCCTCCTTTCTTATGAGTCGGGTGTCATCGCGCGTCAGGTGTTGCTTTGTTTTTGGGGTGTGATGGTGAGGGTGTGGTCTAGACCTTTATATGCCTTCCTTTGATCTATTAAATTTTATAGTTCCTTGATAATGTGAGAAGTCACGAAAGTTCCTGGAATTTCACTATTCTTTCACAGTGGTTGTTTTGCATATATATATATATATATATATATATATATATAATATATATTATATATATATATATATATATATATATATATTATATTATATATATATAATATATATATATATGTATATATATATATATATATATATATATATATAATATATATATATATATATATTATTTATATATATATATATATATATAAGGTTTGGTAAACAAACACGGATGGAATAACGAATAAACATGAGGAGTGGAACGAAAGAATCAGTGAAAAATCCCCAGACATCATAGCAGTCACAGAAACAAAACTCGCTGAGACAATAACAGACGCAGTCTTCCCAACAGGATATCAGATCCTGAGGAAAGATAGAAGGAGTAGAGGGGGAGGAGGGGTTGCACTGCTCATAAAACACCGATGGGGATTTGAGGAAATGGAAGGCATGGACATGATTGGAGAAAGAGACTACATTGTAGGTACAATTAAATCTGATGAGGACCAGGCAGGACTTCAAAGAGACCTGGACAGACTGGACACCTGGTCCAGCAAATGGCTTCTCGAATTTAATCCTGCCAAATGCAAAGTCATGAAGATAGGGGAAGGGCACAGAAGACCACAGACAGAGTATAGGCTAGGTGTCCAAAGACTGCAAACCTCACTCAAGGAGAAAGATCTTGGGGTGAGTATAACACCGAGCATGTCCCCGGAAGCACACATCAATCATATAACTGCTGCAGCATATGGGCGCCTGGCAAACCTGAGAACAGCATTCCGATACCTTAGTAAGGAATCATTCAAGACACTGTACACCGTGTATGTCAGGCCCATACTGGAGTATGCAGCACCTGTTTGGAACCCGCACTTGATAAAGCACTTCAAGAAACTAGAGAAAGTACAAAGTTTTGCTACAAGGTTAGTTCCAGAGCTAAGGGGAATGTCCTATGAAGAAAGATTAAGGGAAATCGGCCTGACGACACTGGAGGACAGGAGGGTCAGGGGAGACATGATAACGACATATAAAATACTGCGTGGAATAGACAAGGTGGACAAAGACAGGATGTTCCAGGGAGGGGACACAGAAACAAGAGGCCCCACAATTGGAAGTTGAAGACACAAATGAGTCAGAGAGATAGTAGGAAGTATTTCTTCAGTCATAGAGTTGTAAGGGACTGGAATAGCCTAGAAAATGACGTAGTGGAGGCAGGAACCATACACAGTTTTAAGACGAGGTTTGATAAAGCTCATGGAGCGGGGAGAGAGAGGGCCCAGTAGCAACCGGTGAAGAGGCGGGGCCAGGAGCTAAGACTCGACCCCTGCAACCACAAACAGGTGAGTACAAATAGGTGAGTACACACACACACACACACACACACACACACACACACACACACACACACACACACACACACACACACATACGCGAGTACACACACACACACACAAACGCGGATGGAATAACGAATAAACATGAGGAGTGGAATGAAAGAATCAGTGAAAAATCCCCAGACATCATAGCAGTCACAGAAACAAAACTCGCTGAGACAATAACAGACACACAATCTTCCCAACAGGATATCAGATCCTGAGGAAAGATAGAAGGAGTAGAGGGGAGGAGGGGTTGCACTGCTCATAAAACACCCATTGGGATTTGAGGAAATGGAAGGCATGGACATGATTGCAGAAAGAGACTACATTGTAGGTACAATTCAGTCCGGAGAACATAAAGTAGTCATTGGAGGTGATGTATAACCCACCACAGAACTCCAGGAGGCCAAGAGAGGAGTACGAAGAAAACAACAGGGTGATGGTGGACACACCTGGCTGAGGTGGCAAGAAGAGCTCACTCGAGCAGAGCAAAGTTACTGGTAATGGGCGATTTCAACCACAGGGAGATCGACTGGGAAAACCTGGAGCCACATGGGGGTCCCGAAACATGGAGAGCCAAGATGATGGATGTGGTACTTGAAAACCTCATGCATCAACATTCAGGGACACAACCAGAGAGAGAGGGAGGATGAGCCAGCAAGACTGGATCTTGTGTTCACCCTGAGCAGTTCAGACATTGAGGACATCACTTACGAGAGGCCCCTTGGAGCTAGCGATCATGTGGTTCTGAGTTTTGACTATATAGTAGAGTTACAAGTGGAGAAGGTAACAGGAACTGAAGGGGACAGGCCAAACTATAAAAGGGGGGACTACACAGGTATGAGAAAACTTCCTGCAGGAGGTTCAGTGGGACAGAGAAATTGTAGGAAAATCAGTAAACGAGATGATGGAATATGTGGCAACAAAGTGCAAGGAGGCAGAGGAAAGTTTTGTTCCCAAGGGGTGAGTATAACACCGAGCATGTCTCCGGAAGCACACATCAATCAGATAACTGCTGCAGCATATGGGCGCCTGGCAAACCTGAGAACAGCATTCCGATACCTTAGTAAGGAATCATTCAAGACACTGTACACCGTGTATGTCAGGCCCATACTGGAGTATGCAGCAACTGTTTGGAACCCACACTTGATAAAGCACGTCAAGAAACTAGAGAAAGTACAAAGGTTTGCAACAAGGTTAGTTCCAGAGCTAAGGGGAATGTCCTATGAAGAAAGATTAAGGGAAATCGGCCTGACGACACTGGAGGACAGGAGGGTCAGGGGAGACATGATAACGACATATAAAATACTGCGTGGAGTAGACAAGGTGGACAAGGACAGGATGTTCCAGGGAGGGGACACAGAAACAAGAGGCCACAATTGGAAGTTGAAGACACAAATGAGTCGAGAGATAGTAGGAAGTATTTCTTCTAGTCATAGAGTTGTAAGGCAGTGGAATAGCCTAGAAAATGACGTAGTGGAGGCAGGAACCATACACAGTTTTTAAGACGAGGTTTGATAAAGCTCATGAGCGGGGAGAGAGAGGGCCTAGTAGCAACCGGTGAAGAGGCGGGGCCAGGAGCTAGGACTCGACCCCTGCAACCACAATAGGTGAGTACAAATAGATGAGTACACACACACACACACACACACACACACACACACACACACACACACACACATACACACACACACACACACACACACACACACACACACACACACCACCAAGTGCTGGACACAGTGCACACAACCGAGGAAGAAGTGAAGAGGCTTCTGAGTGAGCTAGATACCTCAAAGGCAATGGGGCCAGATAACATCTCCCCATGGGTATTGAGAGAGGGAGCAGAGGCGCTATGTGTACCCCTAACAACAATATTCAATACATCTATCGAAACAGGGAGATTGCCTGAGGCATGGAAGACAGCAAATGTAGTCCCAATCTTTAAAAAAGGAGACAGACATGAAGCATTAAACTACAGACCAGTGTCACTGACATGTATAGTATGCAAAATCATGGAGAAGATTATCAGGAGAAGAGTGGTGGAACACCTAGAAAGGAATGATCTCATCAACAGCAGCCAGCATGGTTTCAGGGACGGGAAATCCTGTGTCACAAACCTACTGGAGTTCTATGACATGGTGACAGCAGTAAGACAAGAGAGAGAGGGGTGGGTGGATGTGCATTTTCTTGGACTGCAAGAGGCGTTTGACACAGTTCCACACAAGAGATTGGTGCAAAAACTGGAGGACCAAGCATGGATAACAGGGAAGGCACTACAATGGATCAGGGAATACTTGTCAGGAAGAACAGCAGCGAGTCATGGTACGTGGCGAGGTGTCAGAGTGGGCACCTGTGACCAGCGGGGTCCCGCAGGGGTCAGTCCTAGGACCAGTGCTGTTTCTGGTATTTGTGAACGACATGACGGAAGGAATAGACTCTGAGGTGTCCCTGTTTGCAGATGACGTGAAGTTGATGAGAAGAATACACTCGATCGAAGACCAGGCAGAACTACAAAGGGATCTGGACAGGCTGCAGAACTGGTCCAGCAATTGGTCCTGGAGTTCAATCCCACCAAGTGCAAAGTCATGAAGATTGGGGAAGGGCAAAGAAGGCCGCAAACGGAGTACAGTCTAGGGGTCAGAGACTACAAACCTCACTCAAGGAAAAAGTTTCTTGGGGTGAGTATAACACCAGGCACATCTCCTAAAGCGCACATCACCAAATAACTGCTGCAGCATATGGGCGCCTACAAACCTCAGAACAGCATTCCGAC